>JANVCC010000077.1:8407592-8483466 GCA_025345505.1 Todiramphus chloris collaris
GCCGCCGCCGCCGCGCTGCCGCTGCCCGCTGCCAGGCCGGGTCCGCGCAGCGCCGAGCCCAGGGCCCCGGTGGCGCAGGGCGGCAGGAGGCCGGGCAGCCCCGGCGGGGAGAGCAGCCGGCCTTGCTCCAACAGCCGCAGGACGCTGCAGGTGGCGGCGGTCTCGGACACCACCGACCGCAGCTCGGAGTCCTTGCCCTGGTCCTTTTTCTGCTTGGTGCGCCGGTTCTGGAACCAGACCTTGACCTGCAGAGGCCGGGGAGAGAGGCAGGGTCAGCAAGGCGGGGAGGGACGGGAGGCCCCCCGCCAGGTGCCCCGGGACCCCGGCGCAGCTCCGCGGGGAAGAGAGGGGAAAACTTGCGGGGGGATGGGGGAGCGGCGGGACGTCTCCAGGCGGGTTCTGGCTAACGAGAAGCGTTTAAAAATTCACAAAGCGACACGCACCCCCCCGACCAACCTGTCAGCTCCCCGTTTCGGAGTGCGCCCGAGGGGAACAGAGGGGAATTCGGGATCCCTTAGTTCTTTTTATCGCACTGTATCTTTAACCTGATCCGCCTCACTTTATCCTATTTTACTGTACGCCAGTAGTTCTCTGGGAGCCGGATTCGGCCGTTTTCACACGTGTTTATTCTAAGCCAGCTCAGCCGGACCCCCGGGCCCGCCTGCCCAGGACCGCGCTCCGCGGCCCGGCCTCGACAGCCGCCCCTCTCGCAGGGACCCCGCACGCTGCCACCGCCGCTGCTGCCCGGGCAGGGCCTTTCCTGGGGGCAACAACAGCTCTTCTTTCCCAGTCTCCTAGCCTGGACAATCTCTCTCCCCTCCTCACCCGTTTCAAACAATATTTTAAAAGGAATCCTGGAAGGCCCTGAAAAAAACCCCAAAATTCACCACAAAACAAAAAACACCCATGGCGGTTTGTGGCACCTCCGAGCTATTGAACTCGTCATTCCTATCCGGCAGGAGAAAGAAAAAAAAAGCTCGTCGGGGGAATTTGTTGTTGTATGATATTTTGCAGAAATATGAAACCCGCTTTTAGAAGTTTGGTCTTTTTAGGTGCTTCTCCGCACTCTCGCATAGTTCTAACCCGCCTGACCGCCCGCGGCCGCTCTGCCTCTGCAGGCTGGAGGGGAGATTCTCCTCGGAAATACAAGGACTCAAAAGACGGCCCAACCTCTAGTCCCATCCCCGGATCCCTGGTACCCGGGAAATAGCGCTCTAACCCAGCAGCTCCCCGGGAAAGGTGTCAACTTGCCTCCCCCCGGGTTTTAATAGCTGTATTCTGCTTGCTGCCGCCTCGGCCTCTCCTCGCTTCTCCCCGGCCGCACAAGGGCATCTCCGCGCCCGGGGGCAGCCGGCAGCATGGAGCCGGGGGCAGCGAGCCCCGGCGGGGTCAGGACAGTTGCCCAAGGGCCGGCTGTGGTGGGCAGCAGTGCCCCGGACCAGGGAGGGCTTTGGCTTCGTGGCCAAGCTCCCGCAGACCCCTCGGGCCGGGCCGCCCCGCCGTGCGCAGAGCCTCGCGGCCGCGGGATGCCCTAGGGGGCTGTGTGCGGGGACAAGCGGGGCCGCGGGACCCCCTTTCGCCAGCAGCCCCCCCTTCGGGGCTCCCCTTTCCCTGGCCCCAAATAGTTATAGGTCTCTGGCCGTTCAACGGGGCCTTCCCGAGCGGACAGGCGTGGGCACTTCGGGGACGGCCTCAGGACTTCCACCGGGCCTGCCCTCCTGCCCGGCAGCCCCTGGGGCCTGCGCGGTGGCGCGCAAGAGGCGCGCAGAGCCGCAGCCCGGCGCGCAGGAGAGATGCCCGGGCCGGGAGGCGGGTCCCGGGGAGGGAGCTGGGGGCCGACGCGGCGCAGGAGAGGACAGGGCAAGGCAGCCGGGGCTCCCCGTCCTTTGCGGGCTACCTGAGTCTCGGAGAGATTGAGTTGACGGGCGAGCTCGGTGCGCTCCCTCCCCACGACGTACTGGCAGCGCTGGAACTCCATCTCCAGGCGGTAGAGCTGCTCGGCCGTGAAGGAGGTGCGGGTCCGCTTGGGACGGTCCAGATCAAGCCCCTTAGGCAGAATAATCTCTCTGATTGAACCTTTGGCATCTGGCAAAAAAAGGTGCAGTCAGCTTTACACACAGGCAACCCTCCTCTCTTTCTCCCCCGCCTTTTTTTTTTTTTTTTATTTCCCCCTTAATTTTTTTCGAGGGAAAGAGCCGTCGCCAGCGCCTTCAAGATCGAGCCCCGAGTCAGGATGGAGCAAGGTCCCTGAGATTTCGGCACCGCACCTGGGCACTACACCCAAGGAAGGGAAAATTTAAAAAAAAAGACCTAACAGAGAAGGAAGGAAGAGGCGGTGGGGGCTCAGGGCTCTAGAAATAATCCCCTCCGCCCATTTAAAAACTGGCTTGAATATGTTGCGCTGACAGTCCGACGCTGCGGCATCACCCACGGCCCCTCTGGGAAGCTGGGAAGAGATCCTCCAGGCCGGGCTTTGTGCCTGAAGTGCAGGGCTACTCTTTGTTCACCCTGGGCTCCGGGTTAGAGCTTACTGAAAGGCGTCACATACACCTCACCGTCCCTTAAAATATAAAACCTTTTTTTTTTTTTTTTTTTTTTTTTTTTTTTTTTTTTTTTAAAAAATTTTTCTTTAAAAAAAAAAAAAAAAAAAGTAGGCAGGAGGTTTTAGGGCACAGGGAGCGCTGCCCCCAAACTGGCTGGCTGCCCACTGAGAATCTGGGGACACCTCCAGCCCACCCAGCATCCCCGGGAAAGCATCGCCGTCGTCGTTGCTTTCGGGTTTTGCCAAGGAGGAAAAGAAGGAGGGGGAAAAAAAAAAAAAACAAAGAAACCAACAAACCAAGGCACCAAACAGCCCGCAATTCCTTCACTTTTCTGGTAGCCTCAACCAAAAGAAAGCGGGACAAATCTTATTAACACGACTGTCAAGCTAGAGCCAGATTCGTGTTACATTAAAGCCTTCACAACTTTGCTTTCCGTAATTTTACCTCCTCGCTACTTTTAAAATCAAACGCAACCACATCATTTTAATCTGACCCCTCTCTGGGTCAATCGTTCGCGCAAGGATTAATTATTGTTTCCAAGGCCTGCTTCTCACTAATTTTGTTCCAATTCCGTACTCTCCCTTCTCCCCTCAAATGCACCTTAATAAAACTGAAATTTCTTCAGCTTTGGGGTTTTTCTTTGTGTTTGTTTTTGTTTGTTCGGGTTTTATTTTTTTTGAGAGAATGGGAATGGAATGATTTAATTAGTTTAGCCTCGGAGGGAGGGGACGAGGGTTGAGGAAAATAAGACGTATAATTATTAAAAAAATAATAATTATTTAAAACAAAAAATTAGAAGCCCTTCGTCATTCTTCCGTTGGTTTTAAGGTTGATGATTATTTAAAAATCTCCCTTTATGCTGGGATGCTGGGTGCGGGGAGAGTGGTAACAGCGGGAACCCCTGTCCTCCGGAGAGGACCCTCCCTCCCGCTCCGACAGCCGGGCGGGAGCAGCAGCCCCGCGCCATTGTACGCGGCAGCGGCGGGATGCGCGGGCGCGGAAGGAGCGCGCCCGGCCGGCGGAGTAGAACCGCGGCCTCTCCGAGGGAGCGCTGGCCCCGGCGGACTTCCCGCGGGGACGGGCACCCTGGAGAAGCAAAGCTAAAAAAAAAAAAAAGAAAAAAAAAAAGGAAAAAAAAAAAAAAAAAAAAAAGAAAGCAGCAGAAGAAAGCGGGGCTGGCCCGGTGCGGGGCACAGCCGGGGAGGAACCACCGCGGCTTAACTTTCCCCCGAGCCGCTGGCGGAAATTCCCCGAATAAAGCCGAGCTGGAGCGGGCTTGCAGGGCACAGCCCGGCCGGAGTGTGGGCTCTCCCCCTCGGAACCGTAGGAAGGGCTTTCAACCCAGGGACGGAACCAAAAGCAAAGCAACCAAATAAACACATCTCCCGGGCGTGAACACAACTCACCTTCCCCCCCCTTCCCCCCCACCTCGCGAAATAGCTCAAACTCATACCTCTAACTAGGATCCTCCTGCAATAGTCCGGATCAGCCGAACTAGATTTACTTTTATTACAGTCTTCCGTAGCTGCAGAGGCAGAAAAAGTCCCTTGCTGATCCTTCAAAAAAGAAGTAGAAATATTTCCTTCAGACCCTTTGCTTTCCTTGCCCTCTTTATGTCCGTTCTTCGAGACCCGGTTAGCTTCAGTCTCTGAACTGCATCTAACGTCCATTTTGTCTTGTTTCCCAAACATGTAGTGCAATAAAAACAAAAACAAAAACAAAAAAATGAAAGGAGCAAAAAACAACAACAACAACAAAAAATTACGGAAGAGTAGAAGAAGAAGAAGAAGACGAAGTCTATGTTGGATATTGCACGGCTTAGGGTCAGATCGGTGGGGATCTGTAAAGCACCTTGAGTAAGGAAGGTCGGGTTTTATCCCACTGGAAAAGCAGCGGCTTCCTCTGTCCCAGCGTCCTAATGTGACTGTCCAGCTTCCCAGAGCGCCCAGTGATCAGGTACTCAACAGTACAACTCTAAAATGATTTAATGTCTGCCTTATTACAGAGACATGTAGTTGTTAGACACACAGAGGGACGCGCACTCGCTGTTTCAATTGATTACGGGTAATTTTGCAGCCTCCACATTTAGGTTACCTCATGAATACACTAAATTGTTTGGATAATATATCAGATCGTAATGGATGGTTTGTGTGCTTGTCCCCAATCAAGTAGAGTTTAGCCAGTGAATAAACTGAAATGATTGGTCTTGCTTTCAGGAAACACACAATCAAAAGACTGAGACTTCCAGAAAGAAAAAAAAAAAAAAAAAGGGGGGGAAAAAAAAAAGGGGGGGGGGAGAAAAAAAAAAAAAACTTTTGACAAGATTCACCCTGAATTGTTAGCACCATTAGCAGCCATTATTAACTTTCTTCAGTATGCCTTTGACCTCCCGATTATATAGTGGCTTTCTCCAAAGCACGCCAAATAAATCTGAATAAAGCTGCTAGGAAGAGCTGGAAAAATGCAGTTGTAGGGGGGCGGAAAAAAAAAAAAAAAGCCCCCTGAATTCTAAACAAACAAACAGATCCCCAGCACGCACACACACAAAAAGTTCTTCCTTCAAGCAGATCTCTCCAAGGAAGCAGGTTATCTTGGCCAGCAGAAATCCTCCTTAACACATCTCCCCACAGACAGCCATCTTAAACTCCTACCTCTCCTTATTTCAGTCCCGATACTTGCTTTTTGTGCTTCTCCCTCTGTGTGTGTGTATGTGTGCGTGCATGTGTGTGTGCTAATTCTGCACCTTCACAAACACTGAACCTATTCGCAGAGCCTGCTCATTGAAAAAAAAAAAAAAAAAAAAAAAAAGAAAAAAAAAGCCAGCTTTGTGTGCAGTGGATCCAGGAGGGGGGAGAAAGGGAGAGGGGGAGAAAGAAGGAGAGAGGGAGGGAGGGATGAAGGAAGGGAGGGAAGGAGAAAGAGAGAGATAGCCCGTGAAAAATCTCAACTGCGTGATCCACTAAAGGAGAAAAAAAAGTTTTACTCTAGCTATTTCATTGTCTCTGCTACAATATCTTCGAGAACCGCAACAGCCAGTAATCCAATAAGACCATTGATTAGGCTACAATGATTCAATTCAAGCAAATGGCCTTGTGCAAAGAGCATGCTCCAGTCCTTCTTGTCACCTTGCAGGGCAGAAGCCCTCTTCATGCTGCTCTCCTTATTCATTCCTTTATGGGAAATGTAGAGCAAAAGGAGTGAAAGATGGCAATTATCTAATTGGACTATTAACAAACAATTCTCTGAGTGTGGCTGTCTGGCAGTGGTTCTTGGGTGAGGTGAAAGGCCACATGTTGCACTGGCCCCATTCACAAAGAGTTTAGGGGCCTGAGAGGGAGAGAAAGAATTTTCCCTGAGAATTTTTCACTCAAACGCGGGAGTTTCCATCGGGCGTGCTCCTCTCTGCCTCGTCCTCTGCCTGGCTGGGCCACTGCCTGGGAATTTTACCCACCTGAAGCAGGCTCGGGGAGACGTGCATTTTACTGCAGATGATATTGGTGGGTAAGAGAAGAACGCGATGACCTTGCCGGGGCTGCTCAGCCCCACTGGCCTCATCCTGCTGGAGGACCGACAGCCCTCGCCCCACAGGACTTGGTCTTTGTCCATGGCAGTGTAACGGAGTGAAGGATCCAGTGCTGGGGCCTAATCATCATAAACAGGAAATTCAGGAGGGACAAGAAAAGAAGTGGGGGAGGGGAAGAAGAGAAAGGAAGGGAAAAGAAAGTAAGGGAAAGGAAGGGGAAAATAAGACAAAGAAGAAAAGGAAAAGAAAGGAAAAGAAAAGAAAGGAAAGAAAGGAAAGGAGAAAAAAAGGGGGGGGGAAAAAAGAAAAGAAAAGGGAAAGAAGAGAAAGAAGAGAAGAGAAGAGAAGAGAAGAGAAGAGAAGAGAAGAGAAGAGAAGAGAAGAAGAAAAAAAAATACAAGACTGTTCATAGATATATTTCAATGAGTTATCTTTAGTGGAAATCTTAAATGTTGATCATTTTTTCCCCAAATTACAGAATAATTTATTTTTATTACCATTCTTTGAAAAGTCAGATTGAGACTGAGGTGCCTTTAAGATTTTCATCAAGTCCCATCATTCCAACTATATTTATACATACAAGTAGACATAGTCTGTCCTTATTAAGGGCCGGGTTTTATTTTTCCTTACAGCCAATGCACCTCAGCAATCTCTGGTGGTCTGTTGTTATTAGTTACTACTTGTATGGCAGTCAAACCCAGGGGCCCCAAATAAATCACAGCCAGCCCCATTGTGTGAGGCTTCATGCAGATATAGAGAGAGGATGGAATGAGTTCATTTCCTCCTCGGATTCGCAATGCTGTGCAAAGGCCTCTTGAGTGAAGGGATGCTTGTGAAACGGTACCTTTAAGAGAGATTTGGTCCTTTTGGGAGAGGTGCAACAAGTGGATGCTGATTAGTGAGAACATTTTTCATGTAGCTGAAGCACAGGTTTATGTTTAGCAGGTAAGCTTTGTTGTGTGATATACATAAACATATACATATGTATGTATGCATAGGCAAGATAGTATCAGCAGTCCTGGCTAGACACATTTGTTCAATGCTAAAACAAAGTTCTGTTTCAAACATTTTTTATATGACAGATATTTCTTTTAGACAGAATAGGCATAATAAATCCCACAAATGGTCTACTGTGAAATACAGAGAGCAATTATAATTATATTTGCATAGGTGTGTGGAAGTATGTGTGACATTTCCCCCCATGTTTTTCATTATGCTAATGTCTAGCCATAGGTTATAATAACAAACATGGAGCTATTGAACTCAATTACACTGAAGCAGGGTATCTGGACATTAAATATTGTATTTTGTGACAATCTGTTTTATTTTGTTTTTTACAACAAGGACCTGATCCAAAGCTCAGCAAAAGCCAGGGGATTTTATTCTACATAGTAACTTCACAAATGCATTGCAAAACCCTGTTTGTCCTTTTAAGTCAGTACTATGAAAAGGTTTTTCCCTTATTTGGTCAGTTATATTTCCTTTCACACATCAGAAGCACAGTGTTGCTGAAGATCTGGAAATTCAAAGAATGAGTCTAATCCTGCAGCAAACTTGTGGCGAGCAGACAAGCCTCTCCACACATAGTTACTTTAATTGAGGTCTGCTCATCTGCAACAAATAGCAAAATCCAGAACAGCACTGGGAAATTATTTTTTTTACCATTTATAACATCAATATTTTCCTTAGTCTTGCAGTTACTAAACTTCCTTTCACTTTTTTTTTTTTTTTTCTTTTTCCCCCTGCCCAATAGACTTAAAATAAAGCTTTCTTGAATAGCACATTCTTTCAGGACATATTATGTCTCCTTCTTACTGCGATAACGCCAGGGATCTCTGAAGCTTCAGCACACTTAGATCGACACTCATGTGCCACTGGATAAGCAGATTAGGAGTTACCTCCTTTTCTTTCAAAGAGTGTGTAAGAATGACTCAGCACACTACACAGGTACTCCCTTGTTGTACTTTGCTACACAGACTATCTTGTTGCTTTTCAAATACAGTTTTATTAGTTTGCATTCAAATGTAGAAAGCAGAAAAAAGTGTTTCTCGTTGGCTGTCACTATTTATATTATTTTTATATCTATTTGTTGGGCAGGAAAGATACACATTATCGCTACTCCTTCCTAAACTCTTCTTACTCGAAGCATTTCTGTCCTAAATTCTCTTTAAGGCTTGCATGCCAAGCTGGTAATCACAGTCTGAGCATGGTGCTAAATTGCTACTCAGCTTCAGGGCATATGCTGGAAGTTAAAAGATTCATCAAAAGGATCCTGTGTTTAATTCACTTAATTTACTATATATCATGGGTTGCTATCCAAATAATATTCCTTATGTGTATAAGCTTTTGTCCACTTGGAGAGCTGGCTCTTGCCCTCCTCTGCTATCTCTGCATTGCAGAGTCATGCTAATAGTCTTTGGTGGGTGTCTAAAGGTTTCAGCTGAAGAGGAAACCAGGGCCAGACCAGCACTCACAGACATGTAGGTTAATTTAAATATCTAATAACCTGCTCTGCTGTCTGCCAGAGGCACCCATCACTGCCCAAGCAGAGTGAAAGCAAGAAGAGGAGTAAAGGCTTCCCCAGCACCATCCCAGCCCTGAGCTAAAACGGAATGTCTCAGAGATCTTCTGAATCAAAACGAAAACAAACAAAAAACCCCCCCACCCCTTATTTCTGTGTTTAATTGACCTAAGCAGGTTTTTCTTCCATTAATTTGACTAATTATTTTGATTCAGATTATTAGCTTTTAAATGTATAGATGTATTTGGGAAGCAGCTGGTAGGCACGTTTTTTTGATATTTGTTTAGCACAGGGGACATGAACTGGTACCTTGGGGCTGAACATCTTCCCAGTTATTTCCAATTAACAGAGAATATGGTAGTTACTCAGAGATACACGATATGTGGAAATGTCACAGAGTTGCTATGAAGAGGTCCTACCACACATCCAGCACCTTTAGTCACTGTTAAAGGCAAATGAAGAAAAAGCAGAAAACCTCGTTAGTACATGCCCAGGTGCTTTGCTTCTCGTAGATGGGATATTTCTGTCCAGGGAGTGACACTGAACAGAAACTATGATCTTCAGAAGGTTCACCAGAAGGTTCTTCTTTCATACAGGTCTCAGTGCTGTACTAATCAGCAGGGACTTTGAGCACCTTCTTGAAACAAAGTACACAGCACAATTAACAACACATGCTGTTGCAGTTTTTCACTGCTAGGGAGGAAACTGCTATACAACAAGATGAACTCCAGAAATTTAAACTTATACATACTACTGTATATTCAGGGGACACTTAAGAGGCATATACAAAGCCCTTAGTAGAAGATGGTAATTTGTTCTAGTGTGAATTGGCAAGTGAGCCTAGAAAATGGTCTTCTTCCCAAACAGGTGAGCAGTATCCTTGAACAGAACCATGTTTCTATCTGGAAGCTTTACACTGTATTTGAAGAAAAGGATTGAAGTCTTTGACTCAGTTCAGCTTTCTGTGTGAAGTGGAATATAAGGCTGTCATGTCTGTGGTAGTCTGCATGGCTAGAACCAGTACTAATTCCACTTTCCTCAGGGACTGATGCCCAGGTATATTTGTGGTGTTCAATGTCACGCAGGTCCCCGGATCATAACATAGAAAGCACATGGTGTGGTTTTCTTTTGTGAAATTAAATGTCACAGGCTCACAAGGCCTCTAACAGGTACAATAGCAAGACAAAGACAATTTCTGTCTTACAAGTGGGCAACACCATCATACAGTGGTATGAAATAGGGAGGCAGCTCTGTTTCCAAATAGGCTTCATCAGTTCTTAATCAGGTGTTGTGTCCTTCATGACAGTACCCTATATATTCCTCTTTGAGCAAGCATTCTGCAAGACACTGTTTAAAATAAGTGAGCAAACCCAGACATCTATTTAAAATACAGTATCAGGTCAAGATAGTATATGTTTTTCCTTGTAGCTGTTACATTCCTGTGCTTTGCTGTACTCCTGCTCACTAGCCTGATGCAGGATACAAAACTAGCTGCTGCTTAATTTTCCTGCATACTTGGCCAGTAATTGCAGTATTGTCTCTTCTGGATACTGAACTGAGCATATTGGCAGGACTCAGCAGTGCTGTTCTGGAGGCCAGTAATAATGAGCACAAGTATCACATGTGTATCATGATTAATCACATTGTGGTCATTATGAGCTGCCCCTTACAGTTATCAATCTGGACAGTAGATTAATACAAAGCTTCATTGCCTGTATCATGCCCATGGCATATGCAAGCCATCTGAACAATGGTGAGACATGATTCTTTTCATGAGGGAAAACTGAATTAAGAGGAAATACTTTTTGCTCTCTGAGAGCAGATTGAGAGCCTTTGGTTTCACCCTCAGCTGTGCCACTGACTGCCTCTGCTAACCACCAGCACCTGAACACTCACATGCCTTCTGCCTTCATTTCACCTCTCCTGATAGGGGTATTAGGATTACCAACTTTGCTAGAGCATTCAAGAGTATTTGCCACCTCAAAAAGCTGCAAGCCTGTGAGCCTTTACTGTCAGTGCTAAAGCTCTTGCCATCCTACTCTTTTCCATAGTCAATACAAGCAAGCTTGAATGTTTAAACAGAAAAAGAGATGGTTGCAAAGGTGATGTGTTCAGGATAGTAGATGTGGTCTGTAATCTTTTCAATAGTTAGAATTTTAACATTGAAGGCCTATGCATCAAAAGAAAAAAAAAAAGCTGGATTTTTGGTTAAAACAATTCAGTTCTTTCATTTTGAAAGCTTAAGTCAGATCAGATTGAACACAAAACATGGCTCAAATACTCATAAGCATGGTCTCAAGGAGCCAGGGGAAAGCTGTACAGTCTTGCTGAGCTGAGTCAGTTTCTTAGGTATCATCTAGTAACTAGAATGAAGAGCTATCAGAAGCCATCCCTTTGCTCCACAGTGGAATAAACTCTGCCATCATCCCAACGCTGGTGTAGTATGGTAGCCAGTAGACTTGGTGGAAGTCTTCTTGAAATTATTTTTAAATTATTCCTTGTTTAACCTTATTATCAAGTACTTGTCCCGTGTGAAAATGGGAAGCCACAAGTACAAGCCATAAACAAATCAAAGGTGTTTTGGAAATGTTTGTCTGCCTGGGTGCCTTGGTTATAGAATCACAGAATCATTAAGATTGATGATCTTGGAGGTATTTTTCACGTCCTGCCCTCTACCCAACACCTCCATGACCACTAAACTGAACCAAAGTGCCTCATCTACCCGTTCTTTTTAATGCCTCCATGGATGGTGACTCCACCACTTCCCTGGGCAGCCTGTTCCAGTGCTTAATTACTCTTTCAGCAAAGAAATTATTCCTGCTATCTAATATGAACTTCCCCTGGCACAACTAGTGGCCATTTCCTCTTGTCCTGTCATTAGTTAGTTGGGAGAAGAGGCCAACACCAGCCTCACTACAACCTCCTTTCAGGTAACAGTAGAGGGCAATAATGTATTCTCTCAGCCTCCTTTTCTTCAGGCTAAACAATACCAGCTCCTTCAGGCTTCCCCTCATAAGACATGTTCTCCCATCCTCTCACCAGCTTCATTGCCCTCTTCGGTACCCACTCCAGTAGCTCAATATCTTTCTTTTACTGTGGTGCCCAAAACTGGACACAGTACTTGAGGTGTGGTCACACCAGTGCTGAGTAAAAGGGCACAATCAGTTCCTCCTGCTGGCCACACTACTTCTGGTACAGGCTGGGATGCCACCGGCCCTCTTGGCCACCTGGGCATTCTGCTGGCTCATGTTCAGCCAGCTGTCAAGGAACACCCCCAGGTCCTTTTCTGCTCATGCAGCTTTCCAGCCACTCCTTCCCAAGCGTTGCCTGGGGTTGCTGTGACCAAACTGCAGGACACAGCATTTTGTCTCATTAAAGCTCATACCACTGACCTTAGCCCACTGATCCAACCAATACAGATCTCTCTGCAGAGCCTTCCTACCCTCAAGAAGATCAACACTCCCTCTTAATTTTGTGTCATCTGTAAACTTATTGAGGGTGAATTCAATTCCCTCATCCAAATCATCGATAAAGATGGACTGTCCCCAGCACTGAGCCCTGAGGAACAACACTTGTGACCAGTCACCAACTGATTTTAACTCCATTTACCATAAGTCTCTGTGCTTGGCCACCCAGACAGTTTTTAACCCAGCAAAGAGTACACCTGTCCAAGTCCAAAGCCGACAGTGTCTCCATCAGAATGCTGTGGGGGACTGGGTCAAACGCTTTAGAAAAGTCCAGGTAGACAACACCTACAGCTTTTTCCCCATCCACGTGGGTCACGTGGTCATAGAAGGAGATCAGGTTGGTCCAACAGGACCTGCCCTTCATGAACCCATACTGGCTGGGTCTGATCCCCTGGTTGCCCTGCACTTAACATGCAAGCACACCCAAGATAAACCTCTCCATAATTTTCCCCTAGTACCAAGGTCAGGATGACAGGCCTGTAGTTCCCCAGATCCTCCTTCCAGCCCTTCTTTTAGATGGCATCACACTAGCAAGCCTCGAGTCATATGGGACCTCACCTGTTAACCAGGATTGCTGATAAATGATGGAGAGTGGCTTGGTGACCCTCTGTGCCAGCTCCCTCAGTACTCTCAGGTGAATTTTATCCAGCCCAATGGACTTGTGGGTGTGCAGGTGGCATAGCAGGTCATTAACCACTTCCTTATGGATTATAAAGGGATTCTTCTGCTCTCCATTCCTGTCTTCCAGTTCAGGGGACTGAATACCCTGAGGATAACTGGTCTGACTATTGAAGACTGAGGCAAAGAAGGCATTAAGTACCTCAGACTTTTCCTCACCCTTGGTGGCAATATTCCCTTTTGTATCCGATAAGGGTTGGAAAGTCTCCTTGGCTCTTTTTGTTGTTAATGTAGCTGTAAAAACACTTTCTCATACAGCAGTGTCCAGACTGAGTTCTAGCTGGGCTTTTGCCTTCTTAATGTTCTTTCTGCATGACCTAAGTCCCTGCACTCTTGAGTAGCCAGCCCCTTCTTCCAAAGATGGTGAACTTTCCTCTTTTTCCCAAGTCCCAGCAAAAGCTCCCTGTTCAGCCGTGCCAGTCATTTTCTGCACCAGATCATTTTATGGCACATGGGGACAGCCTGCTCTTGTGCCTCAAAGACTTTCTTAAAGAATGTCTAGCCTTCCTGGACCTCTTTCCCTTCAGGACCATCTCCCAAGGGACTCCCTCAACCAGTGACCTGAACGTGCCAAAATCTGCCCTCTGGAAGTCCATGGTAATGATTTTGCTGACCCCTCCTTAATTTACCAAGTATTGAGAACCCTATCATGTCATGGCTGCTAAGCCCAACATGGCCTCCAACCACCACGTGATCCACCAGTCCTCCTCTGTTAGTAAACAGCAGGTCTAGTGAGGCACCTGCCCTGGTGGGCTCACTTTAGTTCTCAGCTCAGCTGATATCTTCTACACATTCCAGGAGCCTTCTGGACTGTTCCTTCTCTGCTGTGTTTTGTTTCCAGCAGATGTCTGGTAAGTTGAGGTCCCCCATGAGAACAAGGGCTATCGAGTTTGAGACTTCGGCCAGCTGCCTGTAGAACACTTGATCAAGCTCCTCATCCTGTTTAGGTGGTCTATAAGAGACTCCCAACAGGATATCTGCCTTGTTGGCCTCCCTCCTCATCCTTACCCATAAGCATTCGACCACACCATCACGGTTGTTGAGCTCTACATAATCAAAATACTCCCTATCATACAGGGCCACCCCACTGCCTCTCCTTGCCTGCCTATCCCTTCTGAAGACCTTATAGCCATCCATTGCAACACTCTAGTCATCAGTCATCCCACCATGTTTCTGTGATGGCAACTATATCATGGCTGTCCGGCTGCACATTGGCTTCCAGCCCCTCCTGTTTGTTTCCTGGGCTATGTGCATTGGTGTAGATGTGCTTGAGTCAGGCTATCAATTTCACCCCCAACATTGGCATGCCAACCATAGATCCTGGTTCTATCCCCTTCCCTCTTCACACCCAGTTTAAAGCCCTTTCAATGAGCCCCATCAACTCATGCATGAGGGTCCTTTTCCCCTCCTTGAGCCAGCTGAACTCCATCTGTCACCAACAGACTCAGTGTTGTATAAACTTCCCCATGATCAAAAAACCTAATATTCTGCCAGTGGCACCAGTCTCTGAGCCATGGTTTGTTTTCCTCTTTCTTTCAGTATTCTTCCCTGCCACTGGAGGGACTGAGGAAAACACTACCTGTGCACCCGAGCCTTCAACCAATCCCCCAATGGCCTGAAGGACTTCTCTCTGGAACCTCATCACTACCTACCTGGATAGTAATAATCAGAGGGCTGCACCAGACCAGAGAGTTTCCTATTAAAATCTCTAACCTGGGCCCCAGAGAGGCGAGGCAGCACTTCCCTGTGGTATGGATCTGGTCAACATACAGGGTTCTCTGTTCCCCTCTGAAGGGAATCATCTACCACAATTACACTCATTTTTTTCTTAATCAAAGTAGTCCTAAACTGCGGGGTAAGTCACTCACCCTGGGTGTCTCCCTGGATGGGTCTCCATCTCCATCCTCATTTGCTTGGCCCTCAAGTTCCAAAGCCCCATACCTGTTGTGCAAGGGCAACTGGGAAGGTGAGGGAGGCTAGGAGGGGATTTGCTTTCCTCCCTGAGGAGGAACCTGTTTGACCCCCAGTCTCTTAGGTCCCCTTCTCCTACCTGGCACCAAGAAGGGAGAGGACCCTCTGCTTCTTGTGGTTTCTCTGTTTGTTGCCTTTTGCTCAGGGTGTGACTCCACCAATCTATCTCTCTCTCACACTCCCTGGTGCTCCCTAACCTTTCCAATCACTCTTCCAACTCCACCAGCCAGATGAGCAGATCATTCACCTGCTCACAACACACATAGGGGTTGTCCTTGCCATCCTCTGGTACAAGTGCCAGGCTCAGAACACTCCCCACAAATGGACACTTGCATGGCCACAGGTTTGTGCAGGAGCTCTGTATGAGTCCCCATACTCCTTCTGGAAAAGGCTTTCATCCAACTGGTGACCACAGATAGATCCTCTTCTGGGAGGTACATGATCATTAGTTGAGCTCCCTCTTAGCCAGGGGGGAAAAATCAACTACCACCAACTGCACTTACCTCTTGCACTGGCAGAGCTCTCATCTTCTTCACAAACCACAACACCCTGGGTGTCACCTCTCGCTGCTTGTTTGCTTGGGGCTCTGCTCCCTCAGGTCTTCTTTTATGGAGAGAGAGGGTGGTCCCGGCAGATTAGGCTTTGCTCAGAGCTGCCACCAGCAATGCTGCTCCGCCCGGGCCACCTCTGCAGCCATCACCAGTTTCTGGACCTGGAGCCACTTTCCCGTCTCCAAAAAAGCCCCAAAAAGAGCCCCTTGCTGGATCTTTTCACCGTGATTCCTTTTCCCCAGAGTGGACTGTCCTGCACTGGAGCTGGTCTCCTCGTCAAGTGTTAGATCCAGTTCAACAGGAAATTCTGGAAACTCTAGGTTTGAGAGGTTAATTCATGCCATAAAGGGAAATGTGGCTGCTTTTGCAGAAAGATTTTTTGGGCTGAATGCTGTGCCTCATATACTGGCAGGATTTTGTTACCTGAAATATGGTAGTATTTCAGATGCACACCTGACGTAACAGATCAATACACTTTCTAGCACTTTGTCAGGGAAAATGATGGAAAAGGCAGGCAAAAAAATCAGTTTGTTAAAACATGTCAGAATTTGGGTCAGTTTAGGGTGACTTAACATTACAGTGAATACTTTATCTGATGGATTTCAACACATTGGGATGCTGAGCATCACAATGGCAGACAAGTCTAAACATGAGGTGCTGGAGGGGGTACAGAGGCTACAAAGACAGTGAAGGGTTTGAAGCATGTCTCTTATGAGGAGAGGCTGAGGGATCTGGGGCTGTTTAGCCTTGAGAAAAGAAGGCTGAGGGGAGACCTTATTGACCTCTACAGCTACCTGAAGGGACGTTGTAGTGAGGTGGGAGCTGGTCTGTTCTCCCTGGTGACAAGTGATAGAACAAGAGGAAATGGCCTGAAGTTGAACCAGGCTGGATATTAGGAAGCATTTATTTCCAGAAAGGGCTGTCAGGCATTGGAATGGCCTGCCCAGGGAGGTGGTGGAGTCACCATCCCTGGAAGTGTTTAAGAAGCAGTTGGGTGTTGTGCTTAGGGCCATGGTTTAGTGGCTTTTGATAGGGCTGGGAATAAGGTTGGACTTGATGATCTTGAAGGTCTCTTCCAGACGAAACTATTCTATGATTCTATGGCTAAATGCAAGGTAATGCAAATCATCAGTCTAGAATTATTTTGCTGGGAAGCAGAAGGTGAAAGTGGAACTCAGTGTGCAAGTCAAAATTCTCAAGTACATAGCATTGGACTTTCTTTTTATTTTATCACAGGAGAACTGACATCAGATTAAATTAAAAAAAAAACCCAACAAATTTAGAATGAGAAGTAAATGCCCAGACACTTCTCATCACCTGTGGGAGCTGCCATTGCAGGAGGTTACTGAGGCAAATACCTTGGCTTGATTTTAAAGTGAATTGGACGTTGTTAGGATTACTTCATTACACAAAGTTTAAAACAGCGATGAGTGTTATCGAATCTTATACCCAAGGCTGGTCACTGATCACACAAAGAAGTGATGGAGAAGCAGAAGCCCATCAGCTTGGGGTTTAGTTTGTTTGATACTTCCTTAAAGTATCAAGAGTAGGATATTCTGCAGTTGTATCAGAAAGACTGATGCCATTGGGTATGAAAAAAACTAGAGTATGTTCCAGATAGCAGTTAACATTAATATGTATTACTATGTAACTTAACTTTGTGCCTTTGGTAAGAAAAAAAGGAAGAGTGTGATCAGCGGAAGAGACAAGCCTTTTGGTGTAACATCACAGGGAAAGTGGGAAAATATTTAGTGAAACCATTTTGCCTTAAGAGTCCCTTCCATGGGAAAGCACATAATATTTGCATGAGCTTCATTGTTAGTAGAAAAGGCAACAGTGTAAGGAGTATAGTCTCCAAAATATATATCTACCAAGCAAATGGACACTTCACTGCTAGTTTTGTGCAAGGGGCTTCGGAGGTAGAAAGGTAAAAGACATCTCTAATATACTGTAAGACTAAGGGAACAGTCCATAATCTTACCCAAATATTACCATATATTACCCATATATTACCCAAAACATTGAGGACAGCTCAGCAAGTGATTTTCAGTAAAACCAGATCTGTTGAAGTCCATAGCAGTGGCAAATGCTTTGGGACTGTGCTTTGTGTTTCTGCAGAGCACAGACAAGGACAAGGAGAAGAGCAAGAAGAGAAAAAGATCTTTGTACAGGTGGAGTCCAGCAGATGCCTTTGACAAAGGGATCTACAAAATTTACAAACCAAACTCCTCAAGCACATTTATGGCAGAGGGGGCATTCCACATCCAGGGGCAAAAGCAGGATAATTGATTATGTTTCCAAGTTCTTAGAAGGAAATAATCTACAATAGTCTACATAAGAGAATAAGATATCCTGAAGTTTGTATCTGTGATGGTTGAATTCTGACATTTGCTTTTGTATGAAAGGAGTAGTACTGGTCCCATGGTAATTGCACTGTCAGGAAGACTATTTGAGCAGAAATATAACAATAACAGGGTTTTTTACAATATCACTCAGTTTCCTATTAAAGAGTATAAAGCTGTTTATATACCGTTCTTGTATTGTTTATTAATTTATACAATGGAGTATGTTTTAAAGACTGGGATATTCCTAGGATATTGTTTGGCTATTTCTTCTGCTAGGATGTTTCTACCCACTAACATCAGAGAAATGAAGTTCTATTAATAATATTTAGATTCCTCGTATCTGTTTGTGTTCCTAATGGATTAGATGCTGTGCAAAAAGACTGAATATGCTTTAAGATATTTACAACCTGAACAAGATTAACTGGATAAGAGAAGAAATACAATTTGGTTTTGTTTTTTTTTTTTTAGATGGGAGAAAATATTCTATTTTACAGATGGAAAAAAAAGAAGCACAGAGAATGCTATGTTTTCCCAGTTATGCTAGAGGGACTGAATGAGATCCTCAGTGCAGTGGTCTAACTCTAAGATCATCCAGGAAGGAAAGAAAGAAAAATATTCAGGAAGCAGTGGAGTTATTCAGCGGGGAAGCTGAAAAATTGCCAAGAAACCATTGTTGAGTTCTAAGGTGTAGAAATGATGCTACACCCTCCCTGACTTTTAATATGGTACATGCAATATCCACATGATGTCTAGATGTGAAGGACAAATGTTTGGCTTGTTTTCAAGGGGCGTGTTCTTGAAACGCTTACTCAGAGCCCCACATACCAGGTAAAAGAAGCAGAGGTCCAGGCATAGCAAACTTTTCCAGTTCAGGAGGATTCATAGCTCTGAGGACCAAACCTAAACTGTTCCAAGGAGACTTGGTGCTACTGATGTTATTAAAACTACTCTTGATTTAGACTTGTGCTAGATTAAGGTCAACTCTAATGACTGCTCAGTTAGCAACCTACTGGTTGGTACAAAGCTGTTCCATGCAATGTTTTGTCTTAGTTTTATCTTTTTGTCTGTTACACCTTCATTTCCTCCAAATGAAGAGCAGAATTGGACCTTTTGGTGTCTATCTCTTTTTATCATGGGAACTAATTCACCATTGTGTTGGCAGTGCTCCTACTACTGTCAATGAGAATTATGCACTTTGAATAAAGGAGAATGAGGACATAGCTGTTTAAGAATTATGCTATTAAGACAGCACAATGTGTTTTATTTTTATACAGAGCATTACATATGAAGAGTCAAAACCACTTTGTGGAGAAAAGGGATAATAGACTGTACTTCACAGAGTTGTTTGGAGTGGTGCTCTGATTCAGAAGTAAAAGGACAAATGACTGTACAGATGTGAATAGCAGAAAAACTGGACCTTGAAGGCAATAAAGCAGCCAGCAAGTTTCCTGACAGAACAGACATGGCAAAGGGGAAATGGGAAGATGAGCTGCTGAAAATTGCTAAATGTCAGCTGGGGAAAAAAAAAAAGATGATGTAGAACTTCAGGCTGGAGTAACCCCTCAGTCCTCCTCCTGCTGAACACAGGCCAGTGCTTAGCCTTGAACTAAAGCACTGTAGGTCAGTGTTCATTTACATGGAACATATTTTGCTCCCTATTATCTTATGACTCCACCTGCTTGTGTTATCACAAGACATGAGATGTTTTGGGGAGGTGCTGCATGATGTAACCACCCACCAAACAGGCCACCACAGCATCCTGCCAGCACTGGCTGGGGGGAAGAGCAGAAGGCAGGGCAGGGTCAGCAGCGCAGAGATGTGCTGTCCTGTTTGTTCCTGCACAGTCTTTCCAGTTAGGGAGGAGCATCACCCACTTACCCAAATTTGTTGATAATGTCTTATTGGCAGGTTGTTGCTGAGTTAGCCTGAGTGCAGTGAACAGGCACATGCTATGTTGCGGGAGGGCTGCTCGATGTGAATAGCTGCTTCCTTATCAGATGGAGTGTCAGCTGTTGTGCTGCATGGGAAGGCCCAGGCAATGGTCCTTTCAGGCAAATGAATGACACATCTGGATTTCTTTTCATTTCATTATGTTCCTAACCTTTGTGTACCTCCCTCCCATCCCCTTCCTTGTTAACGGGATCCATCCAGTTGCCTGCAATCTGATGGGAATAAAAGGGACATGTCCTTGCGTCGCAGCCATTTCCATGCTTGCAGCTTGCACAGCAGGATGTCAGTCCACTTCCAGGCAGCTCCAGTCCTGCCAGCAGGTAGACAGAGTACCCTGCCCAGCCTGGGGTCAGAGGACTCAGAAGCTGCGGGGAAAAACTGTAGTGGTGCTGAGTTTGCTGTATTTGACTACCGGCCATGGGTCTACATAAGCAGCAGTCGCTGAAGTAGCTGAAATATAGATGAGCCCAAAGGCTGTCTTTTCCTCCAGAAGGAAGTCTCTGGAGGATCTGGAAACACGGCATGTGCTGCATCTCCTGCCTGCCTTCCACCCCACTGCCTCCCAGGCACTTCCTTGCTGCTCTGCACGGCTGGGTGCTAATGCTTGTGCTGTGGTGGGTGCTTTTCAGCTGGGTTTGAAACCACGCTGGCAGCAGGGCAGGTGGGCCATGCACAGCAGACAGCATGGACCCTGCCAAAGGAGTTTTTAAAGCAGATTAAGTGCCCAAACAAAAGAGTCGGACCCAAACGCATTTTGTCTCAAACATCTCCCTCGCATTGCACTGTTAGAAAGCTCAGCTTGCTTAGTTTAATTCACTGGGAGGACTTTGCTGCTGCCCTTTCATCTGGAGCTCAGTCACCTAGGATAACAGGGCTCGTTCTCATAAATGCTAAGAAATATTTTCATGAATTAAATGATTAATTTGATCGCTAGGGCATGTGGAAAACACAGAGAAATATATTTTGCCCAAGTAGATACATGATCAATAATATCTTCCAGCTTTATTTTTTCCAAAGAAGCAGCTTTCAGCATTTTCTATTTTCAAATCCCCATCCAAACATTTACTAGGCATCTTCAGTGAGGTAAAGGAAATGTTTATGGCTTTCATTTTTGCAGAGGTGAGGTTGAGCATAGACAGGTGAAGTCATTTCCCTAAGGTGGGATATTCAGCTTGTAACAGTGAAGGGGAGCTTTGCAGGGCTTTGCTGCTCAGTTCTGTGTTTGCAGCACTTCTGTCCTGAGGCCCCAAGTAAACAAGTCAAACAATATGGACAATATAGACTCATAACATTTGAACTCATCTGAATCATTAAAAAATATTTTTTAGATGTTGGGATTTCCCTTTTCACTTTTTTTTTTAATTTTAAATAATATTTGAATATAGCATCCAGTGAGAATCCTCTTCTGCTGTTTGCAAAATTTAAAGTCCACTATTGAAATTAAATGCAAATATAATACTCAATGAGTTCCAATACAGCAAAATACTTAAGTATGTGTTTATGTCTTTAAACACATCTGGAGCCCCATTGACTTTGACAGGACTACTCATACTCTTAAAGATAAGCCTGCTTTTGTTGGATTATGGTCCCGAGGATGTAAGTGCTGGGGGAATCATTTTCATGCTCTCCAGAAAGGGCTTTAAATCACTTTTGTTTAAGGAGAGCTAACTGGTTGGATGTAAACATACCTAACAAACCAATAGATCAAGATTAACTTTTACACTGAGCCACTTGACATCTCTAGAAATTACTTACTGCTGAAGTTTGGTTCTTAAAGAGAATAACGATCCAATTATTTTTAAATGAAATAGAGCTGTAGGAAAAGCTTGATACCTCCACATGGGAATTTTGTTAAAAAAAAAAAGAAAAAGAGGGAGAGAAGAGAGACATAGCCATGTTAAATGGAATGCAGTGTGCGTGTCTGAAGGGCAGGAGAGTTAGGTGGATTATTAGATTTCGGCACTTGAAAGGAGAAGCAGTGTTGGTACTTACTTAATCGAACTTGGACAGATTGTCTGCTGTTGGTTTTCCTGTTTTGCTGGTGATGCTCTGAGACTGACAAAACTGACAAGCAGCAGGGCAAGGTGGCCCTAAAAAATAGCAGTTGGGTGTAATACAGTATCTTTCATCTGTGGATGATAAAGGGTCTAATCCAAATCACTGGAGATTCTCTCGTGGACCTCAAGAAGCTGTGCCTCAGGCCCTGCATGGCTCATCCTGAGATGCTACGGGGGCACTTGGGTCTGTTCAGAAGTGTGGACCCGATAGAGTCAGCACTGCACATCCCCTTGGCTGGAGCACAGACACCGGGGTTGGGATCTACACCTGCCCTTGACATACACACCTCTGCACTTGAGAAAAAAATATAAACATTGGAAACAACAGTTCTGTCCCAGAGTCTTTGTATGTTTTCACTTCTTCCTGATGGGCCGTGGGGACTCTGCCACACCAGTGTGGTCCCCAGAAGGAGGGCAGTGGTGCTGCCTCACACCTCTCCATCACCTCCCACAGTCCCCATGTGCCACTGCTGCCTGGGGCACTGCAGGGATCTGCTTTCCAGGCAGTCTCAGGACTGCATTGCAGGTGCAGCCCATGCACTTCCACTCAATTCCCTCCTAATGGGACTTGAAATCATAATAATAAAGGTGGTGGGGTTTTTCAAGTAGAACCCAGAATTGCTAATACTTCATGAAAACATTGCTTTTTAAGCATCACCACCTCTGCTCTGTGCCTCATCAGGAATCTAGGTCGGAAAAGCAATGGGAAATACAAGATAAGAAAGCCCTACCATCTAGGCCAAACACAGCAATATAACATCACTTCAGTGGTAATGACAATGGAGAAGGAACAGAATGCTGTCAGGGGATAATGGTGTCCTGCTGGTAGCTAAATATGAAAGCCAAAGCAGAGACATTTATAAAATAAACAAGCATTTATTGCAGTGCAGGAAATAGTGTTCTTTAACAATGGCCCATTCTGGTTTCTCTCATTGTTACAGAAATAAAGTGGTGTAAATTAATGCTTTGTCTCATGTGTGTTTTATTGTTTCTCAGGCAATTATGGGACTGCGTTTGTTTTAGTCTAGGGGAGGGGATTGCACGTCATCAGATCCAAGCACAGTTTATGGGGGCAAGCAGGTCAGGAGGAGACATGCTTGTTTCATGGCTAAATTTGTGCTGTCTTCTGACAAGCCACAAGAGCTATAGGGCAGGCTGTGTCACGCTGACGTATGACATAAGTCATTTTACATGACGACAGAGAGATGTGCTTCAGCATGGTGACATCACTTTTGTGGTTGAGTCTGGTTAAGCAGTTTCTCCACCCCACCCCATGCTGTGGCTGCTTCTCCCAGTGGTGCCAGCTAGAGCATTAAGTATTTCCATGGCGAAGCAGATGGAAGAAAACAACCACCAGAAAATGGCTGGTTTCTCCCAGTCAGAGTCCTCTGTGTCTCTGCTGTACCAGCTGCACAGATGAGGGCAGTGCTGAAGTGACAAGCACAAGGGGCTTTTAGTGAGGTTGGAGACAGGGATAAGAGATCCCTACATAGGAGTAGCTCTGACAAGGAGAGGGTAAAGGGGACTCTACCCTTAGCCAGAAGGTAAAATTACATTGAGATCATGACATAAAATGCAGTTCCCTGATACAGAAAGCCCCCCTTTGTTGCCATACCATACATTTGTTCTCTATGGGGTACCAGCCCAAATGTCTCACAGAGAAAGCAGCAGCGAATGCAGATTGGGCCCAAAGCAAAGAAAATACCAACTTCTCCTATCGCTTCAGTGAAAAAATAATGCAAGAAAGATTATGCTTCTTGCCATCAATGTGCCGAATGGGGGGGAAAGAGCAAGAATTTGGACATAATTAAATAGTCATGTTCCTGTCTGGAATGAGGCCCAAGCTGAACTCATTCTCTTTTATTAACCTTCTCTAGAAGAAAAAAAAAGACACTAAAAACATGGTAGGGTCATGGTGACAGGTGTACAAATGAAGAAGAGAGAACACATATTTAAGTTGTCAGAGGGATGTGTGACTTAAAGCTATGCTATAAAATAAAACTAAAGAAAGAAACTACAGTTGACCAGCAGAAAACATTTCCTAGTAACTTTCATATATATATATGAAATATATATAATATATATATATTCTCTATTTTCTGAGCTATCTGGTGATATAACAACCTCTCAAGACTGCAGAGTAATTCTTGTGGATTGTTTTTAAATTTAAAGCTGGACTGAAAAATGTAAGAAAATACTACCAAGTGAGGATAGATTAGACAGCTTAATAGACCATTTTCCTCCCTAATTTCCATTAAGGTGATTAGCTGGAATGTTGCTTGCAGCATATTAGTGAAAAAAACCACTGGAAACACAGTCACATAGTGGATCAAATACCTCAAAATAATGTTTGTAGTAATAACAGTGATATAAAAATCCATCTCAGGTATTTTATAACTCTAATTAGTGTCTGAGTGAATCACAATCTTTAATGTATGCATCTTGCAACACTCCCCGGGAGAAGAGATTTGTATCAACTGTTTGAAAGAAAAGGAGCAGATATAAACAGGGATTTGGTTGTCTGGTGTGCAAGGGCAATCAGGAAAATTAATCTGAATTAACTGAAGCATGAATTTAATTTGGATCCTTCTGCCAAGTTACATTTTGCACATAATCCTCATTCAGAAGGAAAGTGTCTTCCATTGAGTACAGAGTGTTTGGCTCTCGCTGCATACCTGTTGACATCGATATCCATTACCAGTTTAGAATGGATTAGTTGCACTGTCCAGGGACTATTAAATAGAGAATTTGTTTGCATTTTTCTATGCTCACGGTTTGACAGGCAAGCTGCCAAGCGTTTTAGAATTAACTACACAAAAACACTACCTCCTCTACTGTGGGGAAAACGGAATTGGCAGGACTCAGTTTGGTTATTCAGTACAGTCCTGGAGAACCAGGACACACGTAGTGTAACTAGGATAGCACAACTAGTACAGCACAACCGGACCATGAGTCAGAGCAAGGTCCATCTAGCCCCAAAAAACAGTGTTGGATCTGTGTGTTATATCAGGGATGGAAAAAAACCCATTACTAACATTCTTGGGAAGACAGGAAGAAATAGTGCTTTCAAATAACTGGGTTTTTTTCCTTCTTCTTTGCTTTTTTTTTTTTTTTTTTTTTAGATAAGACTTTCATACTTTCAAGTATCTGCCACATAAACCCCTCCAGTTTAACTTCCCATGTCTCCGCACCCTCATTTCGGTGCTTCCGGCTCTGCAGGGCAGAAACATCTCCTCTCTCTGCACCCTGCTGCATCAGGCACCAGCCAAAGGTTGCGAGTTATTTTAAGTTATTTTAAGAAACCGGTTCGTTGGGAAAGCGTTGTTTGATACTTAGTGTTCCTAGGTTTTTGTTAAACTGTGGTAAATTAGCGCCAGGAAAACAAACAAACAAGGGATTTATTGAGTTAAAAAAAAAAAAAAAAAATAGGGGGAAAGAGGGAGAGAGAAGGGACAGGAAGGGGGGAAGCAAACAAAAAGCTTTCCTGAGATGTGAGCGATGCCGACACCCAGCCTGCCTCTCAGGCTGCTCTTGGGACAGGGAGCGACCCCTGCACCGCAGCCCGGCTGAGAAGAGGGCAGCGGCCGGGGAGCAGCTCCGACGGCCCGGCCGCGTCCTCTCCCGCCCTGGTCCCGGCTCTCCGGGTCGCCCAGCCGGGAAGCCCCAGGGCGGGAGCTCCCGGGACAGAACCCCAGCGGATGGAGAGCGGCGAGACCCCGGGACCCTCCGAGGTGCCCTCACCAGGGAGGCGATTTCCCTGCCAGGACAGGTGAGCGAGCGCAGGGACAGACGGCACTGGAGCTCCGGCTGGCGCAGCCGTCCGTGCCATGCCTTGGCCGGCCCTGGGCCCACGCGGCCGGGCCGAGGAGGCTGCGGGCGCCGGGAGGGAGCCGAGCCCGGCCCCACCGACAGCGGTGCCGCTCACGCACCTCTGCGCACCGCTCAGCTGGCGGAGCGCAGGCCGGGGAAGGGGACACCTTGCGGGACTGATGCCCTTCCCCGAGCCTCCCGAGCCTCCTTCCCACGCGGAACCGGTCGTGGCCTCGCCGCTTTCCCGACAGGGAAGCGTCGCCGGCTCTGCTCTTCGGAGCGCGGCCCGGGAAGAGGCCCCGTCCCGGGGAAGCCCTTCCTGACAGGTCCCTCCGGGATCCGTCCCCGGGACCGCAGAGCGGGGACGGGGCGGGGCGGGCACGGCCGGGCCCTCCCCAAAGGGCTGCACCGCTCTCCGAGCGCCGGCCCAGGCGCGCTCCTCCCACCCCACGAGCGATCGCTCCACGCGTGTTCATCCCTCTGTGACGGGGAACACGCACACTCCGCGCTCCTGCCCCTTCGAAAGCGGGAACCGCGGGTCCCACCGGCCCCAGCGCGGGCGGAGGAAGCCGGAGCCGGGATTTCCTGGCCCCGATCCCTGGCAGCGTCCTCTGCTCGCCGGTCCCGGGGCAGCCCGGGAGGCACCAGGCCAAGCCCCCTCCCGCCACCTCCCCCCACCGCAGAGGTTTCTATTCAGGACACAGACACAATGGGGATACAAAACCCCAATTCTTTTCTTGGTTTTTTTTTTTTTTTTTTTTTTCCCGTGCGTGACGCCTCCCACGATGGAGCCGGATTAGGGCTGCGAGTCCCCTGAGCACGCAGTGATGGGCTCCTTGCCTCTCCCCGGGCAAGCTCACCCCAGCACCCACGGTGATGGGCTTATGCCTCTGGCCGGCTGGATACTCGCCTGCGGCCCAGGACCTCTCACTGGCGCGCAGCGCGGTCAGAAGCAGTCGAGGGCAGTAACTCACAACATCTTGGAAAAAGCGTGGTCTTGGATTTTGTTCAGTTGAAGGGAAATTAGGAAATAAAATAGAAACGTCAGACCGAGTTTGTAATTTTTCCTTTATCCCGTTATAGAGTAACACTATAAAGCACGTTTGTTTGTTTGTTTTGTTTTGTTTTTTTTTACCACAGGAAAAGAAGAAAAAGAAAGTAGTGAGGTAAACGAGACAAATAAAGAAAACGAGAAATGCTGCTTTAACATGTTCTTTGACATCCAAAACGAATTAATTTATCTTGAGTAAACACAATTTTGCAGAGATTTGTGAACCACCAAGACAGGTTTTATTGATTCAGTAATGTTCCTCGCACACGGAAGCACAATTAAAATCGGTTTAGATGACCATAGCCTGTTCTTTTAAAGTATTGCCTCCCATCTAAAGACCCACTTTCATACTAAACAGCTTAGAAGCACTGAAAAAATTACCGGAATAATTTTTTTTTTAAATAAATCGAGACATTTGACAGGTCACTAATTGCTTTAAAAACTCTTCCAGTAGAGGACGGTCAAATTTTACCTTCGTTAAGAGACGGTTTTGCGATGTTTGCATTTGCCTTTCTGCACGGCCGGTGTCAGAGCTTGTTTCTGGAATGCAAAAATCACTAATTTCGCCCCCCCCCCCCAATTTTGTCAGTAAAATTGTTTTCTTCTCTGTCGTTGACGGTCTTTGGGTACCACAGCAGCACAGGGAGCCCAGCAGGGTCTAACTGAATGGAATAACCGAGTGTTTTTCGGGTAAAGGAAGGAAAGCACAAATACAGTAAATCAAACCGCGCAGTCAGATGTTGCAGATATTTTATTTGTGCCAATTCAAGAGATCGATCGTGCCGGCCCCGGGGACGGCGGAGGGGCGCGGCGGGGATGCCCCGCTGCAGCCGTATAGCCCGGGCATTTCCCCTGCGTCTGGGCCGGCCGATCCCCAGAACCGACTGATGCCTGGAAACGGTCTTTTGTTTCCAGGATCTCATACCAGAGCCTCGCCGATCTTATTTGTTATTTTTACGGGTGGTTTGGAAACCCAGATTAAAGCAATAATTTCGCGCCCAAGAGGTGCTGGACCGCAGCCCCTCCGCAAACACGGCTTCGTGACTCCTTCCACTGGGCAGGCGGTCGATACAACGAGCGGACCTGCGAGTGAACATCCACACCAGTCCCCCACGCAGGACCTGCCCAGGCTCTATCTTTCCCTCTTCGCTGCGCCGACGGCGAAGGAGCTGCCGCTTCCCAGACAGCGGCCGATGCCCGAGGGGCGCACGGTCAAGCGCGGGGCTTGGCTTTGATTTGTTTTCTTTATTTTCTCCCAGGCTTGGGCAGGCATCTCTCGGATTTGCGGGCCTGGCGGGGCACACGTCGTGTCCGGGCCGCGGGTGCCCTCGCTGTGCCGCGGGGGTCATTCCCCGGTGCCGCTGTCGCCAGGGCCGCCTGCGGCTCCGCGTCTCTCCCCGGACATCCCTCGTTAAAAACAGCGGCAACGCCGAGAGGCAGTAAACCCACCCTTGCGCACTTTTCCAACCCTCAGAGCTGGAAAACTCAAACAGGGGGATCCAAACTAGGGGACCCCCGTCCTGTGAGAGGTCCCGGAGCCGCAGCACGGCAGCGGGCAGCCACTCGGACACCGAGCACCCCAAAAGACCTGGACCCCTTCTGCTCACCGCCACCCCCCCTTGCCCCCAGGCCGGGGCGAGTGGGGCTGCGGGCCCCTCGGGGCTGCCCGGCGGCTCAGGGATCTCCCTCTCGATGTGTGCTCAAACCAGGCAGCGGCCCCGTCCAAAGCTCTCCGGCTCCACGGGATACCGGGCGAGCCCTGTGAAGTCGGCACCTTCCTCGGTTCCCGTTGACACGTCGCCATCACCCCCGCCGCAAGGGTGCCGGTCTTACTGCTACTACCTGCTCTCCCCCCCTTCGCTTCCCTCGACGTTTCCCCGAGCCCTGCTCGCCCCCGGCGGTGGCCGCTCGCCCGCAGTCAGCGGAGGGGCAGCGCCCGGCGCCTCCGCCGCAGCCGGGCTGACGATCGGCCCCTCGGAGGCGGCTGCGGGCTGGAGACGGCATCGGAACCTTCACCTTCTCCCCAGACACAGCAGCGGGGAGCAGTGTGGGGCAGCAAGAGGCAAGACGGCATCCCCCGGGGTTACATCCTTTCCCTCTGGCTTTCAGGGATCCTTTGAGACCTGCTTGCTCGGGCTTGGTGGTGAGTTTTTATTTTATCTGCACAAGTGCTTCTCATCGGGACAGAGTGAGGGTCCTTCCCTCGCCTCTCAGGTCAGCACCTGCAAGTTTCCAGTTGCTGAGAATGCCTAAACACAGGAAGAGCCTCTTTCTCCCCATTAAATGCACACTGTGGGTGGGGAAAGGAGGCTCTTCAAGGTGGGATGAAGATTGTGGAGCCCAGGGATCCAGCAGATGGCCCCTTGGGTAAAGAAAAGCCTTTTTCCCCCAGCCAGCCCTCACCCCCAGAAATGAGGGTACCACCCTGTCCTGACTGGAGGGGTGGGTTTGCTGCCTTACTCCTTGTAACAGAAGCAGCCTCCTTGCCCTTCTCCAGCCAGGCTCAGCATTTTCCTGGCATAGACTCTAGGTTCAATAGTTTTGCTCCTGTTATCACAGTCATCTGAGAAGTGGAAAGTTGCCTTCATAATTTCATGGGGGGCTCTGGTGAGATTCAGTGACAGACTGAAGGAGCTGTAGCCCTCTTGACCCACAGCCATGGGCAGGTCTTTTCCACTGCTTGGCAGCTATGTCCCCATGACCCATCTACTGAGCTTTGTTGGGAAAGAGCAGTTTTCCTCCCACGAGGGAGCATCACCCTACCTTGCACATCTCAGTGTGGATATGTGTGTGTGAGAAAGTTCAGTCCTTCAAATAACTTCCACTCCTATCCCCATCCCAATTACTGGGATGTCCTGGTGTCTTCCAATCCTTATACTCTTCTTGTTCCACTTTTGTCCAGGCCGAGCCTGCAAGGTCAGATGCTATTTGAAGGGGAGGAGGTAGGCTTTACCCCACCACCCTCACCTCAGACATCCCCTGTGGGGCCCACGGGAAAGGATCAATGGGGAAGGGTGGTACCTGCTGTGGCTGCTCATTGCTTGGGCATCTGTATCCCGAGTCCCCATCGGAGCTCTCCCAGGCAGGGACCGCAGCAGAAAATCTCTTGGAGACCTTCACTTTGTTCCTTGCAAGGAAGAGCAACTTCCCCCCTTCCTTCACTAGTGGATTCTGAGTGACAAGGATGAAAGGAGGAATTGGACTAATTCCCCTCCAGCCCCACCTGTCAAAACAACCACAACTCTTCCCAGCTCTTCCTGCTATTGCAACATACTGCCACCAGCTGTGCCTGCCTCTGGGAGGAGCCCTCTGGGATTTAGTGGCAATTCTGAGTGTGCACCTGGTGATTTCCATGCCCAGCAGCTAAGCCACCGTGGGCCATTTCACCAAGTGCGTGAGAAACCTGGCTGGTGCCATAGAAAAGCCCATGCTGGGTGTTTGTGAACACTGTTAGCACATAAATATGCTGGAGCTTTAAAGAAGACTTAGAAGAAAAAATAAGGTTTGAGATAGGAGCATGGTTTATGGACTCAGGCAATCATCCACCGTGGGAATTTCTTACTGTGAACTCCTCTACTCTTCTAGGTGAGGGAGGATGCTGCAGATACACTAACAGCACAGAGCTGCAGAGACTTTCAGCCACCTGAAACACAGCAGGTCCTGGGAACTGCTGCTGCTCTTACAACTTGGCTTAAGCATCTCTGCTTTCCTTGCATTTAACATTCATAGCTACAGAGGAAAGAAAAGGGCTTGGAAGGGCACGGAGTTTCACCATGGCCATCACAGATGACTGCCTCATTGATACTTAGTTTATATGAAGCCACTGTATGTGGATTCAACCAACCCTACTGCACACACAATGTACCCTACAAACCATCTTCTCACATGGGTTGATGAACCAGAACTTTCTTGTAAAAGATGCCAAAATGCAGAAAACATCACAGGAAAACAGAATGGACTAAAGGAATTACCAGTATAAGAGGGAATTGTTAGGTGCCGTTCCCAGAAGAACTTGTATAACTGACCAAAGAGCAGAGGAACCAAACCCAACTGCCCTCCCCCTCCTCCCAAAAAGCCTGTGAGTCCTTGCCAGTCTTACCTAAGGGAAAATTTCTTCCTGAGTGAGTCCGCACCAAGGCATTATGTGAAATGCATTGGTCATGGTTGTTCTTGGTGTTATCCATGCCGGTAAGCGCTCATGCCTAAACATACCCAAAGGAATACAGTTGAGGAAAAGAGAGCTGGATCAGGAGTAAGCTAACCTCCACCTGCTCTATTATGCAAACTGGTATTTCTTTTACTAAGCATCAACAGGTTAAGAAATAAAATGCATATCAGCGCAGGCTTTAGAGAACTGTATTTAGATTTACAAACAACATTGTAACTGGATCAACAGGCTATAATTAGAATTTAATAATCCAAGTGGAGGAGTAATACGCCCGCTGCTTGAAAAATTGGAGCCTTTCTTTTGCAGTTCTGAACATTCAGCTCTGCAGATTGGACTCCAACTTGCTTGACACAATTACTGTCCTAGTGAGGCGAGCATGTTACAAATAAGAACAATAAGATCAACAATAGTCTAAGTCTAATACCATAAACAAAGGGAATAATCGGAACACCTCCTGCCCCAGTGCAATCTGCACAACTGGGACAACCAAATAGCATGGTTATTGGGAAAAAAAATATGCAAGAAAATGTCGTATTTTACAGACTTTTGAAAAGACTTTAAGGTTGGAAAATATGTTACAGGCAATCTTGTGAGATGCATCCATGATTATTAGATTCAGTCTTTGTGTTTATTGCTGAAGTCCACCTGAGCTAGGAGTGACACTCAGCAGAACTGATGAAGGGGGAAAAAAAGGCCTGTGTAAAACAGATTCCCCTCACATGACATTCAAAGTATTTAGGTGTGTAATTAAACAAAAGGTTAATCCAGGGGATTCAACATGAGGATTAAACACACATGCACCGAAATGAATACAGTCCCTGGGCTGCGTTGGTACCCCAGCTGCCTCTGGCAGGACGCGAGCACACATCAGACCCCTGGCAAAGATCCCACCATGGACTGACTGCTCAACACTGCAGCTCAGTCCACTTTCCAGTACCAGATATTAACAGGAGAATTCGCCTCTCATTTTGCTTGCTAAGCACTAGTCAAAAGAGATTACCCACCCGGCTTGAGGCAGGCCCTCTTTCCAGCCATCGGCCAAGCTGGAGGCAGGCAGTCCTGCTTCCCAACAGTGATGCTGCGGTGCTGCCATCTGTGACATTTGTGGTTTCCCTGAGTGCATCTGGGATCTCTTTTAAATGAATGAAATAGTGGTTCAAGGGAAAGGGAGTACAAGCAGCTTTGATCCCTGAGCAAGGAGAGGGACTACAGAAAGTGCTTCCTTGAAAATTTTCCTCTTCCATACTTTCTGCTACAATAATAGATGCATTTTCGCATTTTACTTAGAACAGGCTGAAAATCCTATTTTAAAAGTCATGCAAAAATTCCAAGAGTAGTTTTGGAGGCATTACATCTGTCTCAAAAATAAACTGTGCACTACTAGCTTTCATTTTCTATAGGGTTATTTCCACAGGACAGGAATAATACAGAACAGGATCTGGCCAGGTCAGAAGGTGGTTGGCAGGGATAGCCCAAGTTAAAAGTTTACCTGAGAGGATGTGATCAGCTAATCTTTAATTAAATGCTTGACAGAAAGTATATATTCTCCAGTCTATTTTAAAATAGTGATTTGACTTCTTTACATGCACTGACTCATATTTGGCTTCTCGGAATGCTTAGACATTGTCATGAAAGTAACCATGTCGAGAAGTGTTTAAAGAGACTTCAAGGTGAAAGTTTATGTTTATCCTATTAGGCAGAGGTGACTCAGACATGGTATGGGGATGAATGTCATCCACCAGTAGGGCTCTGAGCCCTTCAAATGTGTCAGAAACACCTCCACTGCCCCTTGGTGCAGGTACATGCCCTCAGCCTACAGTGATGGCTGGAAGACATGCGGAAATCAACAGATGTGAAGAAACAGTTCCCTGCTGAAGGTATTCCTCAAGAAATTAAGATCTGTTGCTTATCCCAGAAAGTACCTGGAACATCCTATAGTTTTGAAATAGGACAAGGACTTGGCCTTTTAAGCTGGGGGTGTGAGAGTTTGATGGGACCAGCTGAGCCTGGTTAGCTCCTGTCTCCTAGGGCAGCCAAGATTGCACCAGTTTCTCACGTGTCTTTTGGGAGACAGCAGTGGCCCAATTTAGGTACCTTGTAGTGGAGATCCCTTACATCTCATCATTGTTGCATGTGCAGAGCTGAAATCCTGCCCCTCAGAGGTGTTCCAGGATTCACTGTCAGGGGTACCCTGGCAAGACACATCTTAACACTGTGCTACAACAGCTGCCATCTTCCTTTCCCTGCTCAAACAGAAGAAGGAGAAGTGGAGAGGCTCTCCATCACTGACACTGAAACAGGGCCTGCACAGCAATGTGTGGCAAGGAGGCAGCTTGGTGGAATGTCCTGTGTGACAGCAGGGAGAGCTGGTGAGGAAGATGTGAGAACAGATGCTCTTATGCTAGACAAGGAGAAGTCAGCTTGTAGGATGTCATGATGTCTCTGTCCTGCTTTCATCTCTTACTAGTGTAGAGATCAGAAAGGAGTGAGATCCAGATGAGATTCAGGGGAGAGATTACTGTTATCTCAGTTTCTTAGTTTTTATAGTTAAAATGACACTCCTTAGACTAGCTTCATGGCTGCAGGCTGGCTAGGGGGATACCGAGCAAGTATGCATGATAGTTACACTTGCAAAATGTAATTTCTCTGGGGATTTTTTTTTTTTTTCCTTGATCTCTCTCTCTTGCCTGCAAAACCAGGGTCTGCTCTTCTGATGTTGTGCTACAAACAAGAGCTCTCAAAAAGGACCCAAGGTGCCCAGGAAGTTGATAGCAACACATGGCAGAGTGCCTCCACTGTCCCTGATAACCAGTTTTGGCTGCTGTCTCTGTTATTCTCTTGCTGCAGTTCACAGCAGCTGAAGATCAAGTGCCTCAGAATATGCATCTGGTGAACTAACCCAGCATTGTCAGATCTTTACACATTAATCCATCAGGCAACATGTGAGGGGAGGTCACTCATTTTTGTGTATTTGGTGCTGGGAATTCACTGGCAAATTCGTAGGTGCCCACTGCAGATGTGCCTGCTGCGTTTACTGACTTGCCTTCCAAAGAAGGACTTTTACATAAAGTCACAACTGTTGCACACGTGTCTTCGTGCGAAGACACGCTACAGAGGCCAAGCGATCTGTGCGTCAGCTGCCAAAACATCCCTGCAAATACGCTGGCTCGCCCTCACACCAGCCTGGCTTCCTACCTCTCCCCAAACTCCCTGTTTAGAGCAGATCATTTTATGCTATCAAAGCCTCCGGCGGGGCAGGGGGTTGGGGGGGAAGGTTGTGGCATCTCCAGCTCCCCCGGCGGTGGCAGCCGGGCAGCTGCCGGTACCGCTCCGTGCCGGGGGAGCCCCGCAGCCGGCCCGGCTCCCGGCCCGTGGGCTTTGAGCCCCCTCTTGCGGCAACTCGCCCGCATTCCCAGCCGCCCGTGTCCCCGCCGCACCGCCCGTGTCCCCGCCGCACCGCCCGAGTCCCCGCCGCACCGCCCGAGTCCCCGCCGCACCGCCCCCGCCCGACGGCCCTGCCCCGGGCCGCTCCCGGGCCGGGCGCCGGAGCTGGCATCGCACCTCCCTGCCTCCCGGTCCCAGGAGCTGTTGCCTCGGCTGACGTGCTGTTTGCTTTGCAAACTCCAAGGATCTCTCCTGCAAACCAGCCTGGAAGGTGGATAGAACTCGCAGGAGCCATAAACCCCTGCCTGGAGGAAGGCTTTCCCAGCAGATGCCTCCTCTCGATGAACTCCTGTTTCTTTCAAGGGCTTGGAAATACTTGAAATGTTTTCCTTGTCACAGAGATACCATCTTTGGCTCAGGAAGTCCATGAACTGCAAATTGCTTGAGGCTAAAAGACTGTTCTGGGAAAATGCCACTCCACGCTTGCCCTATTCTTGTACCCTTTCCTAAGCAACCGCTGATGGAAACGGAGGAGGAGGGGAGACGCTGGGCTCGGTGTATCTTACTCCTGCCTTAGTGTAGCTGTTCTCGTGCTGCTTTGGGCTGGGCTGACAGCACTGGCAGCCGTACTGTGTAGGAATCACTTTGCAATGGGGTTCTCCAAACACAGCTACTTGTTCCCAAGGTGTGTCTCTTCACACAGATTTTTTTTGGCTGTGAATTCAGCACTCTGGCTGCACCATGATTCACCCCCTTCCAGGACCCACTGCAACTGTTTGCAGAACTCTGATGTAACCCAAGCAAAATGGGACTACATGTGTAGAGGTGAGAGCATCTAGAACAGTTTTCTTCTTCAGGAAGCTACAGGTTTCCTCTTAAAGCAAACAGATGTGCACTGCAGGGTCAGCTTCTTGCATGTCCTATCGTTACAATTTCTCACAAGACCACCTTACACTTGCTGTTTGTAAGAAGCTGCTTTCTGTTGCTTGAGATAGGGAAGTTCAACCAGGTTTTGATGTACAGAAACTTTCTCCATCACAGCAGGGCCACAGAGCTGATTTATTAATTCTTAGCACGGTCAGTGCTTGCTTGTATGAATATCCTGGGTATATGGCATGTGGGACATGTGCTCAGCTGAATCTGTGCATGCCCTGGAGTTGCTCTGGGAAAGAGTTTGGCTGGGAATGGTTTGCTGTTGTTTGAACAGTTCAGATACCCTGTTTCCCGCTGACCTCTTTCCTGAGGGCCAGTTGGTGGTAACCACAACCTCAGCCTAGACCTCCCTTCAGGGTTGTCTTATAGTCACAGGAGGAATTGCATAAACCCAAGAGAAGGTGTCCCCATGGAGAAGCAGATTGTGTTTTTTCGAGAAGCATGCTTGCAGCTTAAACATTCAGACTGTTCTGCTGTAGAACTTGCTTTTGATAAATAGACCCAAAGGTAAAGCAAATATTTCATAGATGTTCACTAAGTGAACTTTGCCCATTCTGTGTACTTATTGAAGCCATGGTCCTGATGAAGAGATAGGATGACTTCATGTAAATTTAAGGCATTAACTTCATGCAAATTAAATACATTAACTTCATTCAAATTAAATACATTAACTTAATGCAAATGCATGAGGATGTGTCCTGGGCTGTGATTTCCATCTGTAATAATTTATGTTGTATATGTTGCACATTTCTGCTGTAAGACAGCAGAGAGCAGCAAGCTCTGGGCAGGGAAAGTAAGAGAGAAGCCAAGCAGGAGACAGGAGTATGGTTTGAGTGATGAGTCCACAGCTAGAATATCTGAAATGACTTATGAAAAAAGAAAAACTAATTCTGCTTTCATATCCATTAAACTGGGTTACATGAGTTTAAATGAAAGGAGAGTCTGACCAAATTCTGCTAGAAATCAGCTATATAAAAGCATTAACTTGAATGCTTAATTGGTGTAAATGGCATATTTCTGCTATTAGTGTTGGACTGCAAACAACCTCGGTCTCAAATTAATGAACAAAAATTATGATCATTTCAGAAGAGTGAAAAAGATCCAAAACTACACAGGTCACTTCCTAAGATAATTTATTTATATTTACATAAACATTTGCCTGAAAGGAAGGAGAGAGTTTCTCTGCACTGCTGGAATGAAATTTCAGGGAGGAAGGCCTCTCTGTCCTTCGGCAACCATCTTTTTGTGTGTTTGGAAACAAACCTTAGTTATGTCTAAAGCTCCAGGTTTTAAGATGCCTCATCCAGCCTGAAACATTGTGCAGGTTACAGTAAATCCTTCATTTAGCTTGGAAATAATTTTTTTTAAATAATGGTTTTAAACTAATAGAGAGGAGATTTAGATGAGATACAAGGAAGAAATGTTTTGCAATGAGGGTTATGAAACACTGACACAGGTTGTCCAGAGAGGTGGTAGAAGCTCCATCCCTAGAGACGTTCAAGGCCAGGTTGGATGGGGCTCTGAGCAACCTGATGTAGTTAAAGATGTCTGTGCTCACTGCAGGGGGATTGGACTAGATGACCTTTAAAGGTCCCTTCCAACCCAAACAATTCTGATTCTATAATGCAGTTTGAGATTCAGGTGGAGCAGCTACACACCTGATGTGTTCTGCTTGGGTAAAGAAATCACAGAATCACAGAATGTTAGGGGCTGAAAGGGACCTTGAAAGATCATCTAGTCCAACCCCCCTGCCAGAGCAGGATCACCTAGATTAGGTCACACAGGAACACGTCCAGGTGGGTTTTGAATGCCTTCAGAGAAGGAGACTCCACAACCTCCCTGGGCAGCCCGTTCCAGAGCTCTGTCACTCTCACTGTAAAAGTTTCTCCTTACATTTACATGGAAACTCCTATATTCCAGCTTGCACCCATTGCCCCTTGTCCTATCACTGGATGTCACTGAGAAGAGCCTGGCTCCATCCTTCTGACACTCTCCCTTTACATCTTTATAAACATTAACGAAGTCACCCCTCAGTCTCCTCTCCTTCAAGCTAAAGAGGCCCATCTCCATCAGACTTTCCTCATAAGGGAGATGCTCCACGCCCTTAACTGTCTTTGTGTCTCTGTGCTAGACTCTCTCAAGCAGTTCCCTGTCCTTCTTGAAATGACAGCAGAGGAAAGGAAGCACACGCTCTGTGATGGTGCTCAGTACTCCTGTGACTGGTGCCCAGCATGGATTTGCCTTTTCTGACCATCTCTGTGAGCAGGAACCCAGGCCATGACATGAGTTCCCTCCATGGGCAGAGGGGTGCAGGGACAGGGGTGATCCCATCTTCCTCGGTCCTCTGGATGGGGCTCACTGATCATAGTCACTGTCACTCAGAGTGCTGCAAGCCTCAATGTGCCCAGAGATGCTCCCTCCTTATGTTTCCCACTTCTGTGCAGCCATCCCAAATGCAAGTGCCCCATCACAAATACTTGCAGTTGCAGGAGGAATATTCAGAGAAAAATACAGAGCTTTATTCTTGGCCCCAGATTTCAGGGTTCCCTCTAGACTGGCTCTGACCTTTTGCTAGGGTTTTAAAGAACAGCTCCTACAATGCTGAAGGCTTTGCAGCCACTGTGCTGTAGAAGATTTGATCTAATAACTGATTTATTTCTTAGAGATAAATGTTTTCTAATAGTTGTACCTGAACAAGAAACAAAACGTGCTGTGCTGCTAGAATACATAGAATTAAAAAAGAATTTAGACAGAAAGGACTTTCTGGAGGTCTCTAGTCCTGACTGCAAAGATAGCAGCAAGATTTACTGAAAACTTAATTACATATTACTCTTACCAACAGTGTTGAAGACAATCTATTGGATTGTTGAGCTCTACAGCAGTGATTCTGCTGGCAAAGAGCATGAGTTTTGGTTTGGACACATCTTGCCCAAACAGTTACTGCAGCAATGTTTTATCGAGGGGACCCTAGTCTGGCAGAGTTTACTGAAGCAGTCACACTGTGTTTCCAAGCTTTTCATGCAGCTGGGACCTCTGTTGTGCTGAAAAGAGATGGTGGGCTATGTGCTCTTGCTGTGTACTGTGCCTCTGTGCTATTTAAGATGTGGATCCAGAAAAGCTGATCTACAGGTGTAATGTGATGGAAGACTATTTTGGGGCAAGCATTTCTGATAGCTTCTAATGGTATTCTAACAATACTGTGGCCAGACATTTCTTCTCTTGGGGTCTTCTGGGTACCAGCAGCTTTCAGGAAGAGAAGGAACTGAGTGGGGAAAAGGATCCTTTTGACTTCTCTGTAACGATACAGTGATTCTGGGGAACATACTCAGGTCTGCATGTCACTGAAATTTGGTGCATATGTGTATGCCTCCACAGGGAGAGATCTTCTATAATTTGGAAGAAAGTCCTGGCATGCAGACAGAGAAATGTTTGCAGGTGTGATATGATGCCCAACAGCTAAAGTGAGCTGATGCCATTGTACCGTTGGGTAGAGATAAGTGACTGAGCAATAACCTCTTGAAGAATGCAACAGAGGGCAGGAGGAGAATGGCTACCACTGCAGTTCTCCTTTCATCAGCAGTTAGCCTGAAACAACAAGGAAAAGGCAGCAGTGTCCACAAGGCAGCCTGCCAAGAGCCTTAGTCTTGCTCTGTGCTGAGGACTGCTGGCAGCTCAGTTGTGTGTGGGGCACTTGTTTTCCAGTCAGATGCCTAGACCTGGACATACCCCTTGGGTGAAACACGACTGTTGTGCTCTATAGTCCCTTCTTGCCTGTAGCATGAGGAGGGCAGTGGTAGAGCAAAGGTGTCCGGTGCTGTAGGATTCAGGAGGCTGTGCTTCTCCTCACGACCGGCACTGCCAACATGCATTACTGCATGGGGACATGCAGTCACCTCCAGTCCTGCCTCCTCCCTCCTCTGTGTGTGCAGGACCTCCAGAGTTCATCTGAAACCTCCAGTACAGCATCTATATGAATGTTTCTCTCAGCTGCTCAACCTTGCCTTTCTGATTTCTTTCTCGTCTTTTACTTTAGATAAAAGATAAATCCCACACTTTCCAGTTCAAGCTTGCACTAGCTATTGCTCTACCCTAAAGCCCCATAACTTAGAATATGATACTACCATTTGGCTTTAGCTGCCTGGCAGAATTCAAGCAATAACCCTCCCTGAATTTATATTCATCCTGCACTCGATCTACTCCACCCACATATCTCAAACTCCCAAGTGACCGTGGAGAAGTTCAGTGCTATTTAGATGGCTTTTTGCATGCAACCTGAGCATCAGGCAGCAGTAGCGAGTGTTGTTGGTGATGGGCCACCTGGGTGCCAGGCAGTCTCAGGAAGAATTCGCAGTCCCTGGGTGCAGTGTGGTCTTCATGAATCTGCCAGGTTCATTACACAAAGGGCCTGTGGCCCACGTGACTCATTCAGGTTTTTATTTTTTCTTTAGAAGAATGGAAGAAGAGATTTCATTCTGCACTCAATTTTTATAAGACTTTTTTTTTTTTTTCATAAAAGATGGGCAATTTTGCATGCATTTCTTTCTGACCCCAACATTTTGCAGAAGGCACTTTCACTCTTCATCCCAGGCAGGATCACATCACCATGGAACTGTGGCTTAAACTAATTAAACTTGTGAAGATCCACTTGATGGGTATAGAGCTTGAAAGAATGTTCTTCACTAAGGTGGTAAAATGTTGTTTACTGAATCACTAAAAAGCACTTAAGAGCTATTCCCATGACTGCTAAAAACATTTAAAGGGCCAGTGTTACAAAGGGTAAGCTAATAATGGTGTATTAACTGAAATGGGTGGGACAGAGTTTAAAAATTCCGTGTATGCCTTCTCAGAGGTAAAGGAAATCAGCAGAACTGAAAGAAGCCTGAAGACCAGTGTCAACATGATGATGTCCCAAGGCACACCCATCTGTGAAAGTATCTTCCACCCCTTGAATCCGCAATGACTAATGAGTGGTAGGATAATGGAGTTAAAGCTATTGTAAGAGTACTTCACACAGAAGGGAAAGAGAAATTACTTAGAATGTCATTAGGAAAATTGGGATGAAAGTAAGTGATGTAAAATTTAGCCTGATGTTCAAGACACTCTGAGCCACTGATATTAATCCATGTCCAGTCCAATTGCCATTGATGGGAAGCAGAAAGAGGTGTCAGCAGCCTACAGACTCCTGCCTGCGGTTTGTAAAGTGCTGTGGATGGCTGAGGGCAGAAAATACTGTAAGCAATGTTCTTTGGGGATTAATAGTCCTCAATGACCTCGGAGCTGTTTCAAATACAGGTTTGACCTCAATGTTATCAGTAATATTTGGCCAACACTACAACTTGCAGAGGATAACTGCTTATCTGTGCTCTGTTTAACTGAAGGTGGAAATAAGAAAATTTGAAATAACATCAGTAGATTTTTTTTTTCATTAGTTTTTCACATGCTGAGAACTGAGAGGGTCTATGCCACTCACAGAGACAATCTCAGGTGCATGTTGATGGCTGTTTACAGCTAAAAGCTTGTTCCTGTATTTGAGTTCTTAGATTCCCCTGTTTTAAACTGCTTATATATGCATGTGCCACATTAATAATAATAAAACATAAACATTTTCTTTTTTAAAGACCAGAGTAGACTTGTCATATTGAATCCAAGGGTGGAGTTTTTTTGCCAGTTCTAATAGTGTAAAATTGCTCTGTTGACATGAATCATGATGCTTAGCTTTTATGTGGCATATAATCTCACATGCTCCAATGTTAATTAAATTCCAAAGGAACAGTTTTACGATCTCTCCACAGGGAGCTTGTTTGCCTTAAAATGAAAGTACTGGGCTGAGATGGTCTCCGCTATGCTAGCACTGCGTTCACTACATTAACTCAGTAAAGACTTTGTCATCGGACATGTAGCTGAACATCAATAATCCCCTTTGCTTATCTGGAAACCCAGGGCTCCTGCACCGTGTCTCATTTGTAGTGGGGTCTTATGCTGGTGACTCACTGTGGCATTAACCTTTCCATTTGTTCTAACGCCCTGAAGCGTCATCACATCGCTCAAACGAGCCACGCAAACAAACGAGCAACGTACACAGTGCTGTGAGGTGACGGTGGCCGGGCTTTGTTTTCAAAGCCTTCCCTATGCTGATTACCATTTGTTGCGCTGCATCTGTCAGCATCTGATTTTACTTCTCCGTGGCCTTTAGAAAGGAGCTGGAGGAGTGTTGTCTGTCCAGAAGCAGCTTCCCCTCCCAGTCCCAAATGTATTCTCACTTAGCACATGGTTCAGATAGCAGAATGAGCAGAAAGAGGGTGAAGCACCTGCCACAGAGCTCTGCTGCATTGGAAAGCTGAGCTTTGCAGCAACCAAACCCTCCACGCATGCTTGCACCCCTGGCTCATGAAGCTCTGAGGGAGAAAAGACATTGAAATTCTGCTCCTTCTAGACTATTGCTGCTTGCTCAGGTTTGGGGAAGGGGTGAAAGAAGAGGGCAAGTAAAGTCTTTCTACCCAGGCAATGATTTGAGGGTGGGGGAGAGGAGATGAAGAAATGTCTGGTTAGCTTACGAGTGAATGAAGGCTGGTCATGTTATTTAGTCACCAAGTGAAAAAGCCTCCCTTCAGAGGTCTTTCCTGGCTGTGTGACTTCATCTGTGCTCAAAAAAGAGGAAGAACAAAGACTCATACCCAAGCTTTGGCTGGTCCTGGGACATATGAAGAGTGTTTGCTTCTCATAAATGAAATGATGGGCCCATTTGCTTGGCTTTGGTGCGAACAAAGAATTAAACAGGAAATGCTCCCATTCAGGGTGAGAGTCCTGGACATCTTTGAATCCACTTAGCATTATATGCAGTGTCAGGTTTGCTAGTCCTGAGTGCTCTCAAATATTCCCAGAGGTTACAAGCTCAAGCACTTGACTCAAGCAAAAGCTGAGACTTTTAAAGATGGATACAAAGGAAGCTAAACCTTCTCCTAGGGTGTCCAATAGACCCTACACAGCCAATTAGTACATTTCTCTCTCCATCCCAGCAGCATGAGATTTAAGGGGACAGTGGGGAGAACAGGAGGTATCAGAGGAACTCATACTCCAGGGAAATATGGTTGGGGTCAGGAGGAGAAAAATAATTGCCTGAAAAGCACATGTTGCTTATCTTGCAGGATACATATGCTCTGTACAAATGTATAGAATCATAGAATCATAGAATCATCAGGGTTGGAAGGGACCTTAAAGATCATCTAGTTCCAGCCCCCTGCCATGGACAGGGACACCTCCCACTAGAGCAGGTTGTTCAGAGCCCCATCCAGCCTGGGATTAAAAACTTCCAAGGATGGGGCTTCCAACACCTCTCTGGGCAACCTGTTCCAGTGTCTCACCACCCTCATGGTGAAGAAATTCTTCCTAATGTCTAACCTGAATCGACCTATCTCTAGCTTTAATCCATTCCCTCCAGTCCTGTCGTCACTGCCCAACAGCCTAAAAAGTCCCTCCCCAGCTTTCCTGTAGCCCCCTTCAGATCCTGGAAGGCCACAATAAGGTCTCCCTGGAACCTTCTCTTCTCCAAACTGAACGACCCCAACACTCTCAGTCTGTCCTCACAGAAGAGGTGCCTCCGCCTGCTGATCATCCTCGTGGCCCTTCTCTGGACACATTCCAGCACATCCATATCCTTCCTGTAATAGGGGCTCCAGAACTGGATGCAGTACTCCAGGTCATCTGTCTGTGTTGAGTCTGGGCTTGGGCCAGCACTGGCTCTGGACCCCCTGTGGGCTGAAATCCCACAAGGACAGGTCTCAAGAGCCTGAGGGATGGGAGGGATAGGGGTTAGGATGGTAAATGTGAGGTAGAAAGAGTCCTTTGAAAGTGCTCATGAACACTACTACTGAAACCTCACTGACACATCCCTAGCCTTCCTCACTAAGTGGGGTGTCTTTATGTCTGGGGATCAAACCTAATGTTTACACAGCCTTGAGACTGCTTTCTTAACACAACTACTGCTGCTACTTGTTTCTTGTTGGTTTGGGTTTGGGTTATTTTTGTTTTCTTGGGGTTGATATCACCTCTATATGGAAACACTCATTTTCTTGGGGAGCTTAGATTCTGAAAATACTTTCTGGACACATGTACTAGAGCAATAGATCAAATTCTCCATGATCCTTGTTAAAATTCAATCTTGAACTGAACCTTTAAAATTTTCATTGTCATGAAATATTGCTGGGCTGAAGTCTAAGTCCTTTATTAAAAAATATTCCCATCAGAATCAATGGTGTATGGAAATAAAAGCAAACAATTTAGTGCATTGGCTTTTTTTTTTTTTCTATAAGGCACTTGCCATCCTTCAAGTCACTTTGGTTTTGTTCAGAAAAGGAGAAGGCGTTACGCTATTGAATATTTGTCAGCACGGTGTGCTGAATCCAACTGTGTTTCACAGAAGAGAGGTAAACACAGCAGGTCTTTGACACCATGGTAGATGACTTGATACAGAAAGTTTTACTGATTACTGAGAAACATCTCACTGCCCAAACAATGACCTTCTTGGTTTAACCTTTGTAATTCAGGAACATCAGGAAAAGTAGAAATTCTAACATATGTATATTTGTACTGGAAAAATTAAACCTTGCAGCTGTGGTCACAAACTTTCCTTTCAAGCAGCACCTTCAGAGCACTCACATTTGCCCTAATCAAAGAAATGGAAGTTAGGAAAAGTGCAGGTTTGCTGTCCATTAACATGAATAGGAAATGCGTATTGCAAAAATCTCTCTCAATTCAAGTACCAGTAACTCAATTTGGAATAACTTGTGGTTAGTGGGATTTGCTTTTAAGCAACTGAGTTCAAATATATAATGCAGCAATAGTGGGAAATGGGCTAGATTAAGCAAATAATGTCAAAATCATTTCTGGATTTATTTTTATTAAATTTTCTCATTGTCACAAGCTCAGAATCTGATGCTGCAAATGGCTGAGAAGCTCCTGGGAATTGCTAAACACTTTGCAGTCCTACCATGTATAGGAGGAGTCTGAGAAGATTTTAAAGCACTTTGAATGAAAGAGGTTTATATCTGAGATGCAGAAGAAAAAATCCACAGGACAAATTGTGTCAGAATTATCGTAGTGGGCAGTGAAAATCTTTTCTATATTTTAGACACATAAATGTGAATATACTGCTTCAGACATAGGGCTGTTTGACCCAGTACCCTCTTTCACTTTTCCAGCTCCGAATTACTTTCAGTTCAAGTGATTATTGATCCCTGTGTGATCTGTAGTCAGTATTAATGATTGTTCTAAATGTCTCTGCACCTTCTTCTTTGAGGTATATAAACCCAACATCCTTTGGCAAAGAATTTTCCAGCTATGTTAGAAACCATCCTGTTTTATTTGTTTTAAAGCAGATTTCTACTTATTTTATTAGGTGGTCCCCAATTCTGGTCCCAGAAGAGACTATGAACAGTTGATCCCTCACCTGCTTACTGCAGACTATCTATAAGTTTCAAGATTGCTGTTATGTACTCCCTCAGTTACTGGGTTTTCTTTTTCTCACAGCCAAAGGCACTACTCAGTCATTCCCTGTCAGAAAAACCTTCAGTTACCCTTGTTGCTGTTTGAAATTTTTCATTTTAATATGTACTGTCTCAGAGGAGGGTACTAGAACCACACTGACTCCTACAGGTACTTGCAAAACTTGCATTTGTACAGTAATATATAGATGTCCAGTATTTTAGTCTCTATTTTAAACTCAGAATTCCCAACCATCCTCTTTGCCTTTTCACCACAATCAGTTGTTGAGGGGATGTGTTTATGGTACCACGACGTTTTATCCCCAGACATTACTGCTGAGTGGTGATGGTCAGACCAGAGCCCATCGCTTTGTATGTGAAGTTAGGATTATTTATCTCATGTTACACATATCTGCATTGTTTTTATCTGCCATTTCATAGGCATCCTCTGTTCCTGTTACAATTCCAATCTGCCCTCAGACTCATTGCTCTGAACAACTTCATGCTAGCAGCAAACATTGCCATGTCCCTGCCCTGTTTACACTCTTTCTGGGTCATTTATGAATGTGTGGAACAGCAGAGCTCCAGCACAGACCCACGCATAACTCCACCAGTGATCTCCCTCTGCCTTGTACTCCTGCCTTCTGTTCCTCTCTATTAACCTTTGGTTTCCTGTGAAGAAATCCTGGGAACACTTTCTCTCTGATGTTATAGCTGTTTAATTCCCTTAAAAAACCTTTGGAAAAGGACTTTGTCAAGACTTCTTTAGAAAGCCAAGCAAACTGTATTGATTTATATAACACTGGTACCCACTCTTTACAAAACTCTCCAAGAGAAGCCAGTGTTCTGCTTCCAGCATGGAGCACCTCACTGCCTACAGCCACTTCACTCTTCCAGCTGCCCCTTTGAGTTCTCTGTGTCCCTTGGTCCTCTGGTAAGGACACCAAACCTCTCAGGAAGTTCTGTTGCCTTTGAATAATTATTAACATCAGCAGTTTTCAGCTCTATGTTTCAGGTTAATGGGAAAAAAAAAAAAACAAAAACAATTGACTGCAATAAGAGGATTTATAAATCTGATGTCAAAAAGTAAGACTGAGTCAGATAACCAGAAAAGTAGCAAGTGCACAAGCTTATTTTTTTCTTAGACCTGAAAGCCTCTTTTCTATAGTAGAGTCTTCCATATTGATGAGTATATAATATCTTGTGATCGAATTTGCTGAGAGTTTGACCTAGAAGAAATCATTGTAACCATGTAGGATTTCATTGCAGTATGGACATGTTGCTTGTATACAGCTCAGTAGGTCTTGGCTGCACAAGGCTGTTTCAATTTTTAATGAAAGACTCCTAGAGATGAAATATTTAACATCTCTTTCTGTAAAGTCCAACTCCTCTTACTAACGCTAACATTGTAAAGGGCAGTGATACTGCTCATTGCTCTAAGTGTTTTAGAGTGATGGACGAAAAGAAAAGTTTTATTTTTAAATTTGGATATAGTTCACAAAGATCACTAACCTTGAACTGAATCCTGCAGTTCTTAATTACCAAGGTCAGTGGGAGTTTCAATTAATAAGAAGATTTTAATCCAGTGAGAACTGGACAAAACCTTATTGACTGGAGAAAAATCTTTTAACATTCAAAAGAACCCCCTTACATAGATTACGTGGTGTATATATATAGATTCTTTAAGCCATCTGAAAGAGAAATTAATTTTTCTACAATCTGCCCAGAGGCAACAAAAATTAGTGCCACCCTCTCCTTTTGATTAATTTTAAATTTCTCTGTTCATTTATGGGAGAAATCTTTAATGAAATCCATCCCTTACAGTGCACATTTTCCCTTCTGGGAGTTGGAAACGGTTTTACTGTGTCAATGGGAAACTGTAGTTCTGAACAAGAAGCTTTAAACTTGAGTTGGCTCCAGTGGAAACCCGCAGAAGCTGGTAATCTGTGTGCATTACAGCACTGCCTGATCAATAGTAATTCAGGGCTAGAGTGGCGTATTGTCAACTGAGAAATATTTCAAGGCTTGATTAGTTGTGCTCCTTCTCCACTGGGACCATAGTGCAATCTTCACTTATAAAGACATGTGATCTGAAAGCCTGAGGCAGAACAATCCTTGTTTTCACAGGAGAAGCTTTTCTAGGATGAAAAAGCTTTTACATTCTCATCCTTGTTTCTAAAAGCTGTGTCTTCTCCACAAAATTAAAAAAACAACAACAACAACAACAAAAAAAACCAACTAAAAAAAAGCAAGTGAGCTTAGGATGGCATCAACATCACAGCCTCTGCGAGGTAAAAGGGCATGTAAAAAAATATTTTGGGCAGTGTTTCCTCATGCCTGCTTCATTCTGTCTCTTGTGATCTATGCTTTTCTTGGGGCTCTCATGTTTTCCCACATTGAAGGTAACCGGAAGGTCAATTTGAGTGAAGAATATAGAACATTTCTGCAGAATCTGTGGTACATCTCCAGAAATTTATCAGGTATGTACTGAAATTTCAAAATGACTTAATGGTACAGGGTTACACATTCTCTGGCTTGTTGAATGAGATGTTTGGCTTTTGAAGACATTCTTCAAAATCCTGACAGCTGAACCTGCAAACAGGATTTACCCTCTGCCTAGCTAATGACTGCTGTTGTTTGCTTGTCTCCCTTAGCTGTGATTTTGACTGCAAGCTTCCCTGGTCCCTGTGTTCTCACCTGAAAAGACTTTTCCTGAGGTGCCTGTGTTCTCCCTTTTGCCCAAGTTACCTAAGGTCCTTAGAATGCTGCCGAGATCCCCATGATATTTCCCTCTGATTGCTGGGGACTGAATCCTCTGCCTCAGAAAGTCTCTCCCAGCTCTCTCGTCCCAGGTCTGAGCTTCCCTACCAGCCCTCTGGCAATGGGATGCTCGAGTGGAGGCAGGTGCTGTGCTGTGCCCTGGACCTGGTGGTGATGATGAAGGGGCTAGAGGGGAGGAGAAGGGGTAGAAGTCCTCCTGGATTTGTGTTGGGGTTCATACATGGGCTTGGACTTTCACTGAGAGAGCTGTGCTGACATGATGTTCTGTTTGGGGCAAGCATCTCTGTAGAGAATGTCCTTTCAAGTAGAGCTCAGGAATGAGGGCTGCAGGCTCTGAGGTTGACAGTCGGGCACTGGGCAGTGCCACCCAAGTGGTTCATATCAGTCACATACTGATGACTCCAAGTTTCTAGTGTCTTTAGGCCAAAAGAAGACTAATCTCCTGGGGAGTCCAAAATGAAACAGGACCTTCAGTCTGGGAGTCAAATATTCAATCTTCCTGATTCTTTATGCTTATTTTTGTGTCATATTTTGACTTTGTTGGAGGATAGCTTGTTTATTGGTACCTTGTTACTCTATTCACCATAGCCACTGGACTCACGTGATTTTTTTGGGGGGGAGGGGAAGGGGAGGGTGAGGTGAATATTTTTATCTTTTAAAATAGTATGAGCAAATTCTCAGCTGGAACAAAATTCACTGGAATAACAAGTTGGCTTCTCTCTGAATGGTGGTCAGCAAACACTCACCGTATCTCCTGTTGTTACTGTAACAGATAACATGACAGAAAATGAGGAGGTATTTAGGGAAAAAATCCATGTACTGCTCAACACAGCTGAACGAGACTGGTTTGTCAATCCAAAAGATATATGGACTTTCTTTGGGTCTCTCTTTTTCTGCTGCACAGTATTCACAACTGTGGGTAAGTTCAGAGGTAAAGTAACCCCTTTCAGAATCAATTGCTATCGGTACTTTCTCTAATGTGTTTCTTCCCAGGAATTAGAAAAAAACCCAAGCAAACACAAACCCCAAATCCCCTTGATTTTTTCTCCCAAGTTTTGATGATGAGTCTGCAAGGGGTTCTGCAAACACGCATTGCAGGCATGTAGCTGAGTCACAGAAGCAAGTCAGAATTTACAAACCAGTGATGGTACATGGTAATTAATTGCATCATTACATGCATATTGTAACGTGTTCTCATATATGACATGTACATAAAACTATTACATTAAAGTAAAAGGAAATCTCCATTTTTCAGTCAAATGTTATCTTTTCCACTATTGTGTGTTATATTGGGTAATGTTTTCTTCACTGAAGGACCGAATTCATTATGCATATATTGTTTTCCAATTACTTCTCTGTTATTTATGTTTAATCCAGATTTGTAAATCTCTGTCTCTATAATTAACCATGCTGCTGTTGTTCACACTTCTCTGAGCTAACAGCACACGGAAATGTTTAAGTCACACCTCTGAAATCTTTCATTCTGACTTCATATTTCAAAGGAGGACCTAGATCAAATAGAACCATCTGCTCTGGTTTTGGCTTCCTCTGCATGGCTAAATACAACTTCTCATGATCATTTGCAAAGCTACTTTTATCCCTTTGCTGATCTTTCTCAAATGCTGGCAAGTACAGACGCTGATTATTGAGATTTGTCAGAAGCAAAGCTGGGTGGGAAATAGTCCCGCAGCATTGTATCAAATTGCTAAGACATTTCTCCACTGCATTAAGATATACTAAAGATCCCAGCATGGGTAGGCATCTTAATACAAAAGAAAAACCAAACCTTACAAAAGAGCTTATCCTATACAAGGAATAGCGTGAGAGTTAATATGTTCACTTGGAGCTCATAGGAGACCATTGCATGCTAAGTCACAGCAGAGGCTTGAACCTCAAACTCTTGATGTCTTAAGTGACTGTTTGAACTCAGCTTCTTGCAGCCCCTGAGTTTGAAGTCTGTCATCTGGGTCATCAGAGACACATACTAGAGATACTGACCTAAATCTTCCCCCCCAGGGATTATTTCCTAGTACAAACACAACAGCCAGGAACATTTGAAAGATGGCATTGACTTCAGAAAGATTTGACTTCAGCAAACTGATGAAAAACCATATTGTTGAAAACTTCTTGCCTGGGTATACTTACCCATCTCTATTGAGATTTTACCAGCGTCCCCATACACACTGATCCAACGTATTTATTTCTAAACTGCCATCATTCTTAGTCTTCATAGTTCTGAACATTAATACAGCTTCCTCAAGTTTTGAGCTGAATTTGGGGATAAATAAGAAACCTGGAATAGCTGTTGCTAATAAGTGTCTGTTTCCATTGTAGTGGGGTTCGGGGTTTTTTGGTGTTTGTGAGGGGTCTTTTGGTTATTTTATTTTATTTTATTTTGTGTGTGTGTGGTTTTTTGTTGTTATTTGCAGTATTAAGAACTGATAAATCACTTCAGGTTAGAGTCAACTTTGTTACCTGTAATTGTCTAGGAGAAGTGAAACAACATCTAGTCTGAAGATCTGTGGTCTGAACTGCCTGCCTGTGGAGGCTGCCTAGTGGCTCAGCTAGGCTAGATTTCTGGATAGCTGATTTTAAGCTCAAGATAAGTTCTAATCCTTGAAACTGCACTAGGTACTTTTAATGCATAGAAATTGAGGAAAAAAAAAAAAAACCCAGAAGAGAAAATCACTGTACAGTAACTACAGTAATTAGTCTTCCCCAGTTGCTTCGTCAGTAAGGATTAGCATTCCCAGTTAGCCAGTGGGGAACAGAGTGACAGAAAATATATACATTTTATATATATAACTATAGCTTTTCAATGCCTCCCAGCAAAGGAGGGACCAAGGTTGGATTCAGACCAAAGGCTATGGCACCCATTAGAGGAAACAAATAAGAATGGATGAAGAAAATGAAGGAAACCATACCTCAGCATATGAGCTAACAGCCTTACAGGCTAAGTACATGGCCTGGGAGATTATCTAGAAAAGAACAATGTTTCTGAAGGGAGAGAAAGAATGCTTTATGTCTTTTTGGAGAATTAGTACAATTAATATAATGCTGATGTTTTCTCCCATTGTAATGGAAAAGCACTAACCTACGATTAAAGCTTCATATCCAATATCTCAGAGGAAAGAAATATAAATACCCAAATTGAATTTAGGGAAAGGGCATTTTTTCTGCTACCATTTTATGTATCATAAGGTCATGCATCTGGTAATACTTCTTCCCTATTTGTTGTAATTAATATTTGTAAGCTTTAGTGTTCTAGAAGAAATATACATTTCCTTGTGCGATAAACTTATGCTCTCTCACTTGATCCTTTCTTTTTCTGAGTACAGTTAGGAGACTCTGAAAACTATGAAGTCAATATAAACACAGTGTCAATATAGCATGTGCCATTAGAGCTAGATCTGATGAACGAGGGACAGTCTCAAATTCTGTTATTAGCTTACCATTCACCACAAGTACCTCTGACAAAGAAATGAACTTTGAGGTATAGGTCTCACTGTCACTGTCTGATCCATAGTGCTGTCCCAGTTTCAAAATTCAGACAATCATCCAGATCTCAGGGAGTTTCATCCCCGGAAATCGTTTAGTTGTACTGTAAGATCCTGGATGTTGGCCAGGAGATGATCCCCCAGCTCCTCATGAACAGTCCTTTAGCCTCCCCCAACATCAGCTGTTGTCTCTGAGCTAAGCCCTCAGCTCAACCTCTCTCTGAAGGGTCCCATGGGCCCAAGACCTCTCTTGCTGTCTTGCCTTTTGGTTCCTTCTTAATGCAGATTCCTGGGTCAGGACATCTTCCTGATAACAGTCTCTAGCAGGACAGAGGCCACACATCTGTCTTGGGCCAGCCCAAACCTTTTGTTTCTCCTCCCTAAATGGCCTCTTGTTGTCAGACAGTTAAGTGAAACTGATGATAAGGTGCAGATAAGTAGAAAAAGTTAATTGGACAGAACTGGCAAACTCCAAAGCTCCAAGAGCTGGAAGAGGTAGGATGACTGTGTTAGTAACCAGTATTTGATACCCAGAAATTTTAATAGCTTCAAAGCAAAACTTAGAAGAACGGCATGCTCTGAACTAAAAATTGACTTTTAAAACTAACAGCAATAAAAAGCTCAGAGGATGTGAATACCTAACAAATCACGATGGTCTCTCTGTCTCTCCCTTTCCCTTCTCTTTTTGTTTTTGTTCAAGGTTATGGAAATACCTATCCTGTGACACGGATTGGAAAATATCTCTGTATGTTGTATGCTTTATTTGGAATCCCTCTGATGTTCTTGGTCCTGACAGATATGGGAGACATCCTTGCAACTGTCTTATCGAAGTCTTACAATGAATTCAGAAAACTTCAATCAAAACTTCTGGCCTCTAAACTCTGTTCTGGGTTCACATGTAACAAAGGGGATGAACTGAAATCCAGCACACAGTCTAAAGTAGTCATCAATGAGCCCTTGACTATTATGGAAGTGCTGAAAAGTCAGGCAGGTGTTAAAAGGAAGCCAGTCAAATATCGCAATGCCGAAATTTTTGAAATGTTAATTGCCAGAGAAAGTGAAGACACAAAACCAGTAGGAAATAAAAGCATTGAGAGGTGGAGTTCATGTCCCGAACTCACCAGGGGAAAGACAATGTCCAGAGTAATGAAGAATTTTGACAAAATAGGGAAACAGTTAGAAAAATTAGATGTGCCCATTGTATTAATGGTGCTAGTTATCTTTGTGTACATCTCCTGTGCAGCTGCTATTCTTCCAAACTGGGAAACCAGGTTGGATTTTCAGGAAGCCTTTTATTTCTGCTTTATCACCTTGACAACTATTGGATTTGGAGATACACAGCTGGAACATCCCAAGTTTTTCTTGTTTTTTTCCCTCTATATTATTATTGGCATGGAAATTGTCTTCATCGCTTTTAAGCTGGGCCAAGACCGCTTAATTGCTTTGTATAAAAAGGTGATTTCATTTTGTGGGGAGAAAAAGATGCCATCAAAGAAGGTATATCCAAAATAAGAGCAGTCATTTTTCCTTCACTTGTAATCATTGACCACTACACTGAGATTAAACTGTTCCTGTGCATTTCTGCCTTGGGGTGTCAGGAGGCACCTTTTATTCTGATTTCCTCTGAGAATCTACTGTAAAATGGGTGAATATCTCAGGAAACACTTGATGAAGCCATTTCCAGGGAGTACTTTTCAACAAGGTTCCATCTCCTAAATAATAAAAAAGATGATGTATGGTGGAAGAGCAGAAGGCTCTCACTGCCAGTGCTCTCCAGCATTGTTTGCAAAGCTCTGACTTTCAGCAGCCTTTCTGTCCTGTCCCTCACAGCAAGCCAATTTAGGAAATACTTTTTCAGCACTTGTCCAAGTGAGGCCCAGATCACCCCCTTATCCTGCTACCTTGTCTGCAGCCAGGGACAGCTTGGTTCTGGCAGTCAGCACTGAACTGTGACAGCGTGCTACTGCAATGAGATTCATCACCAGAGAGAGCTGGGGAGAAGAAGCATGAATCTGCCTGTTCTTCTGTCATGACTGCATGTATTTTAAACATTGCACCTTTGTGCAGGCCAGAGGAATTTTAAAATGAAAGGAAGGACACCAACTTTTCACCTTTCTCTGTCCCCTGTCTGGAACTTAGTCAGAAAACTCTTCATGTATTAAGGGCTGAAACCACTCCTTTTCCATCATGTTTTTTCTTATCTGCACTCAGCCCAGACCATGTGCTTCATGGTGTCCAGCTATAGAAGTGCTTATGACAAATTCTGCTCTTGAGATGGCCACCTTGGGGAAGGCACACGGAAAACTCAAAGGTGACTACAGCTGCACAACAAAGCTCCATCTCTTGGCTACTAAAGAAGCATGATGGTCTGTGGACACTGATCCCAGAAGTCCTCACTATGAATCCAGGTTTTACTTTGCATAGACTGCTTGACTTCTGCGAGTTCTGTGACCCACTCATAGAAAGAAAAGCCAACCTGTTTCACTGGGATGTGGTGAGGATCCTGCAGTTATACACCTGTGGAGCACATTAATATGTGGATAAGATTTTGCTTATATGACTCATAATCCGAATCAAGCTATCAGTGATAGATGTTTTCTGTCAAAAAAAAAAAATAGAAAAGAAGAAAAAAACCCCACACTCTCTAAAAGAAACCAGTGACTTTATTTAACCGCCTCTTAGCTTGTAATTTATATGCATGCCCACTGAATGTCAATGACATCTCTAGATATTAAAGCATGATTGATTGTGACAGAATGCACATTGTTCTCCATAACAAATTTACCATTTGAAGCAGAGATTTTCAGAATATTTATGTGCCATCTTACCTCTGTTACACTCCATGTACATGGTAATGTGTATTCAGTCCTTATTAATAATTAGTTGTAGTTAAGTGCTGATGATATGCAAAAATATATAATGAATGATGGTATATATAAAAGTACTCTATAAGAATAAGAATAAAGAATACAGCATCTGGAAGGAACTCTGCTTAACTTTTCCATGTTTGCCTTTGGCTTTACCTACAAAGTCCCTCGGTTCAGACTATTCTCATATTGCTTTATTTTATGTCCTTGGATTAAAATTAGTGTAGAATTTTGGACCCATGCCAAAGTTTTCAGAAATCAATGAAAAGACTCAGATGATTTACTGGGCTTTGGATCAGAGAACTGCACTTCCTGCTCCTCAGGCTTTTTTCTTGTGATGTGCCTCACACTGCCAGCATTAGTAAGAACTGGTCATTACATCATTTGACTTGTTTCTCTCATATCAGTGAGATCTCATTTGTGGAGAGTAGTTAATCCTGAATTCATCCCCCTGTAGATTTTTCATTGATTTAGTACCTTGATACCCTCACGTTTACTTTATAGACTAAGGGATTTTTGGCTCAACTGGCAAGGATTCTGCACTAAACCATTCTAGTTATGGCCAAGGGAGGGCAGTAAACAGCTTTCCTTCATCTAGAACCTGTCAGTTATGGGGTATAAAAATTTATTTTACAGAAGGAGAAAGAACAAATCACATCATGATAACCCTCTATAAAAGGATGGTGCATCTGTCTCTTGAATACAGTGTGTAGCTCTGGTCCTTCCCCTCACAAAGGATATGTAAAACTGGAAAAACTAGCACAGGCCAGGGTAAAGGAGGAACAAAGGTAGGAAACAGCTTCCATATAAGACATGTGCAGTAGCTCTCTAGTATGGAAAGAGGCGAGAGACCGAAGGAGAGCTGTGTAAGATTACGAGGGCATGGAGGAGGGAAATAGGGAATGATGGAATGATTGTTAAACATCTTTCATTAAGAGAGCTAGAGCTGCCAAATAAAACTCACATATGACAGGTTTAAGAAAAGAAACAGAAAGAAGAGAAAATGGTACTTCCCACAACATATAATTAAGCCATAGATAATTCTTGGCATGGGAGAATGTGGCGATTAAAAGTTCACATTAGATCAATGGGAGATGGGACAAAATCATGAAAGAAAAACTTGAAAAGCAATTACATACAAAGATAACAATTCTGGCTCAATAATCACTGAGTCCCAAACTGGCAGAGGAGGAGGAAGCATCTCTACAGACTTTCCTGTCCTTGTGTTCTTCTTTTGCAACCCGCTATCTCAGACTATGCTGGTCTGCACAGTCTTGTTCTGACCTGATTTCAATGCCTGCAATGCATTGAAACAGATTGTTGTATAGCTAACAAATGTTCATTAAATCTAATTTCTGAAGAGACAGTTTCACATTTACATGCAAGGTATACACTGATACTGCAAAATGTACCACGAAAAAAAAAAAAAGTGTGATTTAGACAACACAACCAGTCTGCAGCAAATATAACATGGTCATCTTGTGTTGTGAACCCAAAGGGTGAACCCAAAGGAGGTTGCGAGAGCTGCACACCCCCCCAGATGTCAGGGATAAAAAAGGTATTTATGTCTTCTGCTTGGGGGTGCTGAAACATTGATCCCACACAAAGAGGAATATTTTCTCTAATTTTCTTACCGTCAAGTCTGGAAGCCAGTGTCCCAGGTGCCAGAGCAGTATGTGGCAGCGTTGCACTGACAGTGGTAGGAGCGGTTGGGTCTGTATAGCAGGATCTGACCATAGCTCAGTAAATACAGCCACGGAGTCAATGAAAATGAAACAAAATAGTAAGTAGTGGCTCATTCAGTGAGACTCAGACATAAATATTTATGAGTTGATTGCTCTTATCATCATCTAAATCCTAGAAAAATTCACAGTCTCTGCCCCCAGAATTTTTTATTTGACAAAATTGACATGGAATTCATCTTTCTTTGCATCAAAGCAGTATAAAATAGTGCTTTCCATAACTTTTTTTCCACCATGTACTGCATGAGATGGTGGATTAGCCATGAAGGTCTTCAAGGAAGAACTTTTCTATCAGGAAAGACGTGATGGATGGGGAAAGAGTTGCTTGATGTGTAACCCACAAAGGATATGAGTTATTACAGACCCAGCTGGAGAGCTTTACAGATCAAATGCACTTGGAGCTGAAGGATGCTGGATCAATCAATCCTGATTGGGCCAAGATGGCAGCTGTCACGAGCACTTAGGAGTGGAGAGGAGGGTATTTCTGGTGTGGGAATTACAGAAGGAGGGATGGAGTAATGAGAGCAAGGGGCAGAAAATAATCTTTGGGCAGAAAGTTTAGTGGGAGAAAATGACAGCAACAGCAGAGGAGAGAGCCATTTTCTGTGTAGACACATATATGGTGAAGAGATGCTTGAGAAACTGAAAATGTGGCAAGGACTTGTGTCTCTGGCCTGGGGAAGAATTGTACAGCCAGCCCACGGTCAGAGAGCCCTTCTTAGGTCAGCATGGTGGTCATGGTTGTTGAGCTCCAGCAGAGGTCTCACCATTAGTCAGCCAAGGGGAGGGCAGAACAGTCTGTTCAAGGAAGCCTCCTGAGAGATAAAACAGTGGCAGAAAGAAGATACAGGGACTGGACTGAAAAACCATTAACAAAACCATCAGAAATATTCCTGTCATTCTCTGCTTTGTCATTTAAAGAACAACAACCCATTCAGAAGCATCTTTTACATACATGATGCGTCTGAGGACTCAGGAAATTCTTAATAGGATGTAGGACTTGTCATCTGTGTGCCAGTAGTTCAGATGTAGTCCAGATTGTAGTGGGCTCAACGTTAATAACATCTGATAGCACTTTGATGGCCTTTATGCTTTTTCAACTCGTTCCAGGTGGAACTGCACCCACATCATAAAAACACTCTCATATAATGAATGCTAATAGCATGCATGGTGGCAGGCTCAGCAGAGGCAAAGGCTGAGACTCCAGCTGAGAGGAGTCCCTGCAGTCCCCTCTGCTTCCAGGTTCCCAGAATACCTTGTGATCCTAATTTCCAGACCACAGAGTGCATCAAATGTAGCATGTGTGGCTGTTGCATGCGATATGAGTGTTCTGCGAACGCAAAATGATGGATCTTATTATTTTCCCTGGCTTTCACAAATGGAACGCTTTTATTTTTATGTGTTATTCTTATTTGTTATGATAAATAACATATTATTATAAATTATTACGACTATTAATATATTGTTCTTTATTATTAAATTATTATTATTGTTGTTGTTATTATTCACATCCACCACATCCTGTACTCAGCTGTTCTGCCAGCACATATTATATTCTAAGAACAACTTAAAGTATTTAGTTAGGCTACATTTCCATTTCTTCCTTGCCTTATGCACCGAATACATGGTAGAAAAAACATTGCTCAAGCCATTCAAACCAATAGCCTGCATTAGACACAGGGCAAGGGAGATCAAGTTGCTCAGGATAAATTTCAGTTATCTTATTTAAAGTACGTAGGCACAGATGGTGACAGAAATGCCAAGAATTTACTCCATCACTCATTGCAAATAATAGCTGTGTGAAGACAACTGAGCTGTCATACACGACGCCGATAGCTTTAGGAGAGCGACCCAAGGTCTGAGTGCAAACCTTCATGGACGATGAAGTTCGTGAATGCATTGCTTGAGCGTGCCAATAGCTGATTGTCTGCACGTGGTACTCATTAGAGAGTTTTAGGAAGTGCTTGGACAAATGTTGGTTGGCTTGTGTGCTCATAGTTCTGCATGTGCGTCTGAATTTTTTTTTTCTTTGAGTTAAAAAAATTCAGTCTCTCAGTAGATAAAATCTAGTTCTTTTGAGGTTAGTTCAAACTCCTGCAAGCTGCAGAAGCTGTCAGTGTCTGAGCACAGTCAGAATCCTCCTGACACTTAACTTGTGCATAAAACTTATGTCTGTGCATTTTCTGGGTGTACAAAAGTCCAGAGGAAATGGAAAGAAATGGTCAAGAAGAGAAAGGAAAGCGAAGTAGAAGAAAAAAGGAGAGATCTGACAGTGAAAAATGAACTGCTGTGTTAAGCATCTACTGATGAGAAACCAGGGTAATGATTTTATCTAACAACATTGACTCATTACATATCTGCTTCCACGAAGTCCTGTGTGAACAGGAAAGCTGAGAGAGAAGACATCACAAAATCAGCATATAAAATTTCCAATGTACTTGATGTGCTGCTGGAAGAGAGCTATTTGATCTGCTGTGATGCAGACTGTCACCATGCTCTCTGATCAGTGCCCTGTAGGGGAAAGCCACCCGGTGACTGTCTTTTGTCATGTGTGACAAAGAGTTTTGAGAAGTGCCAGAGCTGGAGGTTGAGGCTCTGACTGTGAGGATCAGACACTCACATTCTACAATTTCCCCACTTTACACTTTTCTTGTGGCAAGTAGTACAAGTTGTTGCTGCTAAAGTATTTTGGGAGTTTGGGGAATTCAGTGTACATATGAAGTCTTCTGCCCACCAGCTTGACATTACACTTGGGTTTAGGCTGCTTTTCTCACACACTATCATCCAAAGCCTCAGGAGAGCATTGATGCCCTAGATTTTACTGATGCTTAAGGGAGAACTCTCCAAATACATTTGCCAGACAAAAGCACAGGGCTGCTGTGCTTCCTGGACAATAGAACTGTCTGATGCCTGGATGAAAACTTCTGATGACACTTAAGTTTGAAGAAAACAGAAATTTTGAATATATCATAGCAGCATTTTCATAAAATGTTTTTTAAAGCAAATCTGAATTTATAGGAGGATTTTTGGCTGAACTGCAAAGTGTTAATGGTCAAAAGAAGGCTTTTGAACAGGTTTTAGCAATTTCAGCTTTGAACGACTCCCTGAGATGAGCCATTTGAGCAAGGGAAGGACCTGAGAGCTAAAGCTCTTCGTGATCCACCCCATGCTGTCACCTAACTCCATCTTGTCACACAGAGACAGTGGGATGTCAGGTCACTCTGCTATGAAACAGGACTGGCTTTCTCATGGGTTGATTCCAAGTTTTTATATATCTCCCAGGAGAAAACCAAACTCTGTTATGTTCTACTTCAGACAAAGCGATACATGGCATTCTTGCTAAAAGATGTTTCTCAAAAAGTTCAGTCTTATGTTAAGCCAGCTTTGTAGTTACTGGGAAGAGAAAAAGAAAAAGAGACCTAATGAAGGCTCATGAGCTTTCCTTGAAGTTTAAGAGCAGGACATGATTTGCTGTACTAAGAAGTTTGATTTACTGTCTGGGTCTGTAAATAAAGTCTGTGCTTAGGCTAACATTTGACAGCCAACAGCACTTCTTTTCTATCTGATCTGCAAGAAAAGTTATGCTGCCAAATGTTTTTTACAACAATTTACTATGTCAATGAAACAAATATATTTTGGGCTCAGAGAGATTAAGGAATGGCATGTATACATGCTTTTGCTTTACAGAAGAGGAGCTTCTAAATGCTATCTAAGAAGCAGAGGGTTGAATTCTGATCATCTTGAAATCCATGGCAAAGCTCACGGTGCATTTAGCAAAATAAGGTTTAGAAAAAAGTAACAAATAAAATATTTTTTTGTCATTAAACCCTTTAATCCTGTATTTAGAAGAGCTGTTTCATGACTAAACTGCCATCTCATGGAAAGGTTTTATTTTTCTACACACAAACTGACTAAATTCCTGATGGTTTCTGCTTGTCTTTTCTTTTTGTCATGAAAAGGCTGCCTATTTTTCTTCATTATCAGCACTGAACTGCAATGAGAACATGATCGCAGACTCTAGAGACAGGAAAACTCGGTGAAAAAACCCCACGTTCTTCTTGGTCAAAAATAGCCAAACATTAAGAAATATGTTATACTTACACCAAACATTCTTGTGGTTATTAATTACTTTTCTTGTGGCCATGTTTTGTCCTTGAGTTGGGGCAGAGCTCCCCATCTCTGTTCCCAGCCCACCCTTGGATCCTCAGGCAGAACCAGAGATGTGTGAAGTGCTCCCTGGGACAGTGAAGCTCAGCGTGTGATGGGCCAGAGTCTCACTTCTTCCTTGGAGAAGCATGGAGATTCCCTCTGTTGGACAGTGAAAGAGAACAGGGAAACAGGAGCACTGATATTAGCAATGCCATAAACATAGAAACTAAGGAAGTAATTTGCTTTGGTCTCTGATGATTTAAAAATAGATTTTAGGGATGATGTTGAAATAAACACTTTGACCAACCTTGAAGCTTAAATGAAGCTCATTTTTTTTTTTAACAGGAGCATTTTTTTTTTTCATTTATAAGCTTTTACAGGCAAGAACAGGAAACCATGTTAGAAACTGTTCTCAGTATTTCTACTGTTTGTAAAAAGATGTCATAAAAAAACATTAGAGAGACTATTTCTGTAAAATTCTCCAGCCTACCAACTCAGACAGAAGAATTTGAAGTGGTTGACTTTGGAAAAAGCTTATTCTAAAAATCTCACCTGAATTTTAGTCTGAATAGCATCATCGAGGAGCTATACAACCTTTCAGAGTAGCTCAATTACAAATAAGGAGGACAAAAGATTTGGACCCTGATTCTGATTTCAGTTTCAGCAGTTTCAGAGGAAAGCAGCTCTGTCAAAGTCAACAAAATCATTGCATTATAGACCGAACATGGGCTTAGGGTCAAACTCCTTGAATTCTGTTAATAATTATTATTGCTGGTGTTTGTTATTTTTATTATGGCAGTTCCTTGGAGCATCTTAGATAAGGAACTCAAGTAACCATTCCTTATCTAAGAGTTTCTAGCTCCATGCCTGCCACAGCATGCATCTCTATAACTAAAGCAGACCTTATCACTTCCTGCCTGTGCTGGCTAAGCAAGAAAGAAAAAATCTTTATGGCGAGTGTACAAATATCTGTCACTGGGTGATTGAGTAGATCTGTGAAGCAGCTGCAGTGTATTTCAACAAGGCAGAAACCTAGTGAAATAGGAGCCATGAGCGCAGAGGCCTCATGCAACACGATGAAATTTCATGACAAGGAAAGTGTGTTCATTGCCTGGTTTTCCTGTTCCAGCTGTGGCACTTCACCCTGCCAGCTGTGGTCCAGCTCATGGGCACTTGACCTTACCAATCAATCAGTCAATGCCTGACCAGTGCAATAGTTTTGGGTGTGAGCATTTATAAATACCTATTGTGATCTCTGTGTAAACCTTTCAGATGACTCCTCTGAATATTGGGAAAACCATGAGTTTGTCCGTCTTCAGTTGTTAATTTAGCACTTAGCAATGATCTGGATGGACAGTTCTTGTTCAGGGTGCTTGCAGCTGCCTGGAAAGCAGGAAGAGAGGGGTAATTCAACACAGCAGGAATTTGACAGGCACAGAGTGAGTAAAACACTTTTCCCCTCTTCAGAGTGGGGAAAGAGAAATGTGAAAAACTTACAAAATTGCAAATCATCGAGCGCATTTTATGAAACTGGACTGGAAGGTGTGTATGTCAGAGAAGTGCCTATATAGAAATATTTAGGGTCATAATATTTTAGTGCCAACATTATGTGATTTATAGTAAGATAATCTGTATTCATGAGTGCATGAGCATCACTTGTTCACAAACAAGAGTTGCCTTTGAACCAAGCTGGAACACTTGCAGAAAAGAGATCAGTCAGAAGAGCAACCACACTTGAAGGATTGTTATTTGTTGAGACAGGACTGACAGAGACCAACAGATCCTCAGAAGAGAAGATATGGTTCAATTCAGAGCCTGCCTGGCTAGCTCTCTGAAACATTTGTCAAAATCAGGCAGAAATATTCCAAGCTGGGAAAAACCTTCACAGCAAGAAGGCTTTGAAAAACTAGGTCCCAGCCTGGCCTCTAGTGCTCATGATCTCAAAAATTTCTGTGTCTACATATTAAACCTAAGTTCTACATGTTTGTAGAGTTGTGTTTATCATTATATTGGTGGTGTCTTCTAATTATTTATAAGCACACTGTCCTCATGCATGCAGGAACTCCTGTCTCTCTTCCACTGAGAGGAAACAGGAGTGGAGAGATTATATGATCTTGCTTAGGGTTTGATCCTAACTGTGGTGGATGTTTATGCAGGTTTTTACATCGTTATGTCCTTCTTCTGAGAGAAGGAGCCTACATGTGTAAATGCTCCATAGGAGTATGTGCTTCTGGAGCTGGGGTCTTTAATTACAGGTGGATGCTACCTGCCTTGCAGGTGACTTGCTTCCATGCCTTGCCACCATGCTCATCTTCATGAACTGTGTGACTGACAACTCCCTGCTTCTGAACACACAGAATTTAACTGCTCTTCCCATGGCAACAAAAGCTGAGGTGTCACACGGTACCATTGAGCTATTAAAACACTTTGGCAATGTCAGATTCATTTTTCTTTCAGCCAAGAGTTTGTTAGTGTGCATACATTCTGCTGTCTCTGCTAGGCGTAGGGCAATCTTCAGAAGGACAGTTAAAACAAATGCGTTGTGGTAACTAGTACGTGCTTAAATTCCTAGAAAGGCTTTCCAAGTCATTGTGTACACATGGTCTGACATGGCTCAAAGGTTATTCTGAGTGCAGGATATAATTTACAGGGAATCCAGTCCAGGTGGTTTAGTAGGTCTTGTGCTTAGCTTGTAAAATACATGGAGTCATAAATATTAAGAAGCCTCCTGAGTCCTCATCTAAAAACACTATGCTAGAAATGATTTTTCTGACTTCAGCTTTTCTTTTTGTTCTGGAGCCTTTGGTGGAAGCTGTCAACTGGGTCAGGCAGGTAGGGTGCTTGGGGTACCAGGGTCCCCCTAAGATGCTGACAATGTGTTTGTGTTTGCTGGCAGCACTTCTAGTTTGGTGGTTGGTTCTTTGAAACTCATCTGCACATGATCATCATCAAGATGCCAATCTCAGCTAATGCATCTGCCCTCTCCAAAATTTAACTTTAATTGTCCTGAGGGACATACATTTCTTTCCTAATGGTTGAAGCTTGATTTTTTTTACATATATCATATCATCTTGATGAATGAATCATCTGTATTTGAAGAAGTCTATAGGCAAGCATTAAATATAATCTGGAACTTCACATCCAAGTGCCTGTCTCAATGCTTCCTGGTTGTTTTACATCCCCTGATGCGATTCAGATGGATCTCCGTGGTGAGAGGACAAGGTGCTGCTTGTGTAGCTCAGGTAAACTCCCAAACTCAAAGTGACTGACAGCAATTGCAAAACTCTTATTTTCTTCAAAGGAAAACCAAAGACCTTAAATGTGACCCTACCCTGAATAATGCAGCTCCTACCATTTTTGTTGTACTGCTAAAGTCCTGGGAGATGCCTCAAAACATTTAAATGACAATACTGTCATTCAAGCTAGGGAAAGTATTGACTCAGAAAAGCCAGTGGAGCCCAGGCCTTTAATTGTCCTCTTCTCTGTAGTTGCATGTACAGAAGATTCCTGTTGAATTCCAGCTGTGGACACTCCCCACATCTGCCTCATAATCCATTGCATCATTAATACGGAAAGTCATTCATTGGAACATAATATGTAACAATAATACTCTGTATGAAATACAGAGTGTAGAAATAATGCTCTATATTTCACAAGTGTACTTTTAAAGCTCCCTCAAAGCGAGGCAGTTGTAATTATTTTATAAAGTGGGATGAGGAGGGATATGGAGGAGTTAAGAGTCATGCGTGAGGTCACTCACTGGCAGGGGTCCCATAAGCTCCCAGCTCTAAGCTCCCAGAGTCCTTGACCAGAGGTACTTAATGTTATGAAATTTATGTTTTAGTCCTGCTTAGTGCCGGACTCAGGAGCTCTTAACTAACATTTCTGCTCTCAACCCTAGGCAAGGTTGTAGGAAAGAAAAGAGGCGACTGAGAGATGATCTCTCATTGATATGATTTCAGATGAATCTGGAAACACACAAGATGCTGTGAATTAGTCTGCTCTCTAGAGATGGGGGCACTGCTTCAAGCCTTCATTTCTGGCTTCAAAAGAGAGAAAACAAGCACACTCCTGCCCGAGTCTGGGTGTCACAGAGCTGCCCGCCATGAGAAGAACAGCTCTGCTCCAGTGCAGGCAGCTTGTGCTCTGCCTTGTCCTGTCTGGACAAAGGACAAGCAAAAGTGAGAGGAGAAACAGGGCAGAATTGTCCATACTAAAATTTGCTCTCACACTTTGGGACAGAGGCCAAGTTGTCTCCCGCTGCAGATTTTAATATTTTGTCTTTGTCTATCTGCACCTCCCAGGCCTTGTGCCCCTTTCAGATCTCCATCTTCACTGCTTCTCTTTGGTGGCACTGGTATGAGCAAAGTGTGAAGTAAGCACCGTCATCAGCAAATACAGAAATTTTCATGCTGTGGCAGCATATGGGGTGGATCAATGCCCCAGATTTGTGCTAGGCACTTGATTTTTATGTGGTGTTACAGACAAGCTGTGCTGACACAGGTAGCACTGGTTAGTGTAATGCTCCCAACACAGCATCAGACTTCAAAGGAGCAGAGCTGGCAATTTCTAAAATGCCTTGAGGAGTACATGGGAAAGAGCTTACCCAGCCAGAAAGTCTCGCCTGATGGTCAGATCTTCATGGTGGGGGTTAAACACTGAAGGGATGCATGGGGTGCTTCTTCCTACCACATGAAAACTTGTCTCATTGGCATAGGGCTGCATAGACTGCACCAGTGATCCTACTAGTGCCAGGACCTAAATATTGCTGTATTGCTGTCCTTTGCCACATGCCTCTGCCAGGTCATACTCTCCCTATCTGAATACAGTTAAAGAGTTGGATGTCAGCATATGAAGCTTGCAGAAATAAGTGTGAAAGGCTCAGAGGTATTTATTTCTGTGAATAATTAGGAAAAAAACAAGTTATTTGATCCCATCCTGATTTGGGATTATGTTTTTCAGTATTATGGTTGCCACTGAAAAAATAGTAGAAATGTCTTTATGGAAAAAGATTTTTTTTTTTTTTTTTTAACATTTATTCCTAGAAATGTCCCTTTCTTTCATTCTTCACTCAGTAGGAGTGATGGGATACTCTTCTGTAGCATCCCTCTCACATTTCTCTACTCTCTGGAGGAAAGTAAAGCTTCTCTTAAGCACAGAAAAAAAGAGGGATGTGTGATAATGATTGCAGTCTGACCTCCACAATCTTGGCCCTCAAAAGTGAGGTTGGACTAATGCTTTTTTTTGTATTATTGCGGAAGAATCTTCCTTCTTTTTTCTTTCTTATGGATTCTGCTTTTTGTGCTTGTAATGATGATAATAACAAATAAAAATTGGGGAATGAAAGAATTTATGATTAAAAATTGTTCATTCTATCAGTGTAGGTAAGTTTGATTTTTGTATTTCCTACGTTCTCTTGGAGTCACCTACCTATAGCTGCGAATTCCTTGTCTATATTTTGTCTCATCTGGTTTGTAGTAGAAAATCCCTTCGGCTGGGTTAGTTTAAGCCACTAGATGGCGCAAAGAGACCTTGTTCCTTCGGGAGGCCACCTGCCACCAGATGGCACGGCTGGGAGTCGGGAGGGGCCGGGGCTTGAGCTGATCTTTCCATTTCAGTTGCTGACAGCCGTTTTGACACCGCCTCGGGAATCGGTCCTGCACTGTTAGCATCCATCTGCTTTGGTAGCCAGAGAGTGTCTTAGAAAATTTTATGTGATGTTAGGGACAAGTTGCTTTGCGTAGGAATAGTGGCTTTTGTAGGTGGAGATTTCAGGAGTGGCAGGTGAATAAAGTTTAGGAAGGAAAGAATAGCAAAATACTTAAACTTTACATAGAAAAGTCCACCTGTTGTTAGTTTTAAAGCAAGAAGGGACCACGAAGATCATTTAGTGTGATGCCCTGCATTTACCTACACAGAGCAACATAGATTTTTTTCATGTCATCAAGCATACCCCATGTAAAACTGGTGATGGAAGATGGATAATCACTTCGGGAATTCAATGGAAAGGTGTTTGTTAACATTTCAGTATTAGGAGCAATGCAAGAAAGAAGAAATAATTCCTTCAGTACTTGATTTTCTTCAAGCAATATCTTTTATAATATAAAGAAGTTGCAGGAATTCACCCTTTCTGATTTCTGGAAGTAGTGGAGGGGCAAGAGTAATGCGAGGTGGGTAGAAATATGGCTACTCCAGCAGTTTTGTTGAAATGAATCTCTCAGGAATGTACCTGAAGCACTTCCATTGCTGATGACTAGTCACTGGGTTGACAAGAGCAAACCAGACCTAATCCCAAGTAAAACCCTGAAACACAGACAGGGTGGACAGGAGTCTCTATTGCCACCCTGCAGACCTGATTCTACTGCACTGCTTCAGTTGCTAACGTAGACATGTAGGAGCTGATGCTGAATCCTGTTGGAGGCAAATTCCAGGAAATGTCCTGTCAAGGTGATTACAAAAAGCTGCTAAGACTGTGATTTGATGTTGTAAAGTGGTGAGCATTGGTACAGTGGCACTTAAGGTCTTTCCCCTGCCTTGCCTTTTCCTCTGTTTCCCTTAAATCCTGTGGGCCTTCCAGCCTCCACTTGTCCAACGCTACCTCACACTGCTTGTGGCAGCACTTCTGCTTGTGTGGCCAAGCTGGGAGACAAATTAGGGAATGGATCCAGTTGAATGATGCCCTGAATGCACAAGTTTTCTTTTCAGGCAGCTCAGTTCCCCCATCTATCTCATACCATGCCCATGAATACAGCTGGGGGGGCAGATGTTCTCACAACCATTCTTTAAAGCTGGTGTCACCACTGAGCTCTTCTAAATGTCACATAGCAGCCTGGGGGTAAAATCTATGTCTCCACTCAGACTTCACACTGAAATAGCATCCCTGAGATAGCTACCTCAATACACACAATGCCATTTTTCTGGCCTTTGTTGGAACCTCCAAACCTCCTTTTTCGCTTTACGAGTTATCTCTGAAGCAAACTCAGCCATTTCCATCCCACTGCAAGCAGTGCTTTTCCTATTCTGCAGCTGGTCAATATTTGAATTGGCAAGGAGGTGGGTGTTTCAAAGGACAGATAATCTTTTGTTTGTTCTCTCCCAACCTTGCTCATACTCGGCCCAGACTTCTGCTTAAATGTCGCTGGTTTCTCTTATTATTACTATTTTTAGTGGAATTTAAGCTGCAGTGGTAGAGGCCATGGGGCCTGAATCATTCCAGCTTATAGTCTTGGTAGCACGGCTGACAGTAACTGCAGGAGGCAGATCTGATGTAAATACGCAAAATGTCAGCTCCTGCACCACGGCCCCATCCCAGAAAAACACTGACCTTCCCACCCCGTTAAATGCTGCTCCGGCTGCTGAACTTCTCCTGCCCTGAACACAGGAGGACATGTAACGCACAGGGAAATAAAATGGCTGCCAGCAACAGCAGTAAATACACTGTGGGTGACTGGGTTGGGATTGGGAAGGGAGAGGAGACGGTAACCAGTGCCGACACGCTCCCGAGTGCCGTTCCCAGGCCGCAGAGCGCAGCGCTTGACCTTGGGGGTTCCACTCTGCGAGGAGGCAGGAGCAGGGCCGCAGGTCCCTGCCCGTGGCCCCGCGCTGCCTCCCTTGCCTTCCCCTCAGCCCGCCAGCGCTGCAGGCCGCAGGGGTCTCTCTGGGTTTGCTTCTGAAGGAGAGGGCAAGGCAGGTGCTGAGGGTGCAGAGCAAGCACAGCAGCCATCGTGCCCTCCCCCTGTGCTCTGCTTGTCCTCTCCGCCTGCCTACTCCCATCTCCCCCCCAGGGAATCTCACATCGGTTCAGAGAGAAACCTGGGCAGAAATTAGAGTTGCTCAGGGCAGTGAGAACTTGCCGACACAGGCTGCTGAAAGAGCAACGGAGACCCGGGTGGCCTGAGCGCGTTGCCTAGCAGGCTGCTGTGCAGACCCAGGCCTGCACAGGGCTGCATGGAAGGGTGAAAAGTTACCCGAATTCACCTCCCTGACAGACATTTCCCACTCTGGGATTTGCCAATGTCCTCGTTTACAGTCGTGCAAGCCCTGTGTGTGTGACTCTGTGATTTGAAGCTGCACTAGGCCATACTCTCCTAGACAGCGGTTATTGCCAGATAGCAGCAAGGGAAAACAGAAGTGCAGTTCATACATGGACAGAGATGTCCATGAACAGATCTCCCCAGTAAAGGATGCTTCTCCTGTTAGAAAGGAATTGATGGAAATCACCAACAAAATGGTCAAGAGTTATACCAGAGCAAGTAAATGATTTTGGTGAGTATGCATTCCAATTTGTCAATTAATTTGTTTTGGACAAACATAAATTTTACAGATTGCAAGTCTGTTCCCTAAAGGTACCATTTGAACACTTATCATTAAATCATTGTGCTTTAAATAGTATCATATATCTACAGACTGTTCCTAGCAAGGCTTATGTGACCCAGAAAGTACATGTTTAACACTTAAAAGATTTTTTTCCTTCTGTTTGTTGATCTCCTCTGTGCATTTCAGACCCAGTTCTCTTTCTGGCCCAAGTTCTGTATATAGAACTGACAAACAGAAACAGAAGCATGTTATCTGTGTAATCAAATAAAACAAAATCACACAGAAAAGAGCTTCTAATATTAGCAGACATTTATGCTGAATGGCTTATTGTCTCATAAAGAAATTCAAATGAATTACAATGTTTGATACACACCAAGTGTGCTCTGCTTGTGCAATATCAACAAGGAGAAGATGCAGGTACAGAACATTGCTTCTGCTTTTGCAAGCATTTTAAACACAGTGTTGCTAAATGGTTGATAGAAGTGTTGTTTGGACTTGGGGAGTCATGTTCAGTCTGCAATGGAACAAACCGCTCAGCTTGGTGCTGTCTACTATGGGGGTGTTGCCAGTAGTAATGATAAATCACTATTGATGCATTTGTATCTGTATGCAAGTACCTTGCAGTCCTGGTACAGGACTAGAAGCCCTTTATGCTACGCACTGCATAACTGTACAATATAAAGGTAATGCCTGCCCCAAGTAGTGTATAATCTACACCAAAGAGAGGAGTGGCAGGGAGAGCTGCATTAAGGGGGAAAATGACATCATCCATTGACCAAGAAGGCAGTAATTCCTATGTGCCAGCTGTCCACCTGCTTGCCAAGAGTTTTGTACTCATCGCAGACTGAAGAGTTTCTTTAATTCTTTGGAGAATGTTTTTGGTGTCAAGAATAAATTAAAAACATAACAAAGTCTGAGCATCAGCAGCAGAGTGGAAGCATCCTGGTAGCACAGAAGTGCCCGAGGACACACCTTTGGCCAGGCCCTGTGTTTGTTTGTAGCAGTGTGGTTTACTTTGGTATTCATGGACACAGCCACTGCACTTTCCAGCAGGTGCAGTAAATGCAATTAGTTGCTATGGATATTGATCCTGCCTTCGAGTCTAACTTTGAAGTTGTTTCGGGTTATCTGAAAACAAAGAAGTAGCATGATGCTTTGCCTTAACTATCATTGCAAATTATTTCTTTTATCCTTGATTTTTCCCTTTATTGTTTTGCTTTCTCTCTTTTATTTATTCTTGTGAAGAGACAGTCTAAGCAAATACTGTGATTTGAAAATATAGGCAATGGAGGCAACCAACTGAAAGCTCCTTTCATGTAGATGCAGGATCTAGAAGAGCTAAATTACAGGTCATTTTTTTTCAAAAAGTGAAAGTTGGAGTATCTGATGATTTTTGACAAAGAGAAAGCACATGGGAAGCAAAACATAGTCTTTAATGATAGGTGAAAATAGAGAGATATTTAAGCTACATTTGGATTCAGAGTGAGACTGGAAACAGCCCAGAATTCAGATGACGTCCAGCTCATAACAAAAACAAGGGCTCTCTACAAATACCTAGATGTGAGTTTTGAATTTCCAGAACTCTGAAATGTACAGGAGCTTGATTCTCAAATCCTTGGCTCGGGTCTCATCTCTGAAAGTAAGTGGGATCTGCTACAAATAACTTACCTGTTAAATAACTGTTAATTAATTAACAATCTGTTAATATTTTTTATCAGAAGCTTTTTCTTATAATGATTGTTCACAATGCACTATTTCAAATATACTTCATTTCCCAAAGAAGGATTTTTAATGAGACTATCAGGAAAAATGATTGGGAAACACATCGTTACACAGAAGCCAATTAGCACCTTCATCAGTTCTTCACCTCCTTTACTGTAGGCAATCTAGATAGTTAATTATCATTACAGTTACATGTATAATTTGCAGCTTTCAGTGGATATATCTAACTGGAATTCCTCATGAAAAAGTCATAGAAAGAGAAGGGAAAATGAATGAAGATATGCACTCCGGTTAAAATCCAGAACCTGTTTTCCTCATGTCAGGGACTTAAATAATGAGCTAAGGCAGACTGGCAGAGAAGATATTAATCTTTAGTACAAGTCAGTGCACTGCTCTGTCCATTTTCTTTTAAATCCAGAGTATGCCCTCAAAATGGACAAAATGGGAATTATGGTTTAAATCTGCATATAATTCTTGTGTGAAGCACCTGTAGTGCCTGGATTTCATCCCACTAACTGTTTTCATTTCCAAAAATGCAAAGCCCACTTTCCTTATGTAACAATTTCCTTTGAGATAAAACAAACAAATGTAACCTGTAAATCTGCAAGTGCTTATCCATAAAGCTATTCTTGTCCATAACTTCGCACATATGGTAGGACACCTTAGAAGCTAAAAATCAAGTGTGTGCAAATATTTGCTGGTATAGAGCCCTAAAGCTCAGTAAAGGTCCTGAAAATTGAAGGGAAGAGGTTATGAAAATAGCTCTCCCTTAATTTAACTGAATGAAGCAAACAAACCTTTGGAAAATGAAAATGAGAAAATCAGATAATGAATAACTATAAAGGCTCATTAGTACTTAGACGTGCTCCCCTCAAATATAATTATGCTTAATATGATTTCATCAAATGTCACTGAAGAGCTGGAAACTTATAATGATAAAACACTTTTCACTCCTTTTGCCCTTCAGTGAGAAGGCCTCATCAGGTTTTATAAATAGTGACAATGACTGACTCTTCCTGCAGGGAAAATCTGGTGACTGGAAAAGGTGGATGCTTAATCTAATACACAGCCTGGCCAGCGTCACACACCGAGTGCAAGATTGAGCTGCACTGCTCAGCCACGGTTCCTGTGCCCCACACATCTGCAGAAAGCTTCTGTGGCCTGGTTCTTGCTCCAGCAGCCCCATGTCAGCCCTAGACAGTTTGCAGGTTGAGCTGCTGTACTGGGCACATGAGATCCTGGAGCAGAAGAGGGACAGCGGTGCTGCCATGTGCCTCTAGTAGTGTGCTGCTGGCAGACACTTAAGCAAGCTGGGTTCTCCAGTCATGCTCAGAGGTGGGTAGGTAGGTCATCTCCACTTGCATCTCATCTATCAGGATGTGAAACATTTGTCAGGTCTGAATATCTAACTGTGGAACTTCCCTCCTCTAAAACATTTTAACTTTTCAGTGGTTAACTAACCTGCATTAGATCAAAACCTGGAAAGCAGAGGAAGTGATTTATGACCATGGAAGAGATGGCCCCAAGTATTTCATATGTGATTGGCTTTGTTCACACAGAGAAACTGAAGAGGAAATTATACAAAACTATATAGGTTATATAAAGTTATATAAAGGCAGGATTGTATGACAAAGAAGATATTCCATGTCACAGAATCTGGGTTTTACATAACTTCTCTCTTTCCTTTTCAGAAAGGTAGAAATGCTATACAGTAAAAGTTTAATAACCTTGATGTCATGCACAGAGGAATCCCTTCACTCCCTTTGTAGAAATTCTCTCCTACTCACAGACTTGACCCTGGATAAAGATGAAGGTACTGCAGATTTTTAAATGCAGCATTCAGCAAATCACTTTTTCCATTTCATGGATTCTGTGGTCTTATCTATCAAGTTGCATTCTGCTACGTTAAAGAAAAAAATTTCCAGTTGCCAAATTAGGCCTTTTTAAGGCTTTCAGGGAAAGCTCTGGGCTCAGTTTTTAAAATTCATAGCATCTCAGTTTGAACAAATGCATCCTTTGAGTCAGCAATAGCTTTAGTTAGTTACAGTTAACTTTTCAACATAAAAGGGATGAATTTCCCCCTTCACTGACTTTGTGAAGAAGCTTGGTACTGCTTGTTGGCTCCCAATGACCAAGTGGAGTCTCATCTAAGAGATGTTGCACACTCCCTTCTCCATGAGGGCCCTTGCTCAACCCTTTTCCAACAGACTTTAAGGCTGATAACATTTTGCTGATACTGCCTGCTTCACACCTACAAACATCCCTTTCCTACATGCCAGACACAACTAGTCAAGATTTCTTGACGTTATATCTGTTAATTACTAGTTTGTTAACCATCTGACACCTTGACAACTGCACTGTGTTATATTGCTATCAACATCTGAATACAGTAGCAAAAAGAAATGTAAAACAGTACAAGTGCAAAAACTGCTTTCCCGTGGAAGATCCACAGAAATCCTCTATCCCATGTACCATTGAGAGCTCATCTTAGGACTCCTGTGGCCCTGAGAAGACATCACTGACAGCAGATCTAATGCCTCAGGGAAAGATTTGGTCCTTAAAAGGGGAATCTCACATGAAAATGTTCAGTCAATGACCAGAATGTTCTTTACTGCTTGGAGCCTTCTGGATCATATTTACTTCATCTTTTACTGAATGCATTCAACAGAGCTTCTGCTCAGTCAGCATCAGAGCTCATTAATACTTTTACTCTTTGTGTCCCCACAAAGAGATCAATAAAAACATCAGGGAAAGCTCAGTCACATATGCTGCAACATACCCGTGCAGTTGCAATGCATACATTATATGAGGTTTCATAGCTCTTTGTTAAGTACGGTCGAAAAGAAAACTACAGAGCCCACTTTACACATACAATCTACCCACACATACATAAACATATGGCTACGTATAAATATGACATTTCATGTCCATGCTCAGGGACCCCTGCATGTACTATGAAAAATTACCTCTCACATTAAAATTGCACAAGGTTTATAAAAGCACAAAACATTGACAGAAAATAGGAAGTAACACAACCAATTTTGATGGATTCCAACATGAAATGGTAACCTTTGTTTTTCAGTTGTGTCAGCAGGGGTCAGACATCATGCGTATGGGTAAACCCTGCCATAGATAATGGAAATATATTTATGAGCAACAAGAATTTATTCTCTTTTCATTTTGTGGCTCTATAAAGCAAAATACAATAAGAAGCAAATCAGGCTTTATGCTAAGGGAAATGCAATTTTTAATTTGAATGCATGGAATCAGTTTTGGGCACTGATCAGGAAAGAATCATTTGCTCAGTGTTTCAGTCATTAGTCTGTAAAACAGCACAGTGCAATACAGCCTGAGTTTGCCAGTGACGGTTCTTATAGAACGTGGAGTTAATTAGCCCCTCTGAAATTCCTGCTAGATCCCTTGTGAATTTCTTTCTGAAAACCCTCAGAAAGCCAATATAAAAATTCCTCTTAATGGTTTATGTCTCCAGTTCACTCTGTATTTTTCAGTGTAGTACCAGGAAGAGTATCACAGACTTGAAGATTATTCACAGCTCGTTACACTTGTAAACACATACGCTATCCTGATCTTTACTACTGCTGCCATTAATAAGAAAAAAAGATTAAAGGGTTTGTCCTGCTTTGATTTTCTATTGCTAAAGTCAATGCTGAAGAAAAGAGGATGTGTAAGACTGTCAGCACTTGTATCTTCAGGTCCAGGCTGTAAGGACTACCAAGCACACAGACACTAGCAATGAAAACACTGTGGATTTCAGTGGATCTTCAGGGAAACCAACAACCCTACATACAAAATTGCTGATGGCTGTACACCAGAGTCCTATTTTCTGCTGTTCACTTCTCACATCTTCTTTTTCCCCCATTCACTTCCTATCCTGCCCTGTTTGCAACGTCCATCATTTACTTCTGCTACCCAAAGGCTTTCTGCGAGCAACCAGTATGAAGGCACCCTCTGCCAACCACAGCCCAGATGCACTGTCCTGAGATCAAGTCTTATACCCCGTTATAACTCAGACTCTCACAATGATTTTTCTGAGCAGACTGTCAAGTTTTCTTTTCATCTGAGCAGTACCATGAAGCAGATACAAAAAATTGCAGGCTGAAATCTCTGCATTGTTCCCTCTGCCCAGTGGTAAGGATCTGTTGGAGCCAAGCTCCCTTCCAAATGTGTAAACTGTGGTCCCCAGGAATACTCCAGCTAACTCTGTTCTAACCAGCCACTGTTGGATTATTTCTAGGCATTAAAAAGATTTTCTTCAAACAAACACATTTAGGATTTTCTAATAGCAATTTAAACCTAATCTGAGAATGTCTGGAAGTGGAAAATGACTTCTGCATGCTGAGGATAGTGTTCCATTACCAGTAATTTATTGTCTTTAAGAGCATCACTGGAACATTTATTGACACAACAAAACACAGACATTTCTGGTTTATTGTAAAATCTCATTGCACTGAGCCATTTGTGACTAAGCACAGCAGTGCAATTTATATTCTTAGGCAGGGCTTCCTATTTTTCCAAGTGTGTTTAGACTCATATGAAGACTGTATGATCTGAGGGACAAAAAAATCTCCTGCTGATAACAAATGAAAAAACACAAGCACTTTTAGCGGAAGAAAATTGAATAAGATTTTTAAAAAGGAATTTGGCTGAAGAAATTTACCACAGCATTTCCAGCAGTGTATGCAGGTATCTAAGAGATTATGACAGACTCAATGAAGCAAAGGATTTAAGTCATTTTAGATCATGAAACCTGTTTCCCTGTGTTAAGAATTGTAATTCAACAAGCTTATGTAAGATATAAATTTACTGTGTGTCTTTTTACTTGACTCTAGAACAGGTATTCCAAGAAAATGTGATTTCTATTGAAAGGTTGCACAAAACAGCACTGTTTAGAGAACAACTTAAAAAAAGAAACAAATTAAATATTTCTTATTACTAACATATTTTAAGGTGCAGTCCTGCAAAGTCAGGGATTATACACATGAGTAACTGTTAGGGCTGTCAAAGTATTAGAGTAGAAATCTTCCTTGAATTTCATCCACTAGCAATGGGTGAGGGAATAAGTCCATAGAGGTTTTAAGATACTTTAGCTGCTCTACAACAACCAATTTTCGTTCCAGGCATCTAAGGAGATCCTGGGTGTAGTTGCACATGTAGCTCAGAGGTAGAGCTCATGCATCCTTCATTTCACTGGTATTTTACTGCAATATTCAAAACAAACACAGAACCAAATTTTGCAAGAATTCAGAGCTGACCAATGTCAGTTTTTAACCTTCAGATCTTTCAGTCGTGTGTACTTATTTTGAATGTATTTATTTCTTGGTACCTTTGACCAATCCATCCTTCAACCTGACCTTGAAAAACTTTCAGAAGGGAAACTCATGGACCACATAGGTTTGTCTGGGAAAGCCACATTGCTCCTACTTGCAGAGTTGCACCTCCCTTGGTTTTTTTTCTGATATTCATTAGAGATCTTCTCTGTTTTGCTTGTGGCCAGATAGTTTTAAATAAAAGAAAACAGACTAGTCATTTGATGACATCCTTCGTGGAAGACCTTCAAATATAACTTTTATATGTGAACTAAAAAGGTTGTGTGAGGCTACCAGAGATTAGGTAAAGAGCATTACACACATTCTACTAAGGCAGCAAGTGGTTATGTTGTGGCTTTGTGACTCAAGTGTCTCAAGTCAGACGGGTTAGTGTAGAGAGAGGCAGAGGCAGAGGGCAATTCAGGCTGTAGCAAGAGCAGCTACCCTCTGAGAGAGTCCATCACCCTCCCCTGAGAATTCAAGGAGCCAAGAAGGGAAAGAAGAAGGTGGCACAAACCTCTCATCTTCTTCTGCCATCTAACCTTTGCCATGTGACCAGGATATTTTATTTAAGGACTTGTTGTTCTGCAAAACTACAGAAATTCCCTCCAGACCAGGCAGTTAACACGTCTCATTGACTGCTTTTACATATATCATAAAATATACAGGTCTGAAGAGGTTCTGTTTATGTCAGCAACATAAATAAGACCACACAAAAGCTTTTCATCTCCCAGCCAATCTAGTATCTTTGTTCCTGTATTACGATTGTTTTCTCACAAGCTCTGAGAGTTTCTTTGTACTTTTATCCCTTAATTATTTCATTAGGATCCATAAGGCTTATTACATCAGCACAGCTCATTCAGCCCAGGTGTTGCAAAAATCGCAGTCTTTGGGATGCAATCACGGTATTCAGCAGCCTGCAGGTCATGCCTGCTCTGTGTGGTTGCCTTGTTTTTCATTGCAAATTTTCCACAGGCTTTAATCCACAATAATATATTTAGACATAGGTCTGGCAGGCAATTCAAAGATTTTGAGTGATTCA
>JANVCC010000077.1:8483476-8551439 GCA_025345505.1 Todiramphus chloris collaris
ATTTAGACATAGGTCTGGCAGGCAATTCAAAGATTTTGAGTGATTCACTTTCCTCAATGGGTGGGATTTGCTCATAAGCGTTAATGAAGTGGGCCAACTTTTTGAAGCCACTTCCACAAATGATAATTGTGTGTTTGGGGGATTCCACTATAATACCATAATTCTTAAACATGGAAAATGAAACCTTGTTTTATTTCACGGACACCTAACTCATCCTTAAACAGAAAGACAAAGCTACAGTTTGGTTTCAACTTTTTACAAAATCAGAAGCCAGCTGTGTTAAAGAACAAGGAATGACTCCACAAGAAGTCCCAGGCTTGGCGTGACAGCCCTGACATGACTCCTGTACCCTTGTGATATGGTGGGCCATCAGGTGCCAACAGCACCCATCCACTACAGGGGAACTGGAGGTCCCTTTACATCAGTGGGGGGATATGGCTGAGTCAGCCAGCATGTCCCGAAACAGTTTTATTTCGTCATGCTGGAGGATTTTACAGTGAACAACCAGTCAGGGAAAAAAATAGTCATGAAATCCCAGACAAGAGAACCCCAACAACCACCTGGCCAAGAGCTTTACCAGGATCTCTTGTATGGCTTTCAGGGTCTTGTAACACACTGTGCTTTATCATGACAGCCCAGCAATGGAACCAAAATGCAACCAAGAGTCCTTCTTCACATGTTTTGACCATCTTTCTCTCTTTGTTTGCACAGCTTTCTTTGTGCTAAACAAAGGTTTACAGGTCTATGGGAGGTGTGGAGCCATCTCTTCACCCCTGGAAGTTTCAAAGGGATGCAGAAATAGGAGAATATGCCCTTGCCATCAGCTATTTCCTCCTATTGGAGGCAAATATTTCACATAACTCCCTTCACTAACTCTTGAATTATGTCATGACTGTATTGAGAAACTTGGGTAGAGTTCAAGCAGGATATTCCCAACAAGTGTTTCAAGACCTGGCAAAAGCATTTCCCTGCCTAGCAGTCCTGCTTTATATATTTCCACCTCGCAGTTCCACTTTGTGAACTTTACGGCTTCATGAGTGTTGCTGTCTCTAAGCATTTCCTTTCTTCTACAGACACCACAGCTGATGATGGTGATGATGCCCATGAATACATGTTCTACTTCAAACTTGCCTCACCTCACTTTCGGGATCTCTTTTGCTCAGGAAACCCCTGCACTCACGCACTCAGCTGTGGCCGCTTCCCCAAAACTAATAGGTGGAAAGCAGACACTGTGTTATTTGCCAGCAGATAGAAGAGGCTGAATCTGCTTTCTGATGTAGAGCTATGTTGTGGCAGAGGGCTTACGGTGCGTGTGAAAGCTGGCTAATCTTTTAACCGCTCGACAAATGTTAAAGGTGAGCAACTACTTAAACCAAATTGACCTTAAAGCTTCCTGTACACTCTGAGTTACTGCCCGGGCTGATGCCTGGGCTAAAAAAGTAGGAAAGTATTTGCCTCTGAAGCCCAGCTACTGAAGGAAAAGATATTGCTTCCTTTCCTCATAACCTGCTTGCCTTCTGCTTTCCCTTCAGACTTCCTAGGGTATGTGGCTTGTACACCATTCCCTGAGTAATTGATGCACAGTGGCATCATGCATACGCACACATATATAAGCAGGTATAAGCACACACAACCATTTATGTGCACATCTGTCTATGTATAAATACAAACATATACTCCATTCTTATTCCTGACCATATTTCTTAATATATGGAGTTCACAGTTTGTGCCTGGAGGGAACTGTGTTCTCTTGCAAAGCCACCTAAAAGGTTCCAGTTTCAAAAGACATGTAAGTGGTCAATATAAACACAATTTACATTCAATGACTGAATTCCTCTAAGCTCCAGGGATAGGAAAGATTTTTTGTCAGATGTCTTCTAGTCGCAGACAGATTTCTGAAGAAAATAATTAGGTTTGTAAAAGTGAGGCCAGCATGTCTTCCCACTGATCATGCAGCTAACAGTGGGTTGCCCTCAGGGATGTCTTCACTGTAAACAGAATACCAGCTTGGAAAGAACAGATACAACAAGGTGTTATTTAGTCTAGTTATTTTCCAGCTTTTGATGCGCTTAACAGACCCTCTCTTGTCAGAGCAATGAAATGTTTCAGAGCTAGATTTCACCATCACTAACCTGTGGTCAGTAATACCAGAGTGGTTAGACAAAAGCCTGCCACAGAAAACATTAAAAATAGCTTCCCTGGCCATCTTGCAGTGTGATGGCTCTCGTGATAGATCCCAAGGACAGTCCCTTTAAATCCCCAGTATCATGTGGGTCTCACTAATGTTGATTCTCTGGAAGCAAAAAGCCAGCAGAGAAATGATGATGCTCTGGGGTGTGGGACCGAAGGGAACTGCCCTTCCCTCCTCTCATGTCACAGACAGGCATTAGTAAGGTAGCTCTGGAAGACTGGAGGGGAAATGAGAGCCAGTGCTGATAGCTGACCTCTCCTTCATCAGTTGCCTCTTTCTGTAGGTTAAATTTTCAGACAAGTCTAAAAGGCAAGGATATACACCTGAGGCATATCAGAAAACCATTGCACTGATCAGAAGGATAATCCTGGCATTTATTCTGCCCGTACATTAGCTACTGTGCCCATATGTAGCTGGATATTTTCCCATATATAGCAAAATATTGTTTACATGCTATAATATGCTAGCTTAAGTTTTACAGGCTGTCTGTTTTCTTTAGGGCTTTAGATTGAGAGCAGACTAAGCTGTGATTTTGTACTCAACCACTTCCCCAACTCCAGAGTATCTGATTTTTTTTTTTTCTAATGTGAATAGCTGCACAGTTTAAAAAGTGAATTTCAGAGGAGAGATGTTGTGCTGTAGAATAAAATTTTCTAGTCCAGAAACACTCTGAAAATTTCAAACCCTCATTAAAAATCTTACTAAACTGCTTCCCAACCGTATCAGCTTTTGGTTTTGGGTTTTTTTTCAATGTGAATGGTATGGAGAAAACCTGAAGGGACTGCACCTCAGACCGCTGCTACTACTTTGGGTCAAGACTATGTGTGAATAAAATTTCAGAATAAGTGCCTTAACTGAAAAGCTTTGCTTTTTAACAGGTTAAATTATTTATTGCATGGAGAGAGCCTCTGCCATTATGGTCCAGGGTTTTCTCCATGACACATCTATATATCTCCTGACTTCTATCACTTCCCATAAATACCTCAAAAAAGCATCACTGATTTATCCTCATATCGCCTGCTACTCCTTTTCCACTACAGCCTTCCTACGTCTCTAGAGAAGTCGGCACCTCCTGCCACAGTTTCTTGGTGCATGGGAAAATGGCTGCACTATATTCCTACACTAAAATTAACATTGTTGTTTCTGTGCAAAGGGGAGCAAGTGGCATTTTACTTCTTTTTAGCAGAGACACATGAGCTGTGTAACACCGTTTCTCCACCTTGAGCCTTCCTAGCGTTAAAGGTGAACCTCTCACAGTCTCAGACCTGTTTATCACACACACAGTTGTTCAGCTACATAAATGTTTAGCATTGCAGATTAATTGAGAAGTGGTCCTCTTAAAAGCAAAAGTTCTGCTTTTTTTCTCTCTCCTATGAACATTACGCACCACAGTGAACAATAATCTACATAAATATATACATTCACACATACACTTACTGCAGGCTATATGGCAGAAGATTAAAATACAATGCATATCCTCAATGCCTGGAGAAAAGGAGATGCATTATTCAGTGGAACTAACTACCACACAGTCTTACTACAGAGTAATTAGCAGAATGACTGTGGGGCACAAAGAAAAAAGTCTTGAAAGAGCTACAAAGGTTGAAAAAGCTGACTAAGTATAGTACTTTTTATTAGAAAAACTTAAGCCGCCAGGTATATCTTCCAACTTAAATGGTAAGAATTATTTATAGCAGCAATTTTCCCCAACAGCAATAACTGCAAATGATTAATTCATACAGAAAGCTAAGATAATTATGAATTATTGCAAATTAAACTCCAAGCACTAAAAATACATGTAAATCTTAAAAAGAGACAGATTTAAAAGGGATTACTTTTCCCAAAGATGCCAGCAAGGTAGTACATTTCTCAGCCTGGGTGGTGAGAACCAAAAGTGGTTTTTTTCTGAATTTTGATGGTTCAGGAACCTGTAGGTGAACCAGCAAAATCACTTCTCCCCAGTGACTGTAATGACATAGTGCCACTTTCCATGACAGCATCCAGGACATCTTGCCACAGAGGAATTTTCAAGTAAGGTCAGAATTCTGACTGCTCCCAAGTACTATTCTCCAACATTGTTTCCAGACTGGTGATCACTTGCAGTGCCATTGCCTGTGTGTTTATGGCTATTTATCTGCATAGCTCACTTGGCTACACAGACTCCATGGCAGCACAGAGGAGATGCAGGAGAGTCTACCATTCAGTCAGATACCACATGGAAACATTTGTTTTCATCAACAGCTTTGTGATGCTCTGTGCTTTTAAACCTATGCCCTAATGGCTTAGGAGTGTTTTACTCAGAGGGGATTACACATAAGTCCCCAAAGTTTTGATTCCTAAATAAATATGCACTTTTGGAACTAATTTTGGAGGTTATAATTATTTCTTACTAGAAAGTAACAACATGGTAATGTTATTACATTTGGGTATAATAAGCAAGTTTAAAGGATAGTTAAAGCAAACAAAAAGTAGCGACTTAACTAAAGAGGTGGAACTGTCATTTTTCAAAGCATGAAATTTTGCTCAACTCTTTTGTTGAAAGCTCAAATAACAGCTGGAAAAAATCCCACAGCTTTTCTCCCTTCCTTTTTGACCAACATTAATTAACAATTGTATAATAGTAAAAAGTTCAATAGGAAAACCAAATAGTCAACAGATTCTGAAAAGTAATTGCTGATTTGGCTGCAGTCCTATTCCATTTCTGCTTGTTCTTCAGTAAACACAGAGATCACTGATTGAAGACAAATAAATATTAGTGAAGGAATCATTATTTGCCTGAACATAGTTTACATCTTCAGAGCAGCAAACCTATGAGGTTCTTGACCTGCTTACTTCCTAGAGGTAACCACAATTTCATTGGCTAGATTAGTAAAGCAATAGTATCTGTGCACGAGTAGGCATCTTTGCATGCAAATGAATGTATTCAGATGGGCTCATGCTTATCCATGTTAATAGTGCAGGCACGACTTTCATGTGTATTTTAACATTATTCATCAAACAATCAATTGGCTGAAGGCAAGAGAGACCAGGACAGTAGAAAGAGAAGTCCAGCAAAGCAAAGTAGCCAGATGCAGTCAGTGTGAGTGTCAGCACTGCAGTGATAAGCAGATGAAGAGGAGAAACACTCTAGAAGAAAAGACTGTTAGCGGAGGCAGAGGGAAGGGGGGTTCACCTTGTCACATAGCTGATACAGAGAGAAAAGCAAGATGCTTCTACAATCATGTCCTTGTGGAAATGGTTGGGAGAACATCTCCAGTCTCTCCACGTCTGCTTTCTGACAGGTGACAGAAAGACCAGCACTTCTGTCAGTTAACTCTCCTGTGAGCTTCTGGGAATACAAAATGCGCAAATATGTGTTTTCCTGGTAAAATACTGCTATTGACATTTCACATTCCTGCATCCCATATTAATTCTGCCAAGCAGACCCAGGGTACCCCTTCTCCTCCTGCACTCCACACATGTTCTCAACTAGACAGTGTAATTTGGTGTCTAAGTGCCTTCATGATCTGGTGCTTGGGAGATGAAATATTTCTCCCCAGTCCAGTCCAGAAGATCATACTTTTCTATTTCCTCTGAGTACAGAAACAGAAGCTCTGTTTTGGAAATTCAACTTCAGACATGAATGCGCCCAACTCCTGGAGCTGCTGGTTAGAAAAGTTTGAAAAAGACAACAAATGTCATCATTAAAAAATCAATGGATTATTAATAGCCTTGTGTGATATTTCTCATGTACCAGCACAATAGGTCCCATATCAAAATAATATATGGTGGACATGTCAAATAAAATCAAAGCTGCCTGCATGCAAACAAGAGAGAGATGTGCTATAAGCATATCCTCTCCCACTTTTTGTTAACTTTAGAAAAACCTGCATACAGTCAATAACACTGCACTGAAAATTTACTCCCATTCCCAAGGCCTGTTAAACTTCATCCAGAGATGGATTAAGACCTAAGAGAGCAATTTAGACCATAAACATTTATCTTTTACTGCTACACATGTTGGCAAAATTCCACAGTGTAAATGGCTTTTGTTATTCCCCAAGCTGGGTGTTTACAGCATGAACTAACAGCTGCCACAGAAGCACCAGCTTTGAGCACAGCTTCCTAAGAAACCTGCATGAGTAATGAAATCACAACGCATTGAAAATGGACACGACTGAACTGCTTAGCATACACAGCAAGTAATGTAGTTAAAGACATAAACGGCTTTCACTGTGATGATGTTATCATCTGCAGTCTGGCATTTTGTTCTGGGACCATTAAATTTAACCAGGGACTTCCCTCACGTTCAGTGGGCTTTCACCAAAAGTGAAGCTCAGTGAAGAGTTCACGAAGTTCAGTGGTGATGAAAAGAAAGCAGTGTATTATATGAGATGAAAGATAAGGTTTAAAAAAAAAAAGAAAAAAAGCAAATCTTTGTTAAAATGTCTTTCTTGATCAGTTCAACGCAGTTCATCCCTTTTCTGACATAGACTGAGAAGAAACAAAACTCACAACGATGACAACCAAACACCACAGGCTGGGTACAAGACTTGGAATTCTATGCAGAGTAGACAAGGAAAAAAAAAGAAATTTAGATGCCAAAAGGTACAAATTCCTAATTTTTTGGAAGAGAATCCACCAGTGGCACTCCTCCAATTTGCCTCGCCAATAGGACACAGCACTCATGTGTGCTTAGGAGTGGTGACTTTTTTTCCCCTCTGTATCTGTTTTGGCACATCCAAATGGGTGCAGGAAGGTTCTGTGGTGGCCCAGAGCTTCAGGCAGCCAGCCCTACCCGCTGTTCGCCCCGGGGAGGGGAGGGGAGGGCAGTCCACCCCTGCGCCGCTTCCAGTGCTCCCTGGGCTCACACGGGGACCAGAGGTGCCACCTCCTAGTCCTCCTCCTCCTCCTTCTCCTCCTCCTCCTCCTCTTCTTCCTCCTCCTCCTCCTCCTCTCTCCTGCCCTGTCGGCTCACAGCGTGCGACTGGCCGGGACCTGCGCCGGGTGCCGGGTGACGGGAGCCGGGAGGAGGGAGCTGGGAGCCGGGAGCCGGGTGCGGCGCTGCGGGGAGCGCGGTGGCCGGGAAGGGCGCGGGGGAGGCTGCGGAGCTCCTGCGCCCTCCGCGGAACTGCCAGCCGGGCTCCGCGCCTTGTCCCGGCGTCCACTAACGGCCTTTTGTCTCCTCGCAGCGAGAGCCGGCGACGCTGGGACTGGGACCATGGCTTGGGGCGAGTTCAGCCTCCTGCGGTGGCTCCGGGAGAGCCGGCAGTCCAGGAAACTCATCTTGCTGATGGTGTTCATCGCCCTGCTCCTGGACAACATGCTGCTTACGGTAGTCGGTAGGTAGAATGGGTTTTGGTTGGGGTTTTTTTTTTTTTTCCACTCTCCTGATTTATGCCAGAAATAATCTCCGGTGACAGATGTGCTCCCTGAATGCATGATTAATGCTCTCAAACCAGAACCTTTTCAAGCACTGATGTGTTTTTTTTAAACAAGAATGATATTCTGCGTATTGCGAACACGCTGCTGTACACATCAAAGTCTTGTTTTGTTTCTATGTTAATTGCAGGATAAGCAAGGGTATAAAAAGGTCTTCATAATTTCTTTTTCTGCTCTCTTTTTTTTTTTTTTTAATTCTGCTAAACACCACTAATACTTCACAGAACAACAGATAACAGTATTTTTAGCTCATCATATTTTTTTTTCTCGTGTGGTCATGCAACTGAAACACCAGGCTAGATAACATTGGAGATGCCTGTTTCCTTGCGATAGTTCCTCTTTCCCCCACGTTGGTCTTAAAAATGATAGGTTAATAAGAAAACTATCTAACTGAGGCTTAAGAAAAACTCTTCTATTAGTAGGTTTAATAAAGTAATCCAAGTTTTGATCAAAGTCAAAGAGGAAACTTTTAGTGGCTTCGGTGGCATAGTGTCAAGATTCAGGAATCTACTCAAAATGCTTGAACGTTTTTCCCTGATAGTTTTAGAAGTCCTCATGTCCAAGTGTTTATATGAATTTAAAGAAAAGGGTTCAGTGGTTCCAGTGGTTCCTGGCTGTGCACAGACACACACTTCTCTTGGACGTGAATCAGGCTGTGCAGGGCCAGCTCTTGCCTGGTGCTGTAGTGTCAGCTTCTCAGCCAGGTTCCTGAATTTCTTGGTGCACTTCAGCTTAGAAGCTGATGTCACAGTGTAGACCTTAGCAAATCGATTTTGCTTTGTTTTGTTTTGTTTATTTTACACAAATATGCTTTCTTGTAAATTTATTAACATCTAATTAATTAGTAATACACATGGCAGAAGCCCTAGAAATTATAGCAGTTTGCAGACTTATTGAACAAGTGTGGCTTCTTCAGGAAGAGAGAGGTCAGACAAGGAGTAATTCTGTCAGTAGTGCTGAATTGAATGACCCTGACATTTGTTTTTACAAATACTGAAATGCTAATTTCTGGGATACGTATTAATGAAATTATGCTGCAGCTATATCCTAAAGTATATAAAGAAGGTCCCTTCTGGGTGATATTTTCAATGTATATTTAAAAAAAAAATGACTTGAAAACACCAGCACATTCGTTCTGATTGCTTCATATAGGAGTGTTATGGGTTTTTTTTTTCCTTCTTATGGCTGTTACTTATCCATATTTTTATGATTTATTTTAGAAATGTGCTTTATTACAATTTTTTATGTTCTGGTCTAAAAATAGTTTCAATGTGTTTCTCCTATTTCATGTTTTCACAATCTAATAAATGGATTTGTGCAGTCATGTGCAACAAAGAGACTCTTCAGACCTGGGTTTTGACACTTCTTATATTTTGCTTTCTGACTGATATATGTATAGAAAATCTTATATTTATGAAAGCTGTCAGAAAATAGAGACTAGTGTTAAAGAAATGTCTTTTTTAAACTGCACTTCTGAGTTATGGGTCTGGTTTTTCCCATGAGCAAACTTCCATTTCAATTCTGTTTCCGCCATTCAAAATCCTTACTAATGTGCTCTGTATGAAAGCCTTGTATGTCCTAATCAGTGGCAAAGCAAACAAGAAAATTTGGTGATTACATTTACAAATAACCTGATAGTAAGATGCCAATATATTCTATTTGTTTTTCCAGTGCCAATAATTCCCAGTTACCTTTACAGCATCAAACATGAGAAAAATGCCACAGAAATCCAGACTGCTAAGCCTAACATAGCCTCAACAACAATGGACAGTTTTCAGAGCATCTTCTCCTACTATGACAACTCAACGATGGTTACTGGAAATGAATCTGATAAGATACAACCCAGAGAGCTGCATCATACTCAGACAGAACAAATGATAGTAAATGTGACTCCTTCCCCATCTGGCTGCCCTAAGGAAGATAAGGACCTGCTGAATGAAAACGTTCAAGTTGGTCTCTTGTTTGCTTCAAAAGCAACAGTGCAGCTAATCACTAACCCTTTCATAGGGCCGCTGACAAACAGGTATGTTATTTCTGCTACCTTACTTAGCTAGGATTTTATATTGATGTTTTAGTCTGGAATAGTATTTCAAACAAAGTGGTTTTAATTGTGTTGTTGAACTGGTTTACTGGGCTTCTCACTTTATCTGGAGGAATATATTTTAGTGAAATGTCTTTGGTGAACACTTCTAAACACCTCCATCCTTTCCAGAATGAAGCGGTAACCTGCACTTGAACCATCCTATACATTGGGTATCACACACTTTTCCTCCAGCTCCTGAGAGCTCAGAGTTTTGTAGAAACTGTTGCTGAAAAGGTGTTCAGACATCTTTGATACAGTTACATGCAGCCAAAAGACACTGCAATGTATTTCTGAAGTATTTATGAAGCACTGTGAATTTATGATGTATCTGTTACACTTCCATTAGGCAAACGTGATACTGAAACTGTAGGCAGGGTTCAGATCCCTCCCTTGCTCTCAGAGATGCGTGGCTCTTGGTGGGATTTGGTATTCAATAGAGTCTCTGAGGTAAGAATCAGTGGGAAATTCTTGTGGGCTTCAGTGACAAATGAACAGGAGTCATGTTCATCACCAAGTTCAGGGGAATCTCAGGATTTCCATCAGTACATGATCTATCCCAGCCTTCAAATTGGTCTCTCTAAATTCTTGCATATATACGACGTTTGCAGTGAAATATGTTTAAGTGACTTCATAGAAAGTCTATTTGAGCCAGGATTGAGAGCATAAACACTGATATCAATGACTTATAACCCCTTCCCCTCCAAAATCTGAGCACTAATGATGTTTACATGGAGATTAAAAAGTATTTATAGTAAAATTTGTAATTTTTATATTACTAATTAGTTTGATTTTGTTGTTAGCAATTTGTGTAACTGTTCCCCACAGAAGCAGCTCCAATCCTCCTAAACAGAATACGAAATCAATCTCTGAAGGAAATAAACTCCAAATTGTAATCAGTCAGGTCACTAATTTTCATATTTTTTGCTTAAGCTGTTTTTATAAAGAAGAATTTTTTCTTTCAGAAAATAATACACAGCAGAAATTTGTCCTCCTAAAACATTTTTGTTTAAAGTAGTCAATGCCTATGGCATTTGACAACACCCAAAACAACCAACACACTTCAATGCTAGATATTCCAGGGTTTGAAGCCAAAACTACCTTTCTTAGACTTTACAGTTTATATATATATATATATATATGTGGAGTGTTTAATTTCAATCTGATAGAAGAGTATCCAACTGAGGGCTAGGCAGTAGTTTGACACACAGTGTTATGAATTCAAGACCTGTTTTCAATTTGTGGAACTGATCTAAACACAAAAGCTTTAAATGAGATAGGCGGTTTCATTTCCCTTTCATTTCACCTTATCTCCTACTGCATACCACCTACATAGATATAAGTACACCAGTGCAAAATTACTTTTCCACAAATACTGTTGCAAGTTGAGGAGGAAAACAGATTTTTGTTACCTGGATTTTCTGTAGTGCTTAGTGAGGCTATGAGAGCTCATCCACAGGCAAAGTAACATAATGTCAAATAATATTTTCATAATAGTTCTTCAGGTATTCTTCTAGATTTTCCTAAATGTCTAAATTATTGCCCTATGGATATTCAATCTGTTAGCATCATCATTTCCACAACGTGCCAAACCAGGAGAAAGGCAGTGATACGCACCATGCTGGCAATGGCTTTTTCAAGAGCACACTTACATCCTACTGTAGATATGCGCTCCACTCTTCCTTTGGTAGACATCTGCCTGGAAGTGCCTCTCTGTGTGCCTACACATCTCAGGGCTGAAGCCTGGTGGTACCTGTGCCAAGGGACAGGGTAACACCTCTCCCCTGGAGCTGGCTGCCAGGGCACATGTGATAGATCCCTAGGTTTGGCAGTGGGGCAGTAGACATTCTTGTAGCATCTCCCTTTGCTGTTAGGAGTCAGGTTGGCCATGCATTGGTGTGGTCATTAGTGCTGTGAGCTGAGGTTTCCTCCTGCAAACACCCTACAGGTTTTTGCACAGGGCTGAGTGTGTGAGTGCAATCACAGGGGCAGGTTTGCAATCTCAGGGGCCATCAAGTGTGAGAGGCAAAATGAAGGAGCATATCATCCCAGTATTCTGTGTGACAGACTCCTCTCTCACACAGCAGAAATGAGTGCCTTAGTGGCAAAGTGGCACTAAATTAGATTTAAGGATTACTGGTTTTCTTTCATGTGTTATATATATCTTGGTACCAGTATCTGCCTTTCTTCTGAGAAATGTTTAGTGGGAAACATCAGTTAACACATTTATCAATTAACTGTAGAAGTCATTGGCAAAAACCCACCCCTAACGTTGGCATTTCCTAATAACAGTGTATGTGGTCAGTTAAAAAGCAGTGTGAAAACTGTGATTATTAGAAATGAACCCCCACATATCTGTTACCATTATAAAGACTTTTTCTTACCACTGATAAGCTGTTTAGTGATAATTGCTATTGCTGTTACTACTTTTGCAAAATTCCAGCAAAATACCCTAGCTTAAGGAGAATTGATTGCTTAGGTCAAGATTGGTGTGCACTGCTAACATGCAGTAAGTTTCTTTTTCACACAGATAGCACACTGTGTTCTGGGCGTTTATTTTGCAGTCAGATATTGTTGTTCAAGAGTGATTTACATTTTTGATTGAGTGGGGTGTTACTGGCTTTCAGTAGGCACTGAGTCTATACAGGATGCAACAGGATGTTCTATTCACATGACTCTGTGCCAATAATTATTTTAGGTTTTCTGGAAGTTTTGTAGGCTGTTTTCCCTTTTTCTATAACTGCTGGACATGTAGATTTTTAAGAATAAATTTCAGAATTGGTTTGATTTAACAAGTTCTGCTAAAAATACTTATTTAAAGCTCAGCTTCTTCCTTGGAGTACCAGACAAAACACACACCTTGCTTAGTGAACTGGTTTGCACTTCATGAAATGCCACAATTTACACTTGGTCTAACAATGTCCTAGGAAAGGAAGCACTAGGGGATGGCAACACACTTCCCACCATGACATGGTTTCAGCACAGAGGTGATAGGATTTTGTTGCTCAGATGCATATTATGTTTTCCTTTGTGGTGAAATTGGGTAAGAAACTATACAAATGCCACAGCACTCGATACAAGGCACTTTGTGTGGAGGATGCACTGGCAAGGAGAGACTGAAGTCTCTGTCTAATCCTTTCCTGCAAAGAGAGTGGGCAAAATGCTACTGTGCCCTCTATAACTAACTAAAAATTTGCTCTGTTATTTTTTTCAAGCTCTTACCAAGCTCTCTGCATGAGGCCATGACCCCAGACATGCTAGCCCAGCACTTCACTAGAGCCAACGAAAGGCTTCCCTGACATGTCTCTCTCTCCCTTTGTTTATCAGCCTGAAAAAAAATATGTAGTTTTACCCTTGTGCTTATCCATATTGGCCTCAAAAATCATTAGAAAATGCCCAGATATTTTCATCATCATTTTTACATGCTACAACTTAGAACTTCTTTGCACGAGAGAGAGAGGCTAGGAGCATGGTACATTCGTGACCAAGATACACACAAAGAATGAGACAGAGATAAATTACATTAATTATAGTTCCATTCCCATGTAAGCTTTGCTTTCAGGTTTTGGTGAGTGATAGAAATGACCAGGTCTGCAGGTTGGAGAAAGCCCCTCTGCCTACTCTGTGCTACAGCATGGAGGTGGAAAGTGTGTGGATCACACTCCCCATCCCTACTGAACCTGCACAATCTTCCTCACCTTCAAACACACGTAGCTGTTCATAACCCTGAGGAAAGTATTCCTCTTGCTACACATCTTCCCCAGTCTTCACTAGCAGTGAAGAAGACAGATGGACTGCCAACCAGGACAGACTTCCCAGGACATGCTCACAGTCAAACCACTGTAGCTCTATATAACAACAGGTGTGAGATGGGTTGATTTGCAGCTCTGTAATGGAGGGATAATTGGGTTCTAATCACCCCCAGCTGATACCTGGTCAGTGTAAGCTTTATTTCAGTGCTGCACAGAACCCATCGATCAGTCCTTGTATTGCAGGGTAACCTTGTTAATGGGGATAATCCACTTCCAAACAGTCCTGTGATTGGGGGACAGCATGGGACTGAAACAGAGTAATTTAGGTGTTCTCTATCAGTGGCAGCCTTTCCTCTCCCTCCTTCAACTAATGACTCTGGCTTTTTCAGAGGTTGGAAATACTCTTAGGAAGCACTTTTAGCTGCAAGTAGCCTTGGTGAGACATACTAGACTCTGCTCCAGATTGTTTTGGAGGGTTTTGAAAGGAGAGCTCAAGAAAATTACATGCTTGAGTTTGTGGTAACAAGAAAAAAAGGAGAGAAAACAGGCTGTAATATTCTTTTATATTGCATACACGCAGAGGAACAAAATGTAGAGAGAACTGTGGTGTCATGGCTGAGCAGTAGAAACTACATGTTCACAGGTTTCACACGGCAAGAACATGAATGGCCCAGGACCAAGGAAGAGAGTCAGTGAGTAGTTGGACTTTACAGGTAGCGTGTCTTCTTTTTGTGATTATATATGTTATATAGCGTAACTGCTGAGCAAATCCTCCCAGTCTGTGTTCTCTAGTATCTGTTGGACAGATCAGGGAATGCAGCTGCAGATTAGACATTTTTGGTAACACAACTTCCAACAAATTAGTGATGCTATTTCAGGAGGAGGCAGGGTTTGCTAAAATGATGCAGGAAAGGACAATCTGCCTGTCTAACTAAATGACAGGTGAATGTGGGTAAAACTGTCCCCTGAGCAAGAGCAAGCACAACTTCTAGAGGTTCAGCAGTCTCGTATAGGAATGGCACACCAGAACTGTGCATCTCCAAGATGCAGGTGAAGCTCGAGGACATTTTTAGCTTCTCAGAGGATTATAATGACTTGTTTAATTCAGCATAACTGCATGTCCTGTGCTGACCTGTATACCCTTGCATCATCTTGTGTGATGGATCACTGACAATGCAGACTTTGGCTGAAATAACTAGATGTGCCTACACAGAGTCTAGTTCTGAAATGATTCATTTCTGTGTGGAGGAAAAGTTATGCGTTAGACCTCGGTATTTGTGATAAAGCATCGTGGTCTGCTGGGTAAGCAGGAGTAGGACTGAGTTCTGCTCCAGTCCTGCCCTTATCACCCTCTGCTATGTATCCCTCTGTACTTTTCTGTGACCTTGTTTGTCCAAGATAAAGGAAGAATAATATCTGTGACTGCAAAAATTAAGAACAATGCTTGATCTGTATTTCATTGATCATTAAAATCGGCTTCCAAAAAAGTTATTTTCTTATAGCCTTCAACCACCAGAAACTTTCCAAGCATAGGAAGCCTATTAGAAGATTTGAGGTCTGCTGTTGCTTGATAGAGTATCATTTATAACTAGCATGCTAGCCCTTCTCTTTGTTCACCTCATTAATGTTTATGAAGGATCTCGCAGCACACGTCTCTGAGCTAGTGGTGGAAACAGGAAAGTGGGAGCCAATTTGGATGGCCTTTGTCTTCACACAAATAACTGAATTTTAATTCAGTGTACTTGTGGCAGAAGGAAACTGCTGTTTCATGACACTTGTATCAAGTCTTAAGTATTACTTGATTTCTTTACTGAAATTAGACCTCTCCCCCATAGTGTCCATTCTAGATAGCTCTAGGATGTCCTTGACAGACACAACCCTACTTTACTTTGCAACGGAAGGAGGTTTAAGACATTTGATTTTTACTTTCATACCACAGAGAAAGATGTTGGTCACCAACAGCAGTAGCCATACATGCAGAGTTGCTTTTTTTTTTCATCTATACTTCTATCAGTGATTTCTTAAATTGAAAAATAAAAAAAATCAAACCAATTATGGTCAAACTCTTTGTGGCCTGTTCTAGCTGATGCCACTGGGAAGGAAAGTGAACACTTCAGCTCTGAGGCAGGCAAGAACTTGGTAGCAGGTAATTTTTCATGTCTTCATGGGGAGATTAGTATCACATTGTATAACACCTGCTATACACACAGCAAGAGAAGAGACAGGCTTAGAAAAATCATCCACTTTAAATAAAGCATTAAAAAAAAGGTAGTATGGTGCTCTTACAGGTCAGGTATCATAGTGCTGAGAGATTAAAATGATTATCATAAGGCCATGGAGGAAGTCTGTGATAGTACATTATTTGAAGTCAGTCAGTACTCCTTTGAAAAGCATTATCCATTGTTGAAGAATTTGGTGATTAAATAATGTCTTTGCAAATACATTTGAGATGCACAATCTTACAAAAAAAAAAGAAGCTGTGCATAAGGTGAGCTAAATAGAATATACAGTCTGTCTTCAGAGTCATGGGTAGCAGTTTTGATGCCAGGGCAGATTTTTAATTGTGTGAAAAATAGTATATTGTGATTATTTTGTTGGCATTTCAGTTTTAGCTGCTGAAAAAAATGTATTTGCTTTCCAGACAGAAAATTCTTTATTTCCTGGTAACTTGAAAAGCGGGATGATGGAGAAAGCTTTGATCAGCTCAAATTTTACTCCTAAACCCATGAAAAGCAAAAATATTATTCTCAGGCTCTTTGGGACTCTTCCAGTGGTCCTGGCTGAAGCAGAACTCCCAAGAAAGCTGATGACAAATTTTTCCAGTAAAAAAGCCATTGGTTTGACCATGCCTCATTATACTCATTTCCTCATGAGGATAAAAACAGATGAGCATTCAAATACTGCTGGGATATTTCGAAGTTCAGCATGCTCAGATAAATCCTCCCTTCTCATATCCCTGGCAACCTCATGGAGGCCCAGAGGGGCTTTGTTGGAAACAATTACAGTGGGACAAGAACAGGGCAATCAGATTCTAAAGAGAAGAATTTCTTCCATGAATTTCAGATATAAAGTCTGCTATGCCAGATGAAAAGGCATTTGTAACATGGATGAATTTGATCATGTGGTCCACAATAAATAGCTCAAAGCCTACCAAGGAACTGCAGGTTGGATTTTTGTAGTGGGTGCATTCATGTAAGCCTAACTCAAAGTGTCAGTGAGCCAGTCCCAGAAATGTGAATGTTCATTTTGTTTTCCAGAATAGGCTACCAGATCCCACTGTTCACTGGCTTCTGCATCATGTTTGTGTCAACAATCAGTAAGTGTCCACATCTTATTTGGTCTGGCCCAGACACTACTTTTAAATAAATGATCTATAATGATTATCACTAGCAGTTCTTGTTGATGTAGAGGGATGATTGCCAAGGAAAATGTACGTGTGTCTGCTCCATGTGGATGGTTGCATGGATGAGCTTTGACAAGTACGCTCTTATGAACATGCTCTAAGGAATTCACCACCTTCCATCCCACCTCAACTAGTTTCTTCCTTAGCTGAACCTTTCTCTCAGGTTCTTGTAATCCGAAGCAGTGCTCAGACAGTTTTAAACAGGAAGGCTGTCAGCCACGAGAGGGATATTTTACAGGGTCTTTAACAATTAGCTATAGTAGGTGCTTATCAGGAAGATCACGAGGCTGAAGTGGGGCTCATGAGTAGAATATGAGTCAACAGTATCCCAGCGTTGCTAAACATCACTGTGGGGTGTGCAAACAGGAGCACAGCCTGCGAGTCAGCTGAGATCATCTGTCTGCTCTAATGGCATTGATAAGGCTTCCAGCTGCTGTTTCATGTCCAGTTTTGTCATGGCACTTAAAGATATGGCTCAGATGGAAAAAGTACAGAGGAGAACATCAAAGATCATTAGAAGCCTGTGAGGAATGGTGAAAGAACCGGGTTGGCTTCAGAAGGCAGATAGATGTAAGATGTATCAGCATCTATGACAGATAGGAAGAGAACAAACATTTTTTCATGTCCACTGTACATAAGGGAAAGTAAAATGAGATTAAGACTGTGTCAAAGAAAATTTAGGTTAAATAGTAGAAAAACATTTCTATCACAAGTGTTGGAGAAGACTACCTGGTCTTACAGTCTCTGACAGCTCTGGATTTTAGGAAGATGTTAGACAAATTTTGGTTGGGATGGAGGTAAGTGTAGTAAGCGTAATTCATGTTAAAGGGGAGTACTGTTGATTTGCTGGCATGCTTTCTTCCTTTATTCTTCTTGATTTTCCTAAGTCTGCGTGGGTAGGGATTTTTGTAAGACCTGGTGAAAAGCCAGAGAGGCACAGGGTGGGTGGGACAAGTGCATGTGGATCTTGTGTTTAGTTGGTGTGTAACTGCTTCCCTCAGCTGTAACCTGTCTTGCAGAATTCCTTAGGTGGCCAATAGATAGGAGCTGAAAAAAGTTTTTAAAAACTCACTATAGTTTTAGTGACACTGACCGTGACAAAGGCTTTACAAACAAGAGATGTGCTTGAGTTTCTGGGACACCCTTACACTTTCCAGTGTTGTGGGTGGGGAATTTAGCTGAGCTGAGTGCGGCAACCGGGGTCTATGTCCCAAAATGCAGAGTGAAGCCCTGGGGAAAATCTCTTGGGGAGAAATAGAGAGGAACCTGCTCAGCGTGCAGTTTCTCTGGTGGTCTGCTGTTGGGAGGATCAGGAAATTGCTACAGCCCTTGAATGGGTGGACCTGGCTTCCCTACCCCTTCAGCCAGCTGTGCTGCACAGCAGCTATTGTGGAGCTGGCAACACCAGGGTAAAACCTCTCTCCACCCATTCTCTTATTGGAGGAAAAACTGGAGCATGCACATGTGCAGGTGCATGGTGTTAAATCCTGCTTTCCCTAAATGCCCGGAGCTTCAGACTGGGCAGCCTTAAACGAAGCAGCACAAGGAGGCAAGGCTGGAAAGAAAAGTCCTATTACTCCTTCTGAGTGAAGCTGAATCAGAGCAGGATGTAATCAGATCCCAAGTAATTAGTTAAAACTGCTTGTGGGCTTGCATTCTGTGCTACCAGGAGGCTTAGACACCTGAGAGCAATTCAACACTGACACATCTAAATGCAATAAGAGAAAATAATGCAGTTAGCATTGAAAGTGGTACAAGTCACTGTAAACACTTGACTGAATTGCATGAAGTTTTTGTGATAGTTTAAAGAAATCTAACTTTTTAACCTAGTTAGAGTTAACCTAATTTTAAACATTTACCTCTGTTTCTTTTTTTCTGTAGTGTTTGCCTTCTCTGGAAGCTACACATTACTGTTTATTGCCAGGTCCCTTCAAGGAGTGGGTTCCTCTTGCTCTTCAGTGGCAGGTAAAAGGAGAAAAGATAGAGTAAAATACAGATAATATAGATCATTTATTCTATTAGTTTCAGTAACTTTCTGCATTGTGTTTTGTCTGCAGTTTCAATAATTAATACAAAAATATTCAATTTCACTTTTTTTTTTTTCCCCTGTCCCTTTCATATACAGTGGCTGAAAAGCAAATGTCTTTTCAAACTTCCTTGGTATTTGGGTTGTGGTAAAGTAGAGTGCTAAATGAACTGCTCTCTCCCTGGGATTTCTGCATGTTCATCTTCAACATTTTAAATTTGTTTTTAGCCATTTTAAAGGTCATCAGGAATTTATGTTGGCACTTGTTACAGCAGGGATAGCAGCTCTGTCTGTTGCTGAAACTTCCATTATCAAATGTTGTTTTCAAGGAGTTAACCGTGCTCTGTGGCAGTTTGGACTCAGGTTACCTGTACCAGGTTTCCAATACAAGGTTATAATACAAGGAGTAGGTGAAAGGAAGTATGGGTTTTCAGCCCAAATTATTTAACCATTTCTGAGACTGAGGCTGTAGAAAGTATAATTTGTTGATGTTAGAACAATTCACAATCTTTCCTTTGAAGAATTTCCCAGGAATATAAATTTGTCGTGGGAGGGGAGGTGAAGAGAGCTTTTGTCAAGAATGTGTTTTTCGGCTTCCTCAGAAGATTTCTCCTTCCAAGCTGGTCTGGTCACATACAGTGACATGGTTCACATACACGCCATAGAAACTTAACAAGAATTTGACATCTGGATTCCTCTTAAGTTACTTTTGCAGGGATTTTGCTCCAGCCCACATCTGGGCAGCACTGCTTGGGGCAGCTGGAGAGATTCAGTGCCCCGTACTTAGCATTACAACTGGGAGTGAGAATCACCTTATGCTTAAGATGGGTTTGAGGCATCACTAGTTAAACAGAGAGATTCAAGTCTGCATGAGTAGTGCAAAGAGTGGGGATGTGGCTAAGGGAGCAGCTAGGGGCTGTGATGAGGAGCTGGGGATGGGGAAGGCAAAGACATGCAGGAGGAGTAGAGACAAGAAATTTCACCTTTTCTCCTTGTATCAGTTAAAGATACAAGGCAAGCTTTCTAAAGGGAAGACATGCCAAAATCAAAATTATTGTTCAGCTATAACTCAGTCTTTGTGCAAGTGTCCACCTTGAGATATGGCTCTTAGATGGGTAGTGACTTTATTTTTTTTTACAGACAACCTACAAAATAGAGCGGAAAAGGCAAAGAGACCATCTAGTCCACCCCCTTCCTGAAGGCAGGATCAGCTTTGTATCTTCTCACTCCTCACGCATACTTGACAGGCATGTTCTCAGAAGCCTCCAGAAATGCCCTTAGTGTCTATCTTTGTGCTGAAGTACCTTTCCTTTCAGGAAGTTTTTTTTCTGATGTCTCATCTAAAGCCTTTTTACTGTCACATAAACCCATTTCTGCTTCCAGGACTTGAAAGAACATGACAAACAGTTTCTTTTCTTTATCTTTGTACCTCTTTTTAATATTGCAAGACTATTATCACATCGAGTATATTTTTTCTCCTCTCTGGTTTTAAGAGGAGAGACAGCTATTGCAGCTGTCCCTCGCAGGCTCACCTCACTGCTCTTCTCTGGGTAGGCTCCAGACACCTCATTTTATTTCCTGTGCTGCACCAAAACCAGACCCAGCACTCAGCAGAAGCTCTGACTCCTTACAAGGGCCAGTGGCACTGAGAGTCACTTCACGTATCTCGCAGGCAAAGGCAGTTTTCTGTAGTGTTGCTGCCAGTCAGTCGTTTGCCCCCCGTGCATTTGTGCATGTCATCATTCCTACCTAGGTGTAAAACATTGTGATATCTTCTTTGTATTGCCTCCTATTTTTTTCCCAGAATATTTCTTCAGGTCTCACAAATGCACTGTGAATTCTGATATCGTTCTCTAACTTGCTCTTCAACTGTTTGTGCAAACATTGTGATATCATCCCCAATTTTCTAAGCATGTCCATCTGCACAGGACCCACGCTTTTTGGTGCACATGATGGATGGTATTCACTTAATGATCAATCACGCAGTATTTGGTTTTCTTTTTCTGGCTCACTGTATAGCTGTGGACCCTATTTACTGAGTCCTACTTAAACCTTGATTTAAAACCAGAATTATTAATTTCTATGAGGACTCTTCTGCAGCACTTACCTCTACAGCATCTGTATGCTTCACAGAAAACAAATTTGGCTTCATGTTTCCTTTTGTGAAATGAAGGCTCATCATCAAAGGCAGATGTGAGGCATGATAAAGGTCAAAAGAATCCTTTAATTTTGGAACTGAACTTGAAATACTCATTTTCAAAGTAATCAGCTCTGCATAATGCCTCATGTCCAGAGCACAGCTAACACTGAGGACAGCTACAGCGGGGAGTGGTCACCAGACCTTTGTGTCGAGTGCCCAGAGACTAAATAACAGATAGTGAATCCTGGTCGCAGCTTTGTTCCACCTAGTTGAAAAGCACAATCTAAAAACTGTGTGAAAAAGACAGGAACAAAGAATCTAGCAAATGAGGGCATTGCTAAGTGACCTGGGTAATACCATACAATAGAAAATGGTCTTAGAGACAATTTACATTTGCCAAACCTTCTTTTTGCTTCAAGGTGAATTGCGCGTGGAGGGGATATACGTATACTTGTATTTATATAGAGAGAGATATTTGTTGTCATGTCTGTAGAATGTTTAGTAAGGCTGGGAAATGATAACCAGAAAGGATAGTACACATCTGCATAATTTTGTGCTGTGCTTTTTTTTAATTTTTTATTTTTTTCTTTTTAATTTTAGGGATGGGTATGCTCGCCAGCGTATATACAGATGATGAAGAGAGAGGCAACGCAATGGGAATTGCACTGGGAGGCCTTGCTATGGGAGTATTAGGTCAGTGAGATGGAGGCTCTACCAGCAAGGGAAGCCAAAGACCAGCCTTCCTCAAAGCACATACTTGTGATCTGTGAAAGTAGCAGAAGAGTCTCATTGAGTGCAATGTCATCGTGCCATCTTTAAATTAGATTCACAGTGCATGCTAAGGATAGTTTTTTCCATGGAAGCACGTTTCTGGAGATACATATGTCAGGCAATAGTCTTGGAGATGTTTGGGTTTTATTTACATGTAAGAGTACTTTGGGGAGTGAAAAATGAGGTTATTGTCATGGTCAATGAGCTTTGTTTTAGCTTGTTTGCTTGTTTGTTTTTTAATTTAGCTTTTTGGTCACTGAGCAGACAGCAGGATGCCCAAATGCTTGCAGAAGATGTTTGTTCAGAGATGTGGTTTCATGACTGTGTCCTTTCTTTCTGGCAGTGGGGCCACCTTTTGGGAGCGTCATGTACGAGTTTGTGGGGAAGAGTTCTCCTTTCCTGGTGCTGGCAGCACTAGCTCTGTTAGATGGAGGTCAGTACATACAAAGAGTCAATCGTGCCATGTAGCACACCCCTGTCACCTTACTGCCACCTAACCTCCTTCTCAGAGAAATGTTACAGTATTGATTTCCTTTCACAGCTGTTCAATTATTTGTTCTGCAGCCATCCAGACCACAAGCAGAAGTAAGTATTAAGATAAAACACTCTGGGAGATGGATGATGCTTTGCCTTTCCTAATCCCAGGCTTTTGTTTCCTAGAGTCAGAAGGGGACACCGTTACTGACACTTTTGAAGGACCCATATATCATTATTGCAGCAGGTACCAGATCCTTTGGGTTTTTTTGTCTTTAAACCCACTGTTGGTGTTATACCTGGCATCTTGGAATGCCTCAGGCTGAGCTGGTTTGACAGTGTTGTCATTTGCTTTTTTCATTTACATAGAGCTTAAAGGACCTGTTGGTTACACAGAAAGAATATCTATGAACAGGTAATAACCCATAATGGGCAGAAAGTTTGAAATGTAGGTGTCTTTCAAGCTGAGAGAACACTAGTGACACACAGTTGCTTGCTAAGGCAATGAGATGTGGCCATTAAACTTGCAATGAGGCCTAGGCTCTCAGCAGAGGGATTGCCAGCACATCCCAGGCGGGCTGGAGATAACACTGAACTTTGTTTCCATTTGAAGAGGGAATGAGTTTGGTCTCTTGAGCATGGTTTATATTTCAGAAAAGGTCTGGGGTGAATGGTGAATGATGTTGGTATTGCATTTATTAGTTGTCTAATGAGTCTGTCTCAAAGGAAGTTTGCCTTTTTGTGTTGCATTTGGTTGAATGTTTATGCTGAAGTCTGTAATTAAACCTGGGCCTTTTTGGTGTTCATAAAATATTTGTAAAGATACCGTAATTTTTGCAGCTTTTTTTTTTTTTTCTTTTGATTAATCCTAACCTTCTTGCCAAGAAAGCAATTCTTCATGGGGTTTTGGGGGTTTGCTGTTTTTTGGTGGTCTTAGGGAATGACCTAACTCTTTGATTAGGCACTTGGTCAAGCTGTGACTAAAGTTATAGAAACACTTCTGCTTGAGAAATTCTTGGGGCATTAAAAGACCTTTTCATAGAATAGAAATATCTGAGGGGAAACAAGTAGCAAAGACAGTACCTGTCATAGGAGATCAGAGCTATTGTTCAGCTAATTCAGTACCTTGTATCTTACAGTGCTTAAAGCAGGTGCTGCAAGGTGAGATTCATCTAGCACATAAAGTAGATTTCTGGAGAATGATGTAATCCCTGACAAGGTCTAATCTGTGTCAGAATTTGATTTAAACCTCAAAATTTAACAAGGGGCCGATTTCAAGGAGTAAAGGAGTACTTTGCTTGACTAAGATTTAGATGCTCATGCCAAGTGAGTCTTAGCCAAGGAAGAGAAAAAGACCATGGATCCTACCATTGTGACCATGTCCGCTAAAAACGCGTGTTCCATTTTTGAACACGTTTCTGTGGCATTCCATTTCTGCAGCTACTCTCTTCTCTGAAGCTGTTTCGGGGTGTGCTAAAGCAGGGCTACACAGTCTCAGAGCAGCAAAGTAGTGAAAAGGTTCAGGGCTGGGTAGCCTGGAATCAGGACAGTGTGTGTCAGGGAGACCTTACCTTTACTGCCCTGGCTATTTTTGCCTCTTGCTTGCCTGCGGGCACTGCCGGCTGCCTCCTGTTTCACCTTCTCATCTTTGATCCACAGAGACTGGACACAACCAGAGGAAGGGAAAGGAAGGATGTACAGAGGAGTAGAAACATAAATACCTTCTCTGTTCTGATTCCTCCTGCCAACTGCTCTGGATGACCTGTTTAGCTCCCACTAGTCAACAGTGCCCAGGATCTGAGAAAGTCCCTCCCATGGGTTACTGGTGGGGTTAGGTACAGCACCCAGGGTCTCTGCCTCCCAGGACAGAGACTGCCCAGCACTTTCACAGTACAGATAATGCTCTTCTCTTCATGCTTTATTTCCCTTGGAGATAAAATTTATTTGGTTCTTTTTCAGAGCAGAATGCCAAATATCAACTAGAAATTCAGCCTTTTGTTCTGACCTACAAGTGCACATCAGTCCACCAGGGATACACTGTTTACCTGTTAATTGCTTCAGTTGGGAAGTTGTTGCTTTTCACAGTGAAAAGGGTTGGAAAGTTTCATTTTTCCTCCCTTATCCCAAGGAGTTTGGTATTTTCCTTGCCCTGTTTTCTGAGATGGGAACTTCTGATTCTGATTCTACTAGGGCAGGGTGGATAAGCAGTTGGTTGGGATGGCAGAGTTAGCTCTGTGCTCTGACACCTCGAGGCAATCAGTCAAGGCATCGTGCCACATTTCTCTGTATCTAAGCCAAGATAATGTCTTCTGCTTCACAAGGATGCTGTGAATGTTAATGTCCCACACTGTCTACGATGTCCAGATATAACAATTAGAGAAGAGAAGGTTAAAATTCCCACTGGGTGTGTGCTGCTCAGGAAGGTTAGAGGTTTTGAATGGCTTCAAAGGTAGTTAACTACTTCATTAAAAAATTCACAGCATCTCAGTGGACTGACTTGTTAACCACAAGTGAAAACCAGGGACATTTTTAGGTGTGCTGCAAATGGACTAGCAGTTTAAGTGGATTTTGCACTCTCGATTTAGGTACGCTAATTTCATGGTATAAATTCAGATTAAATCTCCCGAGTGTGCGTCATACACTTGAGTCATAATTGCTTGTATTCTCAAAGTACAAGCACTTTCTGTCCAATTTGGCTTATCTATAGCACGATATTACTTGCTAACACAAGGTATCTTGAACTCCAGCATAGAGCTCCTCTCTATTCTTTCTGAAAGTGTGACTTTTTCCCTTGATAATCCATGTTTCCTGTGAGTTAATAGCAGTGACTGTCGCAGCAGACAGGAGACCAGTGCTCTTAGTGTATACTGCAATCCCTCCAGCCAGTCCTGCTGCCTGGTTGCCTTTGGTGCCAGCAGTAGCTTTTGTAGGATGTGCTGTGCCCATTTCTGTTGTGACATCCACCAGTCACGGTGGGGAGGTCACAAAGATGTGGCCATCAGAGGGACGGGACCAGATGATAAGGCAAGCTCACATGAAAACTTCTGCAGGAGAAAGCAAATGTGAGCAAATACAGACTCTGTCTCCTATGTGGATTGTCTTAGAGGTGATGCTTCAAAGTCAGTGCCGTCAGTACTCACTGACACAGGCAAAAGTAACGTTAATTGACTTTTTTTTGTCACTGCTGGTAGGAGGTCAGTGGATGAAGTGAATGGCATCTCAGAGACAAGGAGTAAAAATACTTTGGGTTACCAGGTGACAAAGTTGCATTCACAGAAACATTAGTTTATCAGATGCAAAAAACAGAGTTGAAACAGATGTCGTCATGAGCACGTGGGTTCCGGAGAAGATGTACAACAGCTTTGCACTAGGTAGTTGCTTTTTCACAGAAAAATACCAGCAATGTCTCCATCACTCTACCAGAAGCCCACTGGGTTCTCAGCTGCAGAGATAGAATCCATCTGGAAGGCTGAGATTTCACACCTTCTGGCCAATGTAGGATATTTAATCTAACTTAAAGAAGAAACAGTGTAGGATTTATGCCTTTGAGATATGGCCTTCTAAAGAGAGGTTCAGCTCCATGCAAGACAGAGGAAACTTTTTTTTTTTTTTAAATTTTGGGGAAGCTTTGCTAAGGGAGAAGTTTTTATTGAACTTTGCCCAGAGTTTGCCTAGTACTAGCTCAGGCTCTCACTTTTCCTTTGAGGCACATCCTCAAGATCTAAAGTACCTTTGTCACCACGTAACCTGGTTACTTTAGTAAGCTCTGGTGATGCTTTCTGACCTAATGAGAAATAGATGCATCAGACGTGTGTGTGCTCACCAGTTTCTCATTTCTTTGTGAAGGTTAACAGTAGAATAAGACTTTGTCATTTAATCTATCTCTGAGAGAACGGCCCTGCACTTTGTGTGGACTGAAATGCTTTTCCAGCATCAAGGAAGCTGCTCAAGCGTGGCTGATTTTGCCTTGGAAGAGGGCAGCCCTGAGGTGTTTAACTGAGGCTCCTTACAGACACTACCCTAGTGGGAGCTTGCAGCAGAGTGGAAAGGTTTGCTTTAGATCTAACCTTTCATCTGCAGGGTAAAAAGCAGTGTTGAACTGTTGCTCCTTGCCCCAGGAAGGGAGTGAGCCATCTAGTCTGGAAGTTCATTTTAGGAATTGTGGATACATAGTCTAATATATTCTGACAGGTTTGAGCAAAGAATGACATCAGTGCTCATTTTGTTCTGAACTGTATGATGAGAAAACTGTTCCAGGAGAAGTAATATTTCTCTGACCTCACACAAATTAAGCTTTTTTTTTTTTTTTTTTTTTTTTTTTTTTTTTTTTTTTTTTTTTTTTTTTTTTAATTAGAATTTGGAGAGTAAATTACTGTAAGAGCCCAGAATATTATTCCTAAATTCAGAGATTATAAATATTAGGAAGAAAAGTGAGAAGACAAGTTTGAGGTTGTCACTTCTGGTGACTTCCAAACTCCCTTGAAATTCATTTGCAAGGGATTAGCAGAGGGCACATGTCCTGTGGCCCTGCATTAGGCTTTGACTGCCTTGAGTTCTTTTCAAAAGTGGAAAAGGCATCTTGAATCCAAAGAAATACCATGGGGTCTAATAATCTTTGCACTAAAGCTGAAGTGCACTACTGAGGATGGACAAACTTGACATGAACCCACTGGAGTCTGGATCTGCAGGCGGTGGCATAGGGCAGAGCTGAGCCAGTGGGCGAGACTGAATCGGCACTTCCACCATTTGGTATCCTTTGTGTCTGGGTGACTAAAGGTCCAGAAATTCAAAAGAGATTTGGAAGCATTTGAAATTCATCAGTCTGGGCACGCTCAGCCAGACCCATGCTTTGCTGTATGGACTTACTGGCTGCTGGCTATAGGATCTATCCATAAAACTCCCTTTTGAGGAGGATCGACATCTCTGTGGTTGTCTCATGGTATTTTCAGGATCAAGACCTCCACATCTTACTGTGGTTGTTCTCAGATGATGGAGGCGTAGGGTCAGAGTATGTGCCTCTTACACAACTGAGCTCTGGTTTTGCCCCAGGAGAGTAGATAAAGTCCAAAAGATTGTAGTTTTAGCTAATCATTTGTACAACAGTCGGACCTCATGAACTTTCCAAATGTCATCAAGCTCACTGCGGACTTTCACATTATGAAAATAGCTTAACCTTTATTGTAGAATTTCTACGAGAACAGAAATATATAGAAAGTTAGTCTTCAGTGATTTTGCATTCTGTTCTATTTAACATTAATCAACATTTGATGCATGACAAATAGGACTGTAAAAAAGAAATGATTTTTTTTGTAAAGGCATCCATTCTTTGCATGGCTTTTTGTTCGTAGTCAAAAGGAAAAAAAAAATGCTACTTTTTTCCCCCCTCTTCTTTCTCTAAGGATCAATCTGCTTCGCAAACATGGCGATTGCTATGCTTGAACCAGCATTACCCATCTGGATGATGGAGACCATGTGTTCAAAAAGATGGCAGCTTGGTAAAGTACAGTATATTATTTGCATCGCTATATTTTGTCTGATGACTGTCTCAGTTCTGGTCCTGTCAATGATGGTCTCCTTGCATGCTTCAGGGTAGTAATTTTTGTTTACTATCTTTAAATTATCAGTGCTACACCTGCAGAACTGGAAACATCAGTTTGTAAGAAAAACAGGTTGTGGGTTGATGTTATTGTAAATAGAGGCTCCAGTAAGGGGCAACACTTGCAAGGAGAAAATGATGCAGGCAGCCATGGCACCGTGCTTGTCCCAGCTGCTTTGGGAGCCCCAGCAGCACATCTGGCAGCAAGTATTGGCTGCGACACCTGCAAGATGCCCACTGAACTACAGAGCCAGGCCAGTGGGGTAAAACAATTTGTTTGGGGTTTTTCCCAGAGGGAATTGACTCTCTGCTCCTAGTTTGAATTGCCAGGAGCAGACAGCCACAGAAAACTGCGGTAGGTGCACTACGTTTGGTGCAGAGCTTGCCTGTGCCAATATTACTTCTAGGGTTGCTTCTGGTAACATGTGGGAGAGGGATGGACTTAAATTTTGGCTGCTGGGGACTTGAGGAGCACTTTCCATGGAATTTGGTGGATTTGACACACTTCCAGTAGTTACTTAGTCATCTCTATCAACAGAAAGCAATGGGAGAGCCCCACCTAGGACCACATTATAACTTGTAGAAGAGTCTCAGGAACCCAGCGTTCTCAGGCAAGCTGGGAATTTGTCCCATGTATCAAGTTAGACTAGAGAGTTACTTTCTCTTGAAGTAAACAGGAGGGGGGTGAGGGGGGAAGAAAAAGAAACACGGGCTAACTTTCAGTGAGTGCCAAACTGTGTGTGGGAGGTTGAGAATCTTCTTGAGTGGGGGGTGCTTGGCCTTCATGTGCCACAGCACATTGTGCTGATCCTCCGTGTCGCTCTGACTGATGCTTACTTTTTTAATAGCTTGTAGGAAAGAGTCACCCTTACAAACACAACATATATCTATATGAGAAAGTTAATGAAGTGTCCTGTGCTGTGACACTTCATGAGAGTATTTTTTAATATCAATATATAGCATGTGAAAGGAAAAAAAAAAACCCCTTCATGAAAATGATGTTCAGCTAGCATCTGACCAATGTCCCTACTCTACATTAATGCAGTTGTCCCTCTGCCATATAGAAAGCTCAAACTTTAGTCCTAATTAATGCAGCTCGGATCTAGGGTGGCCATAAGTAGCAGTCCTTAATGTGCTGCTGTGCTGTTGAACGTGGTAGCGACTGCTAGACTGTGATATAGCAAAATTAGCACACAAACTTGGCTGTTTTAAACCTCATGAAGAGAAAGAAAGATTGCTTATCTATCTACCTCCCTCACTAGAGCTTCATATTTCTGCTGCAACGGAAATGAGATTTACAAATCTCTCAGTTGAATCGGTGTTCCTAGAAGGAAAATATCCATTTTAAATTAAGACTAATTTTACCCCTTGATGATATAAGTAATTGACTCCATTATGCTTTGTCTGATTTGACAGCATTAATTAAAGATTTTAAGCCTATTAAATTCTATCTTGAATTGCAGGGTTTTAAGCAAATTATTATCTTAAGCAATTTGGAGATCCAGCTGTTTAAAGCATGATCTGAAGAAGGTATAAAGAACCTTGATTTGATCAATTAACGTTACTGTGCATAAAGATTATTTAGAAAATTATGGTTCTGCTTCAGTATACCACGGCTTACACACCAACCTGCAAGTCTTATTTAACAAGCCTTTGCAGTATGCTTTTTTATGCAGTTTGTCATGGTCTGCTATATGTGACCATTTGGTATAAAAAAATAGCTCCAAGCAGTACAAAAGTAGTTGCGGTTACACAGGTGAAAATGTTTCTCCAGTGTCACCCACAAAGATTTTGAACACAGGATATTGCTGTGCTAAAAATTACCTCTCTATTTTTTTTCTTATGAATATCAGAGAGATAGGAAGGGAGATGGATTAGGCAGGAAATGAGAAAATCTATGTTGCCTTGGTGAAAGATGAGGAGCATATACACTTAAAGGAAATGGTCTGATTGTGTTTCGTAATGTCACGGTTGCTGTCTAAATCTGAATTACCTGATTTAACAGTGACCAGACAGAAGGTTTGTCGTGGCATGCACTAATTTGTCAGACCTTCCCAGTTTTGTTTTTTTCTTAAGAAGACATCAAATTGAACAGGAACGACAGAAAAAAATGTGGTGTCTTATTTCTTCAAAGACACACAAACCATTTGACATCAGTACACAAGGATCCAGCATTAGGCACAGCCACCCCATTCCTCTGCCTCTCAGATATTTTTCATACAACATCTTCTCCTGGAGGGCAGTCCCTGCTCTCACAGAGGCCTGCATCATCCTCCCTGATGCATTTCAGACAGCCAAGGCAATGGCACATCATACTCTCCATTAGCATTTCTTCCTTTGACATTGCCCCTCCGGCTGAGTCCTGCCCCGAGACTTACGTGTAGGGAGAGGATGAATCCTCAAGTGCAGACTAGAGCTGGCTTTTAAATCAGAGATATTTCTGGTCACTGTGTAGCCAGCATCTACTCCAGTTACAGCCACTGCTGTGGAAACCTCAAGGCTAGAAAAATTTCTGATCTCAGCAGTATGCTCCTCCAGGGTGAGATTCACCCACCCCGGCTGTCCTGGGCTTGCTGCATGTGCTGAGCATATGCTCTGTAAGACACGCAACCAAGGAAGAGTTGCTTTCCTTGACCTATACCAAAGCTTATTGTGGTTAGATATAAGCTTTTTGCTTTGTTCCATTCCCTCTCCCGTACCAGTGATGCTGAATAACTCTTTTCAAAGGTGTCACATAGCTCATAGATGATGTCCTTAGATTTCATGAGAAGGCTGCAACAAACCGGATATTTGAGTCTCTGGGCTGTGCACAAAGACTCTGTTAGATGCATTCAAACCAAAATTGCAGTGTCTGGAACTTATTAGTTTCTTCTAACACTTCACTAAAATCCTTGCTGATAAAACATCTCGTTCATATTTTTCAGGCATTGCTTTTATCCCAGCCAGTATCTCTTATCTCATTGGGACTAATCTTTTTGGGATACTTGCGCACAAAATGGGAAGGTATGCTTCATTTAAAAATACCAATAATCTTCCAGTCTGTTCGTGTACTGTTTCCAGTGGTTCCCAGGGCAGTCTATTGATAGTGGAAATTTATTAAAGTTTGTTCCATAGTAGCAAAATCACTTTTTTTTTTTTAACATGTTGCTACTTTGGTTGTGTAACTTGGCACTTCAGGCGTGAGTTTGAAGCATTCAAGATTGGTTCCGATATCTCAGTATCCCCTCTGAGTGATGTTTCTTCTTTGATAGGTGGCTTTGTGCGTTGCTCGGGATGCTAATCGTGGGAATAAGTATTTTATGTGTAAGTAGAAGACCCTGTATATTTCAGAACACCTAAATGTTCATGTGTTCATCTTCAAATGTGTGCTTTCCTCTTAAGATTTTGCTGAAGTTTCAGTTCTATCATATATTATTAAACAATGTGTAGTTAATAGGTTCCAGATCAGAGTTTTGAGTGCTTTCAAATTCCAATGTTTCAATTATTTTGAAAGGAGGAGGAGGATCCTTTTAATTTGAGCTGTCACCCAACAGGTTAGTCTTGCTCCTAAGAGCTGTGTGTCAGTGGTTTAATGGCACAGCTGTCTGAAACAGTAGCCCAGAACAAGGATCAAGTTGCACATCCGTACCGAGAGTGCCATAAGTACTCCCATGATTTATCTTTGAAAAAGAAAACTAACTTCATTAGCGTGTCCAGCGTGACTTAATTAACTGCCTGTAATTTCCTTTATAGGTGCCATTTGCTAAAAACATTTATGGGCTCATAGCACCAAACTTCGGAGTTGGATTTGCCATCGGTAAGAAAAATCACAGTGACTTCATACAGTCGGTTGTTTATGTAAAATTGATTTTATATGAAGTTACATGGAAAATTAGTTTTGTTGCCATTCTGATCTGGCAGTAGCAAAGTCTGAGCTGTAGCCCAAACTGGTAGGTAGAGCAAAAAGGATTAAAGGGCAGTGCTCAGGCAGTTCAAACCAGGCTGCTGTTAGACAAGCTGGATTCTGAAGTCTGTCCAAAATTGCTCCATCGACCTAAACAGATCTTTCAATCTGTCCATCAATGTTTACATTCTTTTCAGAAACAGAGCCACGCACTGTCCAAAACTCCCAGTCCTTCCTGTTGTGGAAATAGGAATTCCCAAGCCCACAGGCACATACTTTCCTTCAAGTAGTATGTGTAAATTTTGCTTATTCTGGACCACACAGTCAGGATGGAGTGGGGACCATGGTTTGGATTTTAGCTCTTGGTGGGTCAGCAAATGTTCTGAGGCATCTTCAAGCACCCCTTGTTACGCCCAAAGTTACAGGCACAACTACAGTTCCCCAGTATCTCAGCAGTTCTGTCGGCTGCCTTGTGCCATTTCTTGCTAGCAATGAAAGTGTGGCTCAAAAGATGCTAAAACCACCATAATACTTTTGATTGACTGGAAGCTAATGTAGTTTTTTAGGCATAAGCTCATACAAAATAGATTTCCCCTAAATAAAAGCTACTTGGCTGGTCATATGAGATGGGAGCCTTTGCACAGACAGTTGATGTGAAGCAGCTGATACTCTCTAAGCTCACATCTTGCTGCTTCTCTGGCAAGTGTCACATGTCCATCCATGACCTCAGGCACAGTAAAGACCATAAAAAGAAGGAAACTACAATCTATTTCATATGCAAATCTTTTGCTTATTTAAGAGTAATTGTCCTTTTAGTTGCTTTTGCATCCCTTTTTAGCACATAGTTGGCCGAGACATTAAAAGAAAAAAAAAAAAGGGCAGTATTTTCCTGAAATATGTTTTCCTCCCTCATGGCCAGGAATGGTGGACTCCTCCATGATGCCAATTATGGGCTACCTCGTAGATCTGCGTCATGTGTCGGTCTATGGCAGCGTGTATGCAATAGCTGATGTCGCCTTTTGCATGGGCTATGCCATAGGTAAGTCCATCCTTTCCCTGCCTATAATGCACAGCTATGAAAAGAGAATATTCTATGATGCCAGGTGTGAACCCCCGTGGAATTCACAGGCTTTATCAGCAGGGGTTCTTATTTTCTACAAGAAATCAAAGCAGAGGGAATTGTGTTTGGCATTTCTTCCCCTCCTCTGCTGCAAGGCCGTGCTCAGCTTCATTAGCTGGTAAGAGGCTTGAAGGTGTCAGGCACTGAATGCAAATAGGATATCCCTCAGATAGAGGCCTTGGAACACTTACAGCTAACACCACAGCTGTGCCCCTAATACTCTGGAAGGGGAATAACTCCCCACTGACCCCCTGCCTCACGGAGCACATGATACAGATGCCCCTAGAAGCATCTCTAATTTCTTCAATGAATGTGGAGTACGGAGCCAGGAAAGGTTTATGTTATAATTGCAAACATGTCTTCACATTCCTCAAATCAATTTGTAAAGCGGGAGTTTTGGATGTAAAATTACTGTTCTTTAAAGTGGCTGCTGCAGATTTTGTGTCTGAGCAATCTTCAGGAAATGTTTTTTATTTATACAAGGTCCCTCAGCCGGTGGTGCCATTGCAAAGGCCATTGGATTTCCGTGGCTCATGACAATTATAGGCATTGTGGATATCCTCTTTGCTCCCCTGTGCTTCTTCCTTCGGAGCCCACCTGCCAAAGAGGAGAAAATGGTAAGCACAACATGGTTTCTTTCTTTTGGTTTTGCTTTTTCTTTTTTCAGTGAAGCAAATGATAACTCATTTATGCATCTTTGCCTCTAACTTCCACAAAATGGGACCAGCACAGTTTATTTCACCCTCATGCCTCATCTTTGGAATGAACTTTCCCTTCTTTTTATGTCCAAGAAGAAAAGATTTCTATTAGTTACACATTACAAAGGCACAAAGTTGATTATACAAGACAGGGTGTAGCAGACATTGCTCTGCTGCAGCATATGCCACGGCAGAGTCCATGTAACAGGCATTTTTGTTTTCCTTGAAGTGCTGGAACTGTATTGGCCCATTTTGTTTTATTCAGCTGTGTGCTTCAACCTGTTGGGGATTTTTTATCTGTGGTCCTCTACAGTATATTTTGCATCCTATTTTTTCCTCTTTTTTTCCTCCATACAGAACATCTAACCTTACAAATTAATGGCTTCTTCTTTTATCTGTACCAAAGGTCTGATCCTGACTCTTTTTTGTTAATATAACTTTGGCAATGACTTAATTTTCTATAGCAGCCAGTGTTGCCCAGCCACTGTATGGGCTGCCAAAATTAGCATCTTGCCCAGTCCCCTGCAGCCCACAGTGGGTATCTAGGGATGAGTTTTAGAGCAGGCAAACGTGTTGATACATCCCTGAAACTAGGGGCTAAGAGACCTAGGTCAAAAGTGACACTGTGATTGCTCACTGACATGAGCAAAATCAGCCTCGTCAGACTTTTTCCCAATTGATGTTCTCATTTGCTAAGTAAATGTCAAAAGTCTACTTTCAGAAGACATGGAGTGAAGAGTTCCCCTGTATCCCATGCTTTCCTCCCCAGGATGCCCATGAGTGTGCCTGCTCCTCCTGTTTCACTCCTTCACTTCTTCTGCTCACTGTTTGCTTAGGCTGTTACCCCCCACCCCCCGAAAAGATTCCTGCTTTGGGTTTGGTAGGCCTGTTCCTTCATTCGCCCTCCTATGCTGTTCTCCTCTTTCTGAGCCTTTCTCATTTCTTCAACTCCATTTGCCCTTTCATGTATTGTCCTTGATCTGCTCCCCTACTCCCTGCAAGACTTGCTGTTCCTGTAGATTTGTACTGGATCAGATTCAAAAGCCCTTCTCCTGCAGGAGGGCATCCACTGCTTTGCTCACTAGTGTGCTCTGCTCAGCAACAAGCTGGGAAGCTCCCAAAGGAATTATGAGGCAGTGCAGTCAGCAGGCAGAACAATCCCTGCTGTGGTTCCAGGATGGGAAAATCCTGGAAAACGAGTACTGATCTTTGCTGCAACATCTGTCATCAGCTGTAGGTCTAGCCCACCCACTGCTCCATCCGTGCTCATGATGAATGAGGTTGACTTGGGCCCAAAATGACATTTTCACCCAAAATTTGCTAATTGCTTATTTGGGTGAAAATGTCATTTTGCATGGCCGTGGTCTTACTATGCAGCACCACATATCTGCAAAGTAAGGGCAGCCCCTGCTGTGTATTCTGCTCACACTTTGTACTGACATGAGCAAAGCAGGAGGTGGAAAATGAATCTTACTGAAATAGTGGCATACTCCACGCCAGAGACCTTTTGTCTTGCACATATCTGGATTGCAGAATCCCAGAGTTTTTTCAGTTAATCCCTTCTTATGACCTTTTCAGACTGCACTCATATATATATATATATATATATATGTTTTGTTGTTTTTTTGTGGGGTTTTTTTTTTTTTTTTTCATCAACTAAGGCTGAGGAACAGAAAGCAACATAAAAACCCCAAAACCCTGCTGCTGTTTATCTGCTAGAGAGATGAAGTTTATGGTGTGCTTCCCTGGTCACTGGACAGGGTTTCACTTGCAATGTGGTAACCACTGAAGGGATGAGATTTCTCCCCATGACACCTTTCAGTGCCTGCTCACCACAACATACTTGTAAATGCCAAGTGACTCCTATTCCCAAAGTCCCTTGGGCCAGTGCCATTTCTATTGGGTTTGAAAAGTCAGGAGAGCCCCTACTTTGTGCTCTTTGCATAATTAAACCCCAAACTTCATCACATGAAACATGCTACACAGCTGCTCCGAGTACAGACTCTGCTTGTCCTAGGAAACATCCATCTTAAAGAATGTACTGTTGTGGTGAGCCCGTAACTATGACAATCACTCCTACCTTGCCGTGGGTGTCGAGTCACAGTATTTGGGCCACCACTCTCAACAGAGCCCAGCTATGCTGCTCTGGACCTCTCTACAGGAAGAGGTAGGGAAAACAAAGCTGGTAAGGGAGACTCAGCTTGAGGCAGCAGGACTCCTCTTGCTCATTAATCCAGCTTTTCATAGGTGGAGAGCAGGGAGATGGATTTCAATTTAATACATGGTCTGAAAGACTGGTTCTGGTAAGGTAATAGAAATTGGCTGGTGAGGTCTTTAGGGCCAAGATCCCACCACATACAGACCTACGGACTTGATTTACTCCAGTTGGCAGCAGTTTGGTTCCTGCTTTCAGAGAGAAGTGGATCCCTGAATGGTGGATGAGGCCAGACAGCTGTGTGGTGGAATCAAGCCCAGACCTCAGCTGGATACTAAGCAGAAATGCTAATATTCACACTCTGTTTTCTTTTAGGCAATACTTATGGATCACAACTGTCTTGTGAAAACAAAAATGTATACCCAGAACAACATCCAGTCCTACCCCATAGGTGATGAAGAAGAATACGAAAGTGATTAACAGGATGAAAAGCCATATAACATATTTGGGTGTACAAAATGCAGTGTTTCATGTGAAACATTTCATCCAGAAATAGGTTTTAGTTGTACTGTACATTAATAGTGAAATGGTCAAAGAAGCCAAAGGTATATTATTCATTGCCCATCGATATAAAGCAGACTGCTAACCGCCTTATGGGGGGGGAGGGGGAAGCTTTTATAGGAGATTTGTATAGTGTTAATCTTTATTTTGTGTATTTAATTTTATTGAATATTACACTATTTTTTATTAAATGTGTAGTATAAATCTGTATAAACGTGAATTTTAGCTGGTTTTTAAAGTCAGCTCACTGACATACGACATTTATTTTGTTTGGAGTCATGAGTTACTGTCAGGAGCTCCAGTCTGGCTTTATTTAATTGGAAGGAAAGTAGGGTAAAAAAAAAAAAAGCGCAAAGCTCAAAGAAAACCAATCCAATTTGCATCCTTTCAAATACTGCCCTTGTAAGTACACGGTGCAGAGCTGAAGGCTGGAATTCAGGGTGTGGACATCACTATCACTTTTTTGATCAACTTTAGGCGATACATTAATAAAATAAAAGGCACAACTTTGCCCATTTGAAAAATGAGAATGCTGGGGAAACCAGTATTTTAACCAGCTGGGTGTATTGCTGTCAGTCACTAATCTTTAATGAAGCTTTCATAGGCTACTCCGTTGTCCAACATGAAGCCCCAAAACACACAGCAGCAGGTAACCAAGTAGCTATGAATGCGTGTGGTTCTTTTCCCTTACAGGGAATAAAACCAGCACGAAGATACTTTTTGTATTTATACCTTTTGAATCTTTGATTTTTAACATCTCAACTTTATTTTCGATATACTGTAGTGGACTGGTTAAGAAAAGCTGCAGCATCACAGTATTTAGTCTGAGCATGTACTGACAGTAAGCTGGTGACTTAAGCAGTTCAAAGAACTATTTTACATGCATTTGCATACAGATATAGATACTAAATAAGTATTTCTTTTTAAAAAAATGAGTTAAACCAACAACTTTACTAGAATTAATGAAAAAAAAACATGCCTAGTTTGTTGCCAGTACCTGTTAACATTTGGGGGCACAGTCTGATGCAGGCAGTCTCTGCATTAGGCAGTCCCTATCTGCACTGAGAAAAATCAGACTTTGAAAGAAAGCATTTTAAAATCACAACACTCTTCTGAACCACGATGTATGTCTCTGTTTGTAAAACTAAAATCTTTATGTGCCTTCTTTGATGTAATTGCAGATGTTTTATGTACTGCAGCATAGATACTATGTTTACATATAGTTTTGTAAACCATATATATGATGGTCAGAAAACATGAAAAATATAGTGGATCAAACTCTTGCTTTGTCAATAATTATGCATTCAGTCTGCATTAAAATAAAGTTATCTGAAAGAAGTTCATGATCTATTGTAATAACGTAAAAATAATAATAATAAAAAAGAACAAATCCCCCTGATGATTTGCCTTATGCATTACTGCATATTCGGGGAGGGGGGCAAGGGAGAATCTGACATATGTCAGGTCGTGGGAAATCACTCCTCATTTTTAGTTCATTTGTAACTCAGGGCAAATGTTTTACTCCAGGTCATAAATACATACAACTTGTTTACGTAACTGCCATAGCTTCCAAAATTACTGTCATGTGGCTGCTGGTCCCTAACTTTTGTGAAACGGGTAAGGTCAGATGTGCAGTACCAGAGGACAAACCTGTATGTTCTTCAAACAAGGGTGAAGAGTCTGAGAAAACATCTTAAAGAGGCCAAGCAATTCATCCCATGGTTAATTTGAAAAATCCACTTCCAGATTTTTAGAGTGGTATGTTTTCAACTGCGTTCTTTTGAATATATAATAGATGGAAATCCTTCCTTCAAAGCAGAGAGGTGTTTGGAGACAGACATTAATACAGCATCAACCAAGACTCTGTCCTCTGGTGAGTACTTTGCCACTGAGTAAGTAACAATTGTGCAGATCAATGATTATCTGAGTTAGCAAACAGATCATTGGGGTACTTGATACTTTGCTCCAAGAGAAGTTATTTTACTTAGCTTCACTGAACTCTTTTGGTCACCATCAAATTGTTAATCCAATTGCATTTGAAACTAACATATCAAAGGTAGAACTTTAAATTATCACACCATACATTCACTTATTTGCCAGCTGATTAACTGCTGTATTGATTAAATTCACAAGTATAAATGCAATGCAAACAAAAACTTTTATAGAGAAAATGGCTTAATTCAGGGTTTGTTTTTTTTGCTTGTGACCATATCAACATTAAGGAAGAGTTCGCATTAATTTGCAACACAAAATGAGCCTGGGGAGACTCAAGGAGAGATCAGTGACCACATTCCTGTTCTGCAGATGGAGCCAGGTTTCTACTGGGGCCTCACAGACCAGCATCTTAACCCCAGTTTGCTCAGCAGGCCCATGGTAGAACCACACAGCTCAGCCTGGCTTCCCAAGGCTCTGGCTCCACTCCTGGTCTGCCAGAAGTGAGAGGAAGACAGAATGAAGAGCCAAGCAGACACCCATGTTTGGGCTTTCTATGCCCCCTTTCCCTCCAAAAAGGGAGATGTAGCAGTTGTTCTACATTTTGGATTTGTAGAGGAGTTAAGTAATCAAACTCTTTTGGCCGACAGTCAAGAAGTAACTTCAAGTCACAGAAACAGACACTGAAAATACACCAAAAAACCCCATTCTATCCTGGAATAATTTGGGTTCTTTTGTGTATTTTCAGCTGTGTCAAAGTTACTTAGTTCATTCGCTCTCTAGCTACACAGAGTCAACTCTAAGTACCATTTTGAAAGAAATCTCTCTCCTATTAAACTATGCAGCATAAAATCAAATGCATACACAAACAGAAAGAATGCATAAAAGCCCAATCATTCCAGCACTTGGTACTTTTACTTTATGCAAAATGTTTTTCTCCCAAAGATCTTTCCTTTAAGTAATGGCTCTAGATAGTAAACTACTGCAATACAAATATTTGGGTTTTTTAAAATCATTAACACAACACAAAGAAGTTGATAATTTAGCAAAATTATTTTATTAAAGCTTATTCTCATGATAAAATAATAGCCAACAAAATCATATTAGGCAGATCTTCTGCAAATGTGTGCAGTTGCCACCTATTTAGATACCAAGTCAAGATATTCTTGTTTTCTGTGGTATTCTTTATTTTCAGCTATTTACAGTCAAGCATGAAGCAAAGATTACATCAGGAATGTAGAATGACAATTTTCCCCTCAATAGTCACTGTTTATTGTAATTAATGCCAGACAGGAATTTATGTTTTCCTTCTTATCACTAAAATACAACTATTGGCCTTTTTCTCATTGGGTATATTTAAAAATATTGCACTACATTTAATTATATCTCTTACAATCATCATTAGCAATACTATAGGAGGAAAACTATATCCAGCTTTTCTTACCCACCATATTACACGAGTCAATTTAAAACCATGAATGAGTTTCTGAAAACAGTATTTGCATTGTTTTCCCAGCTCCTTCATGGGTAGCAGGGTCTACATGAAGTTCTTGGATATATTTGAAAACCTCTATAGTAGTTGATATGAGCAAACACTGATGGAGATTGAATGCAGATCACCACCAATGGTAAGCCACTGAGAACACGGAGTGGGGAAGTCTTAATATGCACCTCAAGCAAGTATAGGTTAAATAACTTTTAGTCAATAAGGGAAGCTAATTTTGTGCAATCGTTTGCTGAAGCTTAGTTTCAGAAGTGTCACATGCCCGTTTCAGCATGGATAGTGTTCTCCATACATCGACTACGTAAGAATCAACTGCCCAGAACTCAAAAAAAGTGCAAGTAGTTGCAAGAGTGAACGCAACCGTTCTGTTTAGAAGTACAAGTATGCACTTTTCCATCTGTGAAAACCACTGCTTCTTAATTTTGCCCATCACAAAATTAACTGAGAAGTAAATTTAATGGAAAGCAACATTACAGACTGCCTGAAAATTTAAAGGAGCTATTTTACCATTTCAGATTGAACTCCATCTCCACAAAGGCATTTTTTTCTACTACCAGTGATAATGATAACAGTACCTAACACAGTACCTAAAAATAAGGGTGATATTTTATATGACATTTCTATACACAAAAGATGAAACAAAGACATGTTTACAGGAAATAAATAAGAACAACCACCTTAGCCAGCTGATGCTAAGATCCTCAGTTTACACACAGCACAAGATCAGATAGTTCTTTTTAATAGCTGCTGGCTGAAATTCTTCCTCATCTCTACTGGACTCACATATTTTCATTCAAATAAAACATGTTATATACACTATAGGACATTTTTTCTGACAAAGGTGATCCTTCTGCTCAGACTTGTCTCTTCTGTCCGAGAAGCTGAATGCAACTTAACCACTATGTGATTAGTCAAACGTGTCAAAGAACATCTTTAGCTATATTTTGTAACGGTTTTTTTGGTACCTTAAGCTTTCCAAAAGCATAAAGTCTGCAGCAAAATATATTTTGTATATCACTTGAACCGTCATTACATGCTTTTTCATAGAATGCAAGGAAACCAACTCTTGTGAAGAACAATTCCCCTTTATCAGGTTATCAGATAAAACAACAACGCTTAAACGTGTAATTTTGTTCTGGAAAGAAACCAGCCTCTTATCTCAAATATTCCCAATTATATTATTATGAGATACTGGTATGTACTTAGATATCGAGTATTAACCAGGCTACAGTAGCCCAAAGTTCTAAGGAGGATTTATTTTTTTTAGAATAGTATTACTATATTTCATGTTAATTACAAACTATGAAAAGTTCTTGTATTTAACAAAAATATTGAAAACAATTGATATGCAATGTCATAACAGTAAATATTAATAACAGACCTTCTGTTTGTTTTCAGGATATGTTTGGCAAAAAAAAAACCCCACAAAAATACACAACTACAAAGAAGACATACAATAAAACCGTGATCAACATTTTCAAGCCTGGTCCCTCAGTGACTTCTGTGTCAATCATCAGCTTAGGCATGCAACAAGCTTATAACTTTTTTCACCATACAATGAGAACTAAACATTTTGAAAATCCTGCCAGCTTCCTGTTGAAAACATGAGCTCAAAAAAAACCAAAAACAACCAAACCGAAAAGGGGTGGCAAGTAATACAGTAAGGACACTACACACATGAATGTGAAATGCTACGGTTACATAATTAGAAAAAATAAAGTTATTAAAAATGAATTTCCAATATAAACCCCAAAAGTAGTTGTAACCAGCCAGTTTAACAAAATGATGATGCTGTAGCTGGAGAAGAACCATTATTAGCTGTACTCTTACACAGGCAAATAACTGTGGAGAAGCAGGACACGTACATTACAGCAGTGTTTTGCTTTAATTCGTGTGTGTTTGTAATTAAGTGCAAAGTATTCTTTCAGTCCGTTCCTTCAAAGGCTAATTATGTAAATCAGTCTACTGATTGAGGTGGATCAACTGGTTCTTCTGATACCACGTTGAATGTTGGAGCCTCCGTTAGACTGACATCTTCGTTATCCATTTCTTCTGCTACGCCGGGTTCTTCTGAATCTTTAGTGACTCTTTTGGACTGCCGCTCCAATGACATGTTCTCCAAAGACTCTATATCCTCGATGCCTGCTCTGTAGTGGATCATCAGCAGCGTAAGAGCCTGCAGTCTTTCCCCCGACTTAGCCAGTGCAGCAGAAATCAAGGCTTTTTTCCTTGCGTCAGTTGTCTCTTTTTCTTCTTTAACCAGTGAATTATTATTTTCCAGCTCCTGGTCGATTTCATTTTGCAGCTTATCCAACATAAACTCTAATTTCTGAAAGCGCTCCTCTGTGGGTAAACTTCTGTAGAGATCACGTCCGATTTCTTTCACAGCAATGAAGACACTGTCATCCAGGCCACCTTCCTTTCGGACCAACTTGATCCCAGTGCCTGCTGCGCGCTTCGAAGGACTGCTTGGCCCGCTGATCTCGGTATCGCTGCTTTCGTTATCAGAAGTGTTTGGGGTGTGCTTTGGCGAAGGTTCTACCACCTCTGTTCCTTGCTCAGAGAGGCGAGCTTTGGGGACTTGACGAAGGTTTAACAAACGGGTGCTCGTGTTGATGATGTGCCTGGTCAAACCTGTAGTTCTGTTAACAGATTTAGACTCCGAATCGACACGGGAGGATGTGGCCTGGGGAGCTTCCTGTCCTTCTGCTCTACAACCTCCCGCAGTTCGATCAAGCCGCTTCTCAGCTCCTACACAAAAGGGTGTCTCAGTTAGACATTTTTCTTGACATTTTTTATGGCAAACATAAGCACAGAGCAGGCACTGCGAAGCTGCTTTAGTCCATACTTTCTTTTTACAGTAATCGCACCAAGTTGGATTCTGAAACTGAGTGTCTTGAAAGTTATGCTTGTTCTCTGTAAGAACAGTTTGTCCCAAGTAAGGATCCTCTTTCTGAAGTGTACGAGCTTCTTCTTCCAAGTGACATTCCTTTTCTTTCTCCAGGAGAAAGTTGGAGTCATCTATTTCACCTTCTTTTAAGTATTTGAAGTGTAAAGTTACGTCACCGTAGCAAAATTTCTCATTGAATCCCTTATGGGTTGTCAAACTGCGCAACGCTGTCCTAGTGACTGCCGCTTTAGGTGTAGGAGCATCCAGTTTAAATGTTCTAATATATTCCATTGAGGATGTAGCTATACAATCTAAAGCAATTTCTTCAAGTTTTATACTTGCATATCCTAAGCAGATAAACCCACCTGCTTTGAAAGGGTCTCTGCACCACAGTGCGACATTAAGGTACTTGTGGTATCCTTCTACTTCAAACAGACAGGAAGATGTTCTCGTCCTTGGCCATCGGCCTTGCCGGACTTTATAAGGGATTTCTGGTGATTCCCATGTTCGATGATCATCTCCACTATCTTTGTAACTACGTGCATTTTCTGAAAGCCCATCTTTTAATGTATCTTGTTTTGGTGCTGTTATTACTTTTGATATCGTTGGCTCTTCTATTTGATCATTATTCTTTACTACCTTCTCTGTACATTTATCTCCGTTATTAGTAGGTGGAGGTGGCCTCTCTGGTTTTTCAGAAGCTACACCTCCAGTTTCTAACAGATTCTGAGTTTCACTAGGAGGCAAAACAGGCTTACTTTGTGGTCTAGGTGGCACAGGAGGCTTAGTACTGGATCCTTGGGATTGTTTACCTGATTGCTGTGCTGCCTCTGAACCCTCAGTAGTTTTGGGTGTTGCCACTTTAGCTCCATCTTTTTGTTGCGTTTTTGATGTTGTCTGATAACTTCCTAAATGTAGTTTTCGATTCAGAATTGGAGATATAGTTCCAAGTGGTTTAGCAGCAAGTATCACTACTGAACGTTTGGGACTCAGGGTTGCTGGCAGATCTTCTTTTTGTTCAGGTGATTCACAAGCCAAGTCCTCAAATTCTGAATCAAAATCTCTGTTATCAACATCAGCTGATAAACTAGCTTGGTCATCTTCCGGCTGCGTCAAGAAAGCAGCGTCTTCCAATTGTCCAAACGCATCCTGCAGTGCTGAACCGTGCTGATTATACCCAACAGGTCTTTCATAAAAGACTAAAACTCTGTCCCCAGCCTGCCTGATAAGCTTCAACACTTGGACCGTTGATGTGATTTTAACACCTATTAAAAAAAAAAAAGACAGAAAGTGTTAAATTTTCATTATGGCAATAGTTGACAAGCATTTATATCTTTAATAGTGGTACTAATACTGTTGCTCACAATTGGAGGAGGTCAATTATGACCGCAAAGCTTAACTGAAGTGCAAATTCTTCCTTTCCATTTTATTCATGCGCGTGTACCGCTTCAAGAGCTGGAAAAAACACTAACAAATACTCCCGTTTGCTTTGTTATTAATGCTGTAATCTTACAGAGTAATGTTGATTTTATGTGCTAATGTTTTTAACTTTGGTCTTCTTGTAAGCTTGGACTTTGCAGCAGTAGGCATTTAACAAAGGATTCAAAAGAGATGAGCATCTCTAAATATAGTTAGAATTAAAAAAGAGGCAGGCTAACAAAGAAAATAATTTCAAGATGTTAACAAAATACAGGCACGATGCTACATTCTCAGTGTGGCTGGACAATGAACTGCATCATCTACCTCATCAGCACTTTCAGAGCCATTTGGCAGTATCTCCAGCCTACAGTGAGATACAACAAATCACACGCAAGCTAAAATATCTTAATGAGAAAACAGTCCAAATAAAATTATGCAGGGGGTCAGGTAAAAGTGACTTTTCCCGTCTTGTAGAGAAATCATCAACTGCATGTTCAAAGCAACTCAAACCCCTTTTAAATCACTGGAGCAATGTAGCTGGGATTTAGGTGGCACAAAAACCACATTGCAGTAGTTAAGCTTGGGTCCGTAAAACCCCTCAGGCAAAAACTTTAATTAAGTGCTTGTGCTAGCAGTGCCTTAAGCAGTTCATGTTGTAAGTACATAAAGTTCCATCTTCATAGTATTTTACCACACTAACTCTTAGCTATGGTATCTTAATGACTTAGCAGAACCAAATATAAAACTACTTTTTAAAACTAATCAAGTAAACAATAACCTTCCGTGGCCATCAATACAAAAGAGTTGGTTTTTACTGAGTGCCAGGAACAACTGTAGCTGTTGAAAAAGGCAGTCTAGTTGACCTGTATGCAGATGAAGATGCGTCCTCCCAGTTTGCAAGACAACCTGTATCTTGCAAGCTGACATATTACTCACTGCCAATTGCTAGAAGCCTGTCTCCCCTCTGTAGATCAGCAGCTGCAGCAGGTGAGTTTGGAGTCACCGTTTCAATGACAACATGCCCTGCATCATCCTCCTTGGACTGCACCAGGCGGAGCGTGAGCCCAACGCTTTGCAGATTCCCTTTCACTAGTTCTGCCTAGAGAGAAAGAAGTGAACAGAGTATGTCAGTTAAGCCACCTGCAAGGATTCGTGGCTACTAATGATCAATTAGCTAAAATTATACAAGTGATAATATTAAAAAATGGTATTAGGGCGTGCACTGACTTCATTACGCAGCTTATCACATAACAGATTAACTGCATGCCAACCCAGTTTATACCTTGGAGAACCATGGAACCAAACAGCACCAGTTCTGAAGAGCCAAATATGCTAGAGAGCAGTGCAAGGAATTGGCAGGAAAATAAATAAAATACTGTCTGTGTGTACACATCTGTTCAATAGTTTATATACAGTCAACAAGACTGAACTAACATGTGCAAATACACATCAAGAGGACAGGCAATACATGGCTCATCTTCACAAAAAGCCCCAGTCCTAACAAAGCCACAACTGAACACAACCTCGTCATTCCCATTTTTCTGGAAAGAAGCTTTGTTGAAAGGAGCACTGTACTGCCAGCCTAGATATTGCTTTGGATGTAGCACATCTGTGCTACAAAACCTGTTACTATCAGGAGCTCTTCAGTAGTCTACCCAAAAGTGTGTTTGGAGTGAGAAAATGATGACGTACTTCCACAAGCATATTTATAACAAATCTAAATTAGCAATACTCTAAGAAGTTTCTTCAAAGAGCTTCAGAACCCCTTATTTATATTTTATCTTGCAAGATTAAATTTAACACCATCTTGGATACCTTATTCTTAAAAACAGTTACAGCCGTGCAGTCTCTGTAGTAGAGTTGCACAGATGTCTTCTCATTTGGAAGCACTGAAGGATATATCTAGGTGGTGGTCAGTTGTTTAAACACCTCAATGTCCGAGACTTTTGGCAACTTTTTGCTTAATGAATTTTAAAATATACTTTTTTCCTAAAGCACATTCCTTCTGGACTGTCTTAAATGACTGTCTACTATCATTCCACCAAAGTATATTCTGTCTGTTTGAAAGGGGAACTCATAACCTATCTTTCAGCTCCAAGGACAGAAATTTCATTTACTTTTTTGATTCCCAAGAACAGAGAGACAGACATTGTTTGTAGAAAACCTCCATAGGAAATCTTTTATTTGGTTTCAATTTACTGAGTTTAGGTAAACAGTCTTCTCCTCCATCCTTCTGCATTTACTTTGTTGCTGTTCAACTGTGGATGTTTGAACTGTCTGGAGCTGATCCTCCTCTTCTGAGGATGTTAGTTTGCTCAGTTTTCTACAATGGCTTTCCAGAAATGGATTACTGAACTTCAGCACATGACTCTTCTTGGATGCGTGGCTTTTGTTCCTTTCCTATAAACTTAACAGCCCTGCATCTAGATTTTTTGCTAACTGTTGTCTGGTTCTTCACAGAAATAAAAACGCTATGCTACTTGGTTTGCTTAAGAACAGCACTGAGTTTGAAGAGGCAGACTTGCATCAGCTTTTAAACTTTTTTTTAGCTTGCATCAAGCTTTGTCACTGATTTCTGCATTTACCACAGCCATCTAAAGATAGCATTCTCTCTCCAGCTTTCTTAATGTCTATTGTGAACGCCCATTAGTGTATTCAAGGATAACAAGGCCATGTATCAGCTTAACTGCAGTTCCAAGATTGAAGGTGGTTCTGGAATGCAAACAAGTAAATAGTTGCTTACAAAAACAACTGGGGTAGAGGGTTGAGGTGAGGTTTTTTCCTGCTTTAAGGCCATTCCCATTTACATCAAAGAAACTCTGATACATAATTAAATTTTGAAGAATTAAATAAACTCTTAAGTGTTAAGAAACAAATAAAAAAGTGTTAGAAATACCTGTGGAAGAAAAGATAAACTTCTTTTATAAAATGAAGGACTGTTCTGCTTTAGACCTTTGTTTTTATATCACATCTGTAAGATAGCATTTCACAAACGTCGCGTGTACTCTGTGGCAACAACATGGACAATCACTACAATTTCAAACAAGGCTGAGTATTTCAACTGTCAAAAACCACAAATGACATGAACTTGCTGTGGCAGCATACAAACCTGCAGCAAAAACTCCATCCAAAAAATCACTGCCCTACGCCCTGTAGCTCTGCATATTGTTGTCAAACAAAGAGAAGAACATTAGTCCCGAGATTTGCCACAGAGTCCAAGCACTCAAATCTCACTTTTCCTATGATGGTCCCTTCAAATGGCATACCCTAAGTTATTATGGTGGGGAAAAAGACTTCCAAATCCTTGTCTGAATTGATAATGGAACTATCATAAAGAAGATCAGAAAGTGAACTCACATTTAAGCGACGCTGACAAACAAGAATTTTACAAAGGACTGAAGAGTCAACTATAACCATTTTTTTGCTCTAACTTTTGTTAGTCCACTGAAGTATAAGCTCTTTAGGGAGAGAATTCCAGGGAAAAAAATGGATGCTTAGACAGAATGGTGGAAGGGAATAAGGAAAAAAAAGAAAAAAAGAAAAAAGGAGGATGATTTTTCCTCTTAACACCAAGTTATTTTGGCCATTTAAGTAAGCTCCTTTTTAGGGATACATTTAATTTGATGATATATAGTTTCTTCTGAAATCTTACATGCATTCTTGTTCTTAATGCCCAGACTGGAGTTGATTAAGAAAACAAGATGTTTTAAAGTCATGGCTCATCCAAGACTGACAGTCTGAGAGTTTTGCATCACTACAGAAGAAACATTGCACAAGAGTAGCCTTGTGTTGCAGACAAGCTTACAACAATCAGTCTCTAAGCAGATCAGACAAGCATCCGACCACTGAAGGAAGCTAGCCATCCTAACACATTTACAGGAGCTACCACATGCACGACTCTTTTACAGTCCAAATATTTCCTCATCCATTCAAAGAGGCACGAAGAAGTGATAAGATTTCTCAGGACTCATTTTTCAGAAAGAAACAAGTCTTATTTGAAAGAAAACATCAGGAGGAAAATGAGCTGTTACCACAACATCTAGGGCTTTGAAGAAAGGCAGCAGTGACCTCTAACCACTGTTAGTATTTCCAATCACAGCAAACTGTGTGATGAGCAGATATAGAGACAGGGCATAATTACAGAGTAAAGAAAGGAAAAAAAAGTTACCAAAAAGCTCTTTCTTACAAGTTTGTCAGTACAGACCCTCATCTTCTTGAGCTTCCTTTGAATCCAAGGACTCTGTGTGGATGACTTCAGTTGTGGATGATTTAACAGTGAAAATATTCTCTACTGCAAAAGACTGAAAACACTGAGGCGATTCCTAACATTTACCCTTCCCTCCTCCCCCAGGGCAAGACCACAGAAAGAAATGAGGGACAGCTGGGACCAAAGACACTCTAGGTATCTTTGAACATTTGGCTCCCACGCAGGGACACCAACCGCAGATTACAACGCGTATGACTCACTGATGGCAAGAAGACTTCCAATATTCCAGCAGAATCTGATGGAAAGCTGTTTTTGGAAGGAGAGCACCTTTGAACATAACAAGCAAAGTTGATCTCAACTTTTTATTAACTTTGGCACAATCACAAGGCTTCTCACGAAGTAAACTGGTTTTATTTATCCCAAACCAGATGAATAGCTTCCTTGGTTTTTCTTTCTGGAAGCTCCAAGTCTCACCAAGTAATATCACAATATCTCAGGGTAGCTGCAGTGCAGGTAAACGCTGCTTTAGGCTCTCAAACACCCCCACCCCAACAAGTACACTCACAAAACCAAGCACCTTCATACACCCAGGACAGCTACTTGCTGTCTTTCTGCCTCTCCCTCAAAATAAAACATGTACACGGAGAGCTGAAGGTCTGCTAGAACATGAAACATCACAAGGACAAAAGTCAGCTAAATGACACAGAGGTCAGAAGAAAACTGTTGATAATGAAAGGACACTTACTATCAAGAAAGTTTGCTGCAAGGGAGAAAAAGTAACAGCTGTGCCTAGGAGAGAGCAATAGCCAACTAGCTATACCATATTAAAGCAAGTTTATTTTATTTTGAACTAATTAATAACTCTGTTGCACTAGTTCCTGCAAACCTAACTAATTACTTAAAGACAAAGCAGATAATACTGCTTGCTTGTAAGTGACAGGCATACTTTCAGAGGAATTTATATTGAAAGAGTTAGAACTAAAGAACTTAGAAAGAAAAGAACTTAGAAAACACATCTTTTTTAAAAAGGTAAGCAAGCCCCAGACTATTCATGAAACACTTGTTGAGATTAAGATGGAACAGAACAGGAATGATTATCTTGGGGGGAAAAAAATGCAAAGCAGCAATTTCCTTTGTGTTTTATTGTTCGAGTAAAAAAATCCAAGAAGACTACATAAGATGTCCATTCACTTTAACATTAATAAAACATTTTGATGTGGGGCTGTGAATGCCTGACTTTTACAGGGCAGAGTCTACAGCCACTGATCCCACAGTACAGGCTTTAGTTCATTTATATGCCTCAGTGTATAATCCACTGCAGAGCTTGACCCCCACGGCTACTTTCAGTTCAATATTGGAAGCATGCTCTGGGCATAAAACGCAGTAGAAATTTATGTTGTGTCTATAGCCTTACCTTAGCTCAGCCTTGTTCTGAAAGCCTGGCAGATGTTGGATGGCAGAGAAAAATCAATTTTCCAACCTTTAACATACTGATACTGAACTCCACAACTACACAGTTATCATAAGTTTATAGCTTGCTAATACCAGTTAAGAGGCCAAATATTTACCCAAGTGTCAATACAGGATGCAGTTTTAATCTTCAAATGCTTCATTAAATAATCGGTCTGAAAGAATTTGCACATGTAAAGGGAAGATAACTAAACATCCTTCTTACAGGCAACAGACAAATGTGATGCCATCTCATTTACTAGTTGTTTCTGAAACTGTAACTATGAAATTGGTCTATTTTTTAATAGAGAGGTAGAAGTGTCATCAGTAATACTGTAGTCTCATAGCTACAGTGTAACTACACATTAGGTATAACACTTCCATTCAGAATTTCTAAGGTAATACATACTGTTCATCAATAAATAGGGAGATTACACCATCTAGAACCTCAGACTGTAGTGCAGCATCATTCAGCTAAACTTTAAAACCTGTTAGATGCATACAAAAATAAACAGTCACAAAACCAATTAGCATAATTAGAGCATAAGACTTTTGGTTTAAAAAAAAATTTACTTATTTCTGGGAACTAGAAAGAAAATAGCTTTTTTGAAAGCTTAATTTTACTCTGTAATCAGTATTCCATATTTAATTATTTGCAAGCATGACCATAATAAAGTTATGTTAGAATTTAGTAAGCAAGTCACGTTGTTTTGAATAAATGCTAAGAAAAGCTTGATCACCCAAGCACGTAAGAAATCTTACTTCACTGTCTTCACACCAACTAATGAACAATGTTTTAACAAGTATTTTTTACTACCTATCAGTGGTACCTAACACCCTGTATTACAAATTGACATCGTGTTAGTACTGTAGATAAAAACCTTATTTTTTTTCCCCAACACATCAGAGTTACTACAGTGGCTCTTCAGTATTCTTGCAAGGCATGGTCTAATGCATCTTGGGAAAAAGAAGAGATAATGGCTATGAATATGCTGGAGAAGTATAACATCCTCCTAGGCAATCCTCCATGCTGAGAGGAAAGGAAGGAATATTTTGTGTCAAAACCAAATAACACTAGAAGTAGAAAACTAGAAAGCACTTCCTTGAATTCTGGACTCAGATATTTGTATTCTTAAAAAAGGTTTAGGGCATATATCTTTAAAACATGGAGTTGAACATTATTGCTTTTTTTTCAACCCTACTATTGAATGCAGTCATTATATATGACCTGCACAATGAAGTGATTGCTAGATAATTTATACAGGCTAGAGGAGGGAATGAGAGGAAACAGGTATCACCAATCTCATGATACCCTCCTTAGTAACACTGGACTTAAAGGAAAAAAAAAAAAACCCACCACAACTATATTCCCACCCCCATCCCACCCCATAATGATAATGTTCTGAGAAGATTTTTATCTATGCTTTAGAGAAGGAGATGTTTTTCTCCTCTTTGTGACACAGTCCCAAAGCCCAAAACTAAGAGGCCAGAGTAGCACAAGCCTTTTCTAGCCCTCCCATCCGTGCAGCAGGATAACCCCTGACACGTTCTGGGGAACCTGCCAAGAAAACAATCTTGCATAGAAAGTGCCTGATATAGACCTTGACCAAGGAATCCATGATAACAGAAACACCTGAATATCCCGGGCACGAAGAAAAAGCCCAGCAAAAGTTTTCTAAGCATTTGAGGGTTAGCCTTGTTCTTGAGATGCTTAAATGGAACTGATACTGTATTCTGAGAAATGAACATCTCTTAGGAAACATTTAGAACCTTGGAAGCTAGTTTACTGCTTTGTGGATTCATTTTCAAATTGTTCATAAACCGTGTTTCCTAATAGAAATCCAGCTTTTGTTGTTTTCACAATGGGAGAGAAATCTTAAAGCCTGAAGTTGTTGCTGTACCAACATCTGTATCAAGACTTCTACAAGAATTAACATGCTGTCTCTTGCTACGTGATTCTTCCTCTGTACCAAATAAACACACACCTATAATAGCAGTCTTGGTTAAAAATGTTCACATATTCTTTCCCCCATTCCCAGGTTTGTACTGATTCAGGTATTTTCAAGGAACATGTTGATTTGTTTCACTCCCCCCCTCTGTTTTTTGGTTGCCAAAACATATTAAGACAAGTATGTTCAATGAACAGGTATTTGTTCTAGATATACAAGAATGGGGGTGGGAAGAGAGGGGTGTGTATGTTTTGTTTGTGTTTTTGGTTTTCAAAATTATTTAATTTATAAACATTTAAAAATATTTATATATGAATAAAGCTTCCAATAAGAAATTAAAAGGAAATTATCTTTCTGCTTATGAAAAAACATTTGCTTGTTGAACAGCAATCCAAATGAATGTTCTTGCAGAATTGATTTTACAGCGTACACAACTGAGCAACTGCCAAGAAACATTCTGCCTATTTTGCTTCGAAGAATAAATTTGATAAAACCATAACAAAACTTAACATTCAAAACCAAAGTAGGCTTAGAAAAGCTAACAACTGCAGAAGGAGCTTTCACCATAAGTGGAGATCATCAATGAAACTTCACGGCAAACAGGACCGAGTTACAGTGAATATAAAAACATGGAAGTTTTATCAGAATTCTCTCTCCAGGGGGATATTAGAGAATTTAGAAGCATAACCACATTTTCTTCATCCATCCTACATCACTTAGTTTGACAGTTAAGTCATCCTTTGCCTCTACCCAGTGTTCACTGTGAAGTCTGCAGTGGGTTTCTGGATCAGGTCGCTCCTTCAAATTTTAGATAATTTTGATTACTTGCTTTTTGCTTTACCTTGTGTTCTGCTTTCCTCTGTTGCAGCTCTTACTCTGCTCTGAAAACCCATGACTCGAGAGGTTTTTCCATACTCACTCAGCTGTCCTCAGCAGCTGTTCACTTCTCTAATCTGTTGCCCATCAAAAAATCAACCTTTTACATTGAACGCTTGTCACACCAATAAACTCTGAACAAAGCATTCCATCAGTCTTCATCAGTAAAACAAAGGAACTGGCCAACACTCACAATCAGCTGAGAATGAATATTCACAGGCTTTTTTCTAGCACAAATATTTGCAATATGAAAAAATATATCCTTCAGCTTGTTTAGCTTTATTCAATATTGTCACTTTTCCAATGACTGCAAATATATATATATTTGCATCCTGTATCACATCAGCTGAAATTGTTTGCACACTGGAGTATACCTAACTGACTGAAACACCAATTCCTAACTGACAAATGGGGTACCAAAGGTACTACTGATCATCCACACTCTGCCTAGCTTTATGGGGCTAGCTACACTGTTGTGCCTTTTTGGATGTCACTGAACAGCTACTGAAGTCATTAGCTTGTGGATTTTTGGTGTTTCCTTGAAAGAAATTCTCTTAAATTACCCACTTCTAACAGACTGGATTGATTCAGGCTTTCATCCACCATCACGAGTATCTCTGAATTCAGTGCGACTGCCACTCCCCAACGGGAGCTCCAATCGCTGATTAAAGCAGAGGAAGGAATCAGAGCCACTTCAAAAGGTACAGTTTAAGTTCAAACACTAGAAAATGAAGCATTCAGAGAGCAGTTAGGAAAGAAAAACTGGAGTCCTAATAGAACTGGACCTTTTAAAGACCTTTTTAAGTTGTGACAAACTCAGCTCCAGGAAAACTGTGGCTACTCTCTCCCTGTCAGCAGATGTTGTACATGACCTACACACCAGTTTCCCATTTCTTCTGGTCTTTGCTAAGAGCAATAAAAACCAAAGCCAACCAACCAACAACCCCCCCAAACGCACACATGAAACACTTTCACCTTCAGAAGACTTGTTACATTTACTGTCATCTGGAAATGGACAGGAAGTCAGCAATGCTTATGCTCTCCAGTGGCTTTAAACCTCTTGTCCTGTGTTCTCATGTTTAAGTAGTCAGCACAAGATGAACCAGGCCACTTCAAGTCTGATGTTGAGATAGCACTAAATCTTAGAGCAGATAAATTGGTGCTGCAGAGTTCTTTCAGGTCTTATCAATATTAGAGTTCTGTGCTGGAGTGTGGATTTACTTTCAGTTGCTCTGAGAGTGTCCAAGATGCTCACTGTTCTCCACGGCTTTAAATCTCTTCTTGCCCATTTCAAGTGTCTTTAAGCACAACAGAATTTTCTGCAAAGCTTTACTGGAAGCAGTTTAAGGGACAGAATTTCCCATTAATGGGTACATCCCAGCTATCCCAATTAATTTGTTTTGTTAAGTGTGGCACACACTTTCCACTTAAACAATCCAACAGCTTTATTGAAGAACAGGTCTGTATGGTAAATGTCTCAGAGAAATTTAGCTTATAAGCAATGGACTCACTAGCTCTGCTTTCTTAGTGAGGTCTGGAATAGGTACCAGCTTTGCTTTTTGGGAAGTATTAGGAAATTAGGATTTTTTAATGACAACAAAACAGGAAAAAAATGGAAGCAGGACATTAGACCTTTTGCTGTTAAATCTTCCAGCCGTGTGAACTGCAGTCTGGGCACGGGGAGACACAGCTACCTCAGATGAAGGTGGTAGTCTGTACGTTTGGGTTTTTTTGTTTGTGGTTCATTTGGATGAGTTTGTTGGCATTTGGCTTTTTGTTGTGGGTTTTTTGTTTGTTTGGGATTTTCTGTTATTTTTTTAAGTAGTATATTTATGGAAAAATTTATTGAGGTTTGTTTGTTTTTACTGGACATCTTACACCAAGCTAATGGGCCTCATCTGTTCTACACGATATCTTATGAAACCTCAAAAATATAAGTCACAGAATATGATGGTAATTTCGTTATGAAGTTGCATATTGAACTAAGATAATATTTAAAGTAATAATTCATTAAGGCCACAATACTGCAAGTGTTATGCACATGTTTAGCTTCCCCATCACAGGCTATTTGTCTGAAATAAATGTGACCATTCATGGCAGTAAAGCTGAACATCTGCATGTCTGCCTGATGAGCACTAAAACCATTTGACATCAGTAAAATCCAGAACGAGCTTGGGACTGAACAAAATAAGGACCTACATCTTGTTCTGCTCAGTCCTGACACATTGGAGGTACTCTAAGCTACCTTTCAATTGCAGGGTGAAAGGAGTTATGTGACAGGCAAAAAGTAAACTGTTTACCAATTATCATGAATTGCTGAGGCATTTTTACTAAACAGCAATTACAGGAGTTGAATGGAGGAGTTAAACGGAAACAAGGGAGCAGAAAACCTGCATTTAACTTTAAAGTGTCAAAAGCAGGTGAAATGCAGACCTTCAGTTTTATGTGGAGCTCTTCGTTGGAGAGCAATTTAGCACAAACACCAATGTAGCTCTTCCTTAAGTGCTCTGACTCACTAACATCCTTTTCGTCTTTATTAAACACAACTGGGATGATTTCCTTTGGCCCTAAAAAACTAGACACACACACACTCCCCCAATCTTATATCACCATTTGTCTTTGATAGAAAAAAAGGCTTCCTCCAATAGTGCTTAAGCATGACTCTGTCATCAGATAAATATATTGTAAAAAACCTCAGGTAGTCTAACAGCAAATACTGAAATAAGGATACTGAAACTGGATATTAAAAAGAACAGAGAAAGTTCATTAATAAAACCATGCTTGGCACAAAACCAATAAAAAGTTAATGGTTTCCTTTTTATAAATTTGTAATGAATTGCTGCAATGCAAATTAAAGATAAAGGGGCTTAATGAGAATGTAAGAGTTTATGCACTGTGAGTATGTACATGAGAGGAAGGTCAGCCCTGGGTTCTGTTCATCTGAGATGGAAGCAAAAAACAAAACTACAAACATTCAGGTGTATACATTAAAAACAAACCCTTTAAAACAGGTAATAATTACTTATATTGGAAGTACTTAATTAGTAGTGATAAACCAGTTTCCATTAATCTTCATGTGATAAATTCCAAAGATTAAACTATCTGTTAAAAGTTCTTTATAATTGAAACATTAATGGTGAACAGTTTTCTTCTCCAGACACACTGCTTGGCAATTTTCACTACCCAGCCCAGCAGCATTAACCACCTGATTACTGACAGGGATGTTGCCAAAACGGAATATATGCAAAATTACTATCCACTGTAGTTACAGTAATGTGCACCAGAGATGCCAGTTTCCATGGAAATAAAATATACAATACTATTTTATAATGCATATAAATCATAACTCTTGGATCTCAGTAATGGGCTTAAGAGATGCATTTTAAAGGACTTCAAATTTACATTTCTGATGGAAAAAAATATGGATGGAAAGAATAAGTGCACTATTTATAGGCTGATTGTACTCCAGAGCAGAAGTGTTTTCTTTAGAACAATAAAACTGATAATTGCAGAGTTACACCTGGAGTGCAGTGCATCTTCTGAAAAGGAGCAGGAGCTTGATAAATACTCCTTGCTTGGGAATCTTCAGCAAAGTCCCCGGGTTTGGGACAGGAGCAGAACCCCTGCTGTGGCAGTGCTCCGAGGAAGAGCTTGGTGCTGCCAGAGGCAGTGACAGGCCAGGAGTACTGGCTGTCCCAGGAGAGGCTGTGGCAGCAGCCAGATCACTGGGTCCTCCTGGTCGCCCCCGTTCCTGCAGCCTGGCTGAGCCCTGACACTGACATAAATATATAAATATATATATATATACACACACACACACACACACACACACACACACTCTCACAAAACAAGCATTACCATTCCAGGTAATAGAAATTACACTCTTCTCAATAACACAAAGCAACAGGGGCCTCACAGGTACCTAGAGCCAACTTAATGCTACAGTTTGTATCACAGGACTGAAGTGAACACAGTTTGTTATTTCTGCACCATGTAAACACACCATAGTTTTGACAACTGTTGCATTTCTCACCCATATTAATGGCTAGGCAGCTGTTAGAGCAAAGCACAAGCCTGATAATATCCTGCACAACCCCACCAGTTTTCAGACTCCTGCATTCCCACAGAACTAGTGAAACCCAAGGAACTAAAGCAGAGGCAGTAAAATGATTTGCCATTGTAACAGCTCTTCAGAGATTAAATAGAAGATCCACCTGTATCAGAATTAAGATTCTGCTACATTCAAGCCCCACAGTGCCACCCTTTGCCTGGCAAAACCAGAACAGAAGTTTTCTTCTGAAATTCTACAGTGCCAAGACCAGAACAGATGGGGATTTTTATCTAGCTTATTCCAAATAATTGCTGTAAGAAGGCCAAGGTTTGGTATACACAATAATCCTCCTCTACAGAGCGGGGCAGCCAAACCACACCGTTTTCAATTACTTTCTGCACAGAACACTGCAGTATAAACACACAGCTATATAACCAGCAAAGATTTCCATGACTATACATCTATTTCTGGTTATTTTGATGAACACATCACATCAAATCAATTTGTTTATGGTTACAGGGCACAAGTCGCTGCCAGGCAGTGAAACAGCAGCTCAGTGTCACATCTAATTAGTAGCACCAAGACAACAGCACACCTAGAAGCCAGATTTTCATACCGTTACCATTCATCACTTATCAAAATTGCCACCACTATTGAACTAAAAAAGATCTTTACACCAACAGAGTCACATACCGACAATTCAGTTTGAGAAAGAAATCAATACCTAGCTACATTTGCCTTGCACTTGAAATATATTCTAATTTTTTTTCCCCCCACTAAACACGCAAAGATCGCTTCCCAATATATCTGAAGAATGATTTAGAAACTGAACATTAACTGTAGATTGGAATCAACACACCATACAACTGCAGCTTAGGTTCTGTAAATGCTTCAGGAAAATCTGAAGGTCTGAATTTTTCATAGAATGAGTTGGCTTGGAAAGAATCTTCCTTTTGCTGCTCTCTCCACAATCAATGTGATCATATAATTCACTAATAAAAAAGTAGGATTCCCCCCCCTCCCCCCCAAACCCTGACAGACACAAACCCCACAGGTAGATAACTGAATGACAAGAAAACAGAACTGGTACAGCTGAAGAGCTGAAAAGCCTGTAATTCTAGGCTATGAAAAAGCTTTATTACAATGGATGTCCAAAAAACCTAAGCAAACCCCACTTAGCTGTGTCACAAAGATTCCTGTTAAACGTTTGAGACTGGGACTGTGCATTATCACACTGCCTCGTCATGATTCTGGCAGAAATCTCCTCCATAAATTATCTCTCCTGTTATTTCTGGAGGTAGCAGAACATATGAGTTCTCTAGAAACCAATTTTAGACCCCAAACCACTAAAACTCAAGCATACAGTAGTGCTAAAAGAAAAATAATCTTCCAGAAACAGCTTATTAGGATTAAAAAAAAAAAATTACAGAGAAGAACAACACTACCCATAATGGAAGTAAAAATTAATTCACATTGACTGCTGTTTTTTCTTCAAGGACATAATACAGCCCAATTCCACATCTCCCTATTGTAAGGCAAGTGAACAAATTAATAGGAAATTATGTCAAGCTTAAAAACTTCTTTTACTTCACCACTCACAATAACTTCATATACTCTGGTCTTAGGCTCTATTGTTTTTAAATTAGCAATAGGTCTTATTTATAGCTGGTGAAATAAGAAAAATACCCAGAAGATTTCACGATGCAACATCTTTCTATTTCCCTTTTCCCCTCTGCCACCAGAAACAGGGCTTGCTTGGGACTGCAACCAATTACCTTCCCCAAAGAATTTACAACGCACTCATTTAATTTATAAATGAACAAAGAATTAGTCAATACCCATGAATAACTCAGAAATAAACATATTTTAAAGAATAAATCACACTGAACAAAGGGGGCGGAGGGAGAAGACTGTCAAATGCACATGCATGACAGAAGCTGTCCTTTAAGTAGGTCTGATTTATTTACTTAAAAGTGGTAAATATTTGTAAGGCAGTAAATATCTTTCTGCATATTACAGGGCTGGAATCTGCAACAGTTCTAAATCATGAGTTGTTTATTTTTGATTTCTTGACTTGAGCATGAGTAATTCAGCTTAATTTGAATGAGCTTTATCAAAGAAAAAAAAACCCCTGAAAACTGCAAACCATAAGTTGATGAAAACATTATCTGTGATATAATCTGAGTATTTGATACTGAGCTATGATACTATATTTTCTTGACCATCACTGTAAAGGTGTTGGTGGAGCAGCCCAAAAAAGGTCACTGCTCATAAATGCCACATTCAATACTAAGTATACAAAGTCTGAGGTTTCTCTTTTAAATTAGTATTTTTAAAAATATTTGACTTTAACACCTACAGGTTTAAGAGGTTAGAGCTCTACAGAAAAGCCAAATGTGCAATGTGATGAATGGTGAAAAACTTCACAGTACAAAAAAGATGAAATCTCTTACAGCAAAGCTTAAAGATAAAAAAAAAAAATCACAAATTTAATCATTAACTTGCTCCCAATTTGTTATGTAGTTATTAACTCCCACCACATTACATGAGCACAAGATACGTATTAACTCAATTGTTTGCTTTTATAACCTCTGCAACACACTAATAAGCCTAAGAAAAAAAACTACCCAAGAAATTGTATTCAATAAGAGTTTAGGGGGGGGGAGGAAGGGGATAAAAACACCATGTACGTAGAGATGGGGAGGGAAAAAAGGACGGAGAAAGGAAAAAAGATAGATCCAGTTTGGAGAACTGCAGCCTGCAAGTCTATGGGTGCAGTACTATGGCAAAACTCAATTTTCTCATTCCTATGACCTCTGAAAAACACAATTTTATTAATTTACATCAAATACCTTTTTGTGTATAATGTTACACTAGGGCACTGACAGCCATGCACATATTACATTGTATTTTACCAGAAAAAAAGTCTAAGGAATTGCCTTTTTTTGCAAGACACAAAAACCCCTCACCATTTGTTGAGCTAAAAAAGCAGAACTGCCCAGTGCTTTACCTTTTTCTTAGGGGTCTGCTACGCTGCAATGCCAGAAGAAATCATAATGAATAAACATGTGTGTTCATCATGCACAGCCTGCCCTTCTTGAAGAACTCTCAAGGTTCACAGAAATAGCCTCTGACTTACACACTTCAATACCATTTGAAGAAGAGCACTCCAAGATAATTAAAACCAAGGCAATTCTACACTGCTAAGTCTTTCAAATACCAAAAATGGACTATCATTTAAATACTTTCAGCAGAAGCCTCATGGATTTATTGGGTTTTTTGGCCATTTTCATACAAGCAGATACATCTGAGTTGAATCAGAAACAATATTTTTGCATATAATTTAGGCCAAGGTTAAAAAACATGTAAGGAACATGACTCATGTATGATGATGAACTCAAGTAATATGTTGCTTATAACTGAAAGAGCTATGGCTTTATTAAAAATAGAGAGAACATGCTTGCTTCCATGAAGAACATATGGGTTGGGTTTTTCTTTTGGTGGGATTTTGTGTTTGTTTGTTTTAGGTTTTTTGTTTGCTTTTGTGTGTGTTTGTTTGGTTTTGGGTTTTTTTCTTCTTATGTGGGCATGGGGTTCTTTTGGTTGGTTATAGGTTTTTTTGTTGTTGTTTTTTCTTTGTTTTGGGTTTGGGTTTTGTTTTTCCTTCATTTTTTTTCACGGCTCCTTCTCCATGGTAGCTGACAGTAGTGTGGTTCTAAACACAGTCCTGATGGGACCACACGGCAAGATCCACCACTGCCCAGAGGCGAGTGGAGAGGGACAGGGATGGTCCCACAGCAGCACCATTGGCACTCTTGTGGCAGCAGGACCTTCCTGGCAGCCAGGATGCCCTGTCAGGGACAGGGACCCCACTGTGGTATGTGGCCTGAGAGACAATTCACGCCCCCCACAGAAAACCAGAGATGTTTACCTGGGCTCGTTGCAGCTCTGTGTTGTTGGGGGAATGCAAATAGTAAAGCTCTAACGATGACACAGAAATAACAGAGGCACGAGAGCCAAACTCCACTTCCTCCTTGGTTTAAGTCTCTGCCTGGATAAATACATTTTTTTCAAACAGCAATTCAAGAAACCCACAGATTTTACAGATTACTGTGCTTTCTTCAGATAGGGTTAGACAGGTATACAGATACTCACAGGGTTATAAAAAGAGAGATATCTAACTGCATATGAAAACAAGACTCCTTCCAGGAACAACGAGACACTTTAAAATGGATATCAAACTTCTGCCTCTGGACTTAAGTAACACTCACTGAGCTGACTTAGCAACCTGAATCAAATCATGATCAAATATGATTTTCTGAAGTTGTTAAATACCCTCCAATATCTCTATACTAGCAATAACCAATTAAAAATTAATCTTTACATCAGCTAAGACCCCTAGCTAACAGTCATATTATACCAAGTAATCGAGCTAAAGGGCAGCAATACTCAAAGAGAACTGAAGGGTACGTTGGGGAAGGGGTGAAGCCATAGACAGACGCTATACAGAAGCATCCCTGCATGTACAGTCCACTCATTCAAGTTTTGCACATCAGCCATACTCTCTCTTTTACTGAAGGCATAAAAGAGTTTCTGGCCAACTGACAGTCACAAGATTCCTGTTCATTCAGCATTCTCAACTGCTTTTCTTTCTTTAATAAAACATGCAGAAATGTATGATGCCAATAGATAAATAAAAGATGACCGTCAGAAACTAAGTTCATGGTCTACTTGCAAAATCTTCTGTGTCTTAAGTAATGGTTGGCTAACCATTGCCCTCCTCTTTTAGATTTATGCTGCTGCTTCAGAAGTTCCACGTTTAAAACTAATGAATCAATTTATTCTGCTTACAATAAAATTTACACTCCTGCACTTTGCATTTAGCAATACATAATGCTCAAAGCTCTCCTAGTAATGTGTGAGACTGCTGGACATGAGCCACCAAGAAGTGCATAGCAATAAATAAATAAATCTAGCTTGAAGAATTCCTTCCAGAAGTTGGCAAAGTTATTTGCCAATACAAGTGAAAAATAAAATAGAGTGCCAAGATTCAATGTCAAAGATTGATTTTTCTGATTTGATAGAGACAGAAGGAAGAATTAGCTTGCACCTCTTTTCTACAAGAGCCTTGCTGAAAAGGAGGCCCAGGATACAATCACTCAAAACCTATGCAGCACCTTTCCCTAAACTGTTCCTCCTGCAGCCTCTCTTCTACTGTAGCTCTGAAAATACTTGTGTCAGCATGTGAAGGATTATACAGTGGGTTGGGCATTTGGCAATATCAAAAAAGATCTCCTTGCTCCACTATGTTGCTTTTTGAATGTGCAGAACACAATGTATTCTGTCCAGCACACATTTCCTGTGCTTTTATAGGTTTATACTTCCAGCTGTCAAAGCAAATCCAGAAATGAAGCTAATATCTATAAAAGTAAATTGGGTGATCTTAGCTAGAAGCAGATTCTCTACCGTGTGCTAAGTCTCATTTACTTTCATTGCAACTATTAGACATAAGAGAATATTGCTCTAATCACCTTTCAGAAAATTACTTCCTCCTAGTAGCTACTTTTAAAGCTCAGGAATTAATTACAATTCTTGGTTACCTCAGTCATATGTAACCAAGACTGCATCTCCAATGCACTTCTGTGCATCAACTGGCAAGAACCTGAATGTCTTTGCTCTCAACCGCGGCCAAAAGTTCGTTTCTAGTTATTACAAACATATTTTTGGAATATATGTTATTTCAGATTCTCTTCCAATAGCTAAAGCCTCAAGAACTGTAGGGGAAATGGAAACATTTATCAAACATGGCAAAAAAAACCCCAAAACCAGACAAACGAAGCACCATTCTTTGCTCAAATATTGTTTGCAAGGAATAAAATTCTACCATAGATGTTCCCATGGTTTGACTAAAAGCCCATTGTAGCCAGACTGCACAAGTTCAATAAATGAAACAAAAATATTACACATTGATCATTTTCTCTCTCCAGCAGGTCTCTAAACTCAGGTATAGCCTTGATGCATTTTTTTTTACATATTTTCTGGGCTGAAACTGCATCTTGCCTGGATCACCTGTAACACAAGGAAATCTTACTCCACCAGTCTGTCAAGTACTATTTAGTGAGGAATAAAAATAAATAAATAAAAATTCTTGACTAACTAGCACTGCCTGGCTGCCCTCTGAACAGGGTCCTGAGCCAGCTTAGCCCTGACCTTGGTGGAGCAAGCCCACATTACCTCCAGAGGGCCCTTCCATTCTAAATTATTGACTCTAGTCTAATAATCAAACAGATAAGATACCTTGTCCAGATATAGTTTAACTCTTGTTTGGACTTACAGACATATATATGTACATACATGAAGAAATGCTTGGAATCAAGCCAATTTTTCTGCTGAAGCCAGCTGTTTAGTGTTTCTGAAAGAAACTCCCAGGAAACTTGTATTATAACATACAGATAATGTACATCAGTCAGGTATTTTAAAGATTCTGCACTAGCCAAGTATTTCCAGATACTCTACTCCCATGACCTTGCTACTCCTATGACTTTGTTGGCAGTATTATTCTTGTCAGACATCCTCTGCTCTCTGTTTCAGCAGTTGAATTGGTGTGGTTATTCACCATCACACCTGGTCTCCTGCACCAAGCTAATACTCATTATTTGCTCTCCCTTTCTACTGTGCCTGCGTTCTCCTTTAATAATTAACAGATATTACATCTCTAAGTGCTGCATACAGAAATGGTCTGGTTCAGTAATATACTACCTAGCACCAAGGGTATTTTTTCTTATTGGAAGGTCTGAGAGAAATGTTGTCTAACTGAACTCTTTACCCCGAGTGCCTTCTTTTTCCTTGCTGACGCAGCTGCTTCACGAGCAAGGCTCTCCCCATGGCCTTCCCAAGCTCCCACACTGAACAGTGCAATATTCCACTCCTAACACATCTTGCTCACCTAAGTGGAGAGCCTTCTTCAGGTCAAAGCTGTGTGCTTGCAATTCAGGAACATTTATATTTGCCTTGAAACAATAACAGCAATCACCAAACTCTTCCCTACCTCGCCCTTGCTTCCCCGTGCTTTAACTGGACAGCACAACTTGGGAAACTCAGGAGCACCCTTGAAATTCCCATCTCATCAATACTCAGCACTGGATGTCACTCCTCCAGTGTAAAACAACAATTCAAAGACAACAAATGCATACCAAAGCAAGTTTTAGGTATCACAAGAAATCAAGTTACCTAGACAGAAGAATATGTTCACCTGCACCTCATAACTACCATTTTGAGCTTTTTTATGGGATTTGAGTCCTATAGATCAGATTTATCCTGCCTTGCACACCATTCCACCCTCCCAAATACTTACCACTTGGGCAGCTAGAGCTCTTTAAGTCTTTCCCTCCTATGCTGGTATGTGAAATGTTTTCTTTCCATGACCTTTACACAAAATGACTTGCACATCAGCCTCGCTACATGATCTAAACCCATCAACATACAACCCACCTCCTCCCTGCCACTCCACAGGACAGAAATTTTGACCCTGGCTTCAACAGCCCCTCAGTTACTTCTTTACTGTGCCCACAACGAACAGGAAAAAAAAAATTGATGAAGTTTTACAGCTAGAACTCTGTGCCAAGTGCAAGAGAGTGACAAAACAAATTCTGCAGTTTTCCAGCTCCCTTGAGACAGAAGAGGTAGGAGCAGCAAACCAGTCAACACTGAAGATGGAATGTGCTTAAAGCATCTGCCTGCATTTGCTTTCTAGTTCAGATCAGGTGTGTGCTCTTGAGGCAGAGCTTCCCATCATCCCCACCTCCTGTGCTTTCATTCATTAATTCCAGAGGAAGCTACACTCAACAACATGCTCCTAATGCTAACCTGTAGTCAGTCTTCAATGGCGAGTCAGTAAAACTTCCATGATGTCCATGGCATGGAAGTCAGGTCCTCAGCCCCCAGGCTGGGCAGCTTGCTAATGCAGGGGCAGCCTAAGCATCCTGCTGTCAATCGTTTGTGCTATGCACATCCATTTTCCAAAGTGTCCTTATTTTTATACGTATACATCCATAGAGAAGATTACTTTATCTACAGTCTTTACATAAGTCCCAGATGCAAAAGTTATGAGTAAAAAAGCGTTATGCCTGAGTTTGTACAACGCCCATAGACACCTTTGTCATCGGGTGCTTTTCATATCCCCCAAGAACAGGCTATACAGCTCAAATAGATTTTGCCTCCACATTTCACAGAAACACCAGTGACTGAACTTGCTTTAAGTTCCTTGCTACACACATAACGGGTTCATTGAAATCATACAGTCTGTGAGTGTCTTCATCTCAACTTACTACAAACAAGCATCTGACTTGAGACCAGTGAAAAACCACTGGTTTGAAAGGGAGAGAGATTACAGTGGGGATGGACTGCATGTTTGTGTCATGATGTTACGAACACTGTAATCCCATGCTCATTCCACATGTAGTTCACATTGTTATGTAAACTGATTTTATTTTCAGTTCACAAGCTGCTGTATTCCCACAGATGATGTGATTTAACTATGGAGGAACCTAGAAACAGATTTCTGCAATCACTCTGATAAACATCACCCTTATATTTCTTGACTCTAGTGTATCATCAGAGCTTTAAGCTCTGGTGAACTTCACATCAGCCAGGTCCAGTTTCTCAGGGCTCATTCACTGTATTTACAAGCATCTGCGTTTTTTAAAATGCACAGTCAATGGGTTAGCCACAAGAGTTCCATTTAAATTTAACTGAACAACAGCTGATGTTTTTCATTTTTTTAATACATACATATATATACATACACACAAATCTATACATCTCTAAAGTGAATGCATTTATATATATGTACAATTCTATACATACACATAGAAAATGAATATATATATTTACTTTTAGATGTGAAAAACTTTATGGCTGTTTTTATAACTAAAAAAACCAAACACACCAAAACAAAAACAAGAAACCCCAAAGTTTTCTGTGTATTGGGCCTCAGATTTCTAAGGATGTTTTTTGGGTTTGTTTTCTTCCATCAGTAGGGAAAATACAGAACTTCAATGAACACCAAATGGGTGCAGACACATGATACTTGTTCCAAACTAAGCACCTAAAAATGGAAACAGATGACAAAAGTATAGATCTGAACATACTGACTTTCGGTTAACATATCTGTAAAGACACTCATAGTTCAAGGATTCCATTTATCTTACCCGAGCTGTAATGGAGGCAGCCTTTTAACAGACTGCATTAAGGGAAATGCTTCATTTTCTATTGACCATTCATTACTGATTACTTCCGAGACGTAGGTGTCCTCTGCAGAGCATCACTCTTCTGTAGCAAACCTCGATACGCTGCAATGACCTTTTAGTCATTCCACTTGTGTAACGGGAATCAGCGATTCCATTTTGGAACCCCAAGGCTGTTCCAGGGCAGCTGCTATGCTGCCCACCCCTCTCACTTTCTCATTTCTGTCTCCCATCATTACAAAGCATTTGGAGATCATGCAATGCATTTGTATAAGCAAGTATTTTGTAATGTATTTTCTTTAATTACTGAAAGTATTTTTAAAATGCTTGGTCATCCTGCAGAAAAAGGAAAATTAATCACTTACCCTGTCCTAATAATTATCTTAACACACACTTTTGCCATCAAAGCAAGAATTCACTCCTGCTGTTCTACAGACAAAGGATAGCACAACAACTAGTGAAAAATGATAATGACAACTTATCAATACTCCATATACCATGCCCATTCACTCCGCTGCCTCCAGATGTTGACCTCCACCCTACTACCTGTATAAAAGACTTGTAACACTAAGAAACAAACATCTAACTTCTGCTTTGGCTTGTGATTGAAGAGGGAGAAAGTAAGGACAAAAAAAAGAAGAGAGAATAGTTGTTTCAAGATAATGCTCAGTTAAATAAGCAAGGCAATCTAGGAAGGTAGGACATAACACAGGTAACAACACTGCATTACCTTGAGTCCAAGAATCTCAACTACTTAACCCATTTGTCTTCATAAAACTAGCAACATTATACAGATTTATATTCAGAATTCCTCTCAGAAAATTAAGGGTTTTCTTTGCAGTCCCTCAGCTTTTATACCTGTATTTTGACACCTGAACCACAGAATTCAAGATGACTAGATACTAGCTATCTGTGGTGTATGAAAATTAATTTCCTTCCCATTCAAGGACATGAAGTGTCTTCATTAAAGAACCATGAGTTCATTAGTTAATTGTCAATATTCATAATTACCATACTATATATTATTAAATATTAAGAATCTTTTTTAAAATCTTCATTCCAAGTATCTCCCCAATAGTTTTTTTTGTTCAAACTAATGTCATTTTTATATAGACCAGCTAAATCAGCAATGAGAATGAGACTCAAGTGCCTGACATTTCCTCTGCTAATGAGAGCATTTATATATAAGCCATCTTGTGAAAAGCAAAACAAAGTAATGCAAAGCCATTTGCCCCTTAAGCTGTTATGGTCACACTGCCTCTTTCATTTTGCCAAAGTGAACTGCTGAAGAGTTGGTACTCCTCCTAGTCTAGTTATGTCTTTTTCAGACTTAAATGAAAACCAGAAACTTTCCAGGAGGGCAATCTGCAACAGGTTTACTTTAGGTCAAGAAATGGCCTGCCTTAGATAGCCAGCATTTTTAGACATGTAGCAGGAGCTAAAGACTACATCAAGTCTCCAAACTCAATCTCCCAACTTGGGAACAAGACAAAAACAAAACAAAACCCAAAATATCCACTCCACCGGCCACCCACCCCACTTCTCTGTCCCAAAACCCACCACAAAACAGACCAACAACAAATGAATGACAAAACCAGTTTGGGCAAAATCCTACTAAAAATAAGTTAACTTCTGGACATTTATTTGCATGCAAACTCTCCCTGCTCCTTCTATAGTATAGTCCACAGAAGCAATAAACAGCATAGAGAACAAGGGTAGATAAAACTCAGTAGCAACATTTGACATACACCAGGCAAGCATGGGAAGATGTCAGACAACGAGTGAACCCAAAATCAAATGCAAGATGTAACTGTAGGTACTTGATAAATGAATAAAAAGCTATTCAGCAGCTTTAACTGCTCCAACATTGAAAACCAAAGTAACTAAAGTGGTATTCAGAAGAGAAGTCTTCTCAGTAGTTATTACTGCACTTCGAAGTCTAGAAACAGGTAAATTGTTTATACTTGGAACAAGGGTAATACCAGGTCACTGAGAGCACTACTGGGTCAGAAATTAAACATCAGCTGTTCTGCAATAACTACAAGCACTTGCCTATCCTTGCACACTCTGCAGAAACTACAATGTAATTTTCTCTTCCTTAACTGCAAGATGAATTTCCAGATTGGCTACTTGGGCAAGTAACTCAGACAAGCTGGCTACTTGGGCAAGT
>JANVCC010000077.1:8551449-8623551 GCA_025345505.1 Todiramphus chloris collaris
AGTAACTCAGACAAGCTGGCTACTTGGGCAAGTAACTCAGACAAGCTACCACTGAACAACTCGCAGTCAGAAACGATCAGCCCTACAGCTTTGTCATGTGTCAAACCCCTACATAACTTCCAGAATCTGTGTGAGACAACTGGTTTTAGGAGAGCATATGATTATCTCCCTATTTGATAGGCTAGGAGTAAGGCTGGACTTGATGATCTTGAAGATCTCTTCCAGTCAAAACTATCTTATGATTCTATTTCTTAACAAGTATTTTTTACTCACAGCCACATAACTTCACCAACAGAAGGAAATGTTTTTCAGCATGCCCAAGAGTTTCCTTTGTGAAGTCCTGATTCGGTAAGAGAAACATTACAACATCACTAAAATCCATATATCAGCAAATTAGTTTCAAATGAATTACAACTTCCTTAGTAGGAACAGATCCCCAGCTGTTCAATCTGAGAAGAAAAACCCTAGTACCTTAAGAAGAGGTTAACTTTTATAAAGATGCTCTGAGAAAATACATCTAAAAAGTAAACTAGAAGACCAAACAGGAAAAAGAAGTACAAACCAACAAGAATGAAAACAGCTTCTTTCAAGAAGTGGGTATGGATATCTGTGTTTAAGTCAGTCCCTCCTTCTCCAGCCACATGCAACAGCCTCCAAGCTGAGCTGCTGGCTCATGTGGCTGTACACCTTTGTGATAGGACCTAACAAAGCAGTTAGAAAAGTCATTCCAGAAATATACTGAATTACCCGGAAACCACTTTGTTCCTTCTGACCAGTAAAACACACTTATCTCTCTTACAATAGGCCACACTGTTTATACAAACAAAGTTAGCTGTCATGCATCAACCACCTATTTATTTAGCAAGATCAGCTATCACTGTAAATCAATTTCTTTGCAAATGAGAAATTCAGCTGCTGTAAAACCTATTTAAAACTCTTTCCCACATCCAGTATTTGGACACGCAGCAGAACATATGACAAGAAAATACAAAAAAAAAATCAGCACCACATCTAGTAACACACTAAACCCATGTGCTTTTACAAGCATATTTAAGGAAAATATATGGCTAATGTTTACTTAATAGTTTATATTTTAAATACAAGGTTGTAAGTTAAAAGGTATGACAAGAAAAATCTTACAATTGCTATTTAAACTGGGTACTAACAGGATGCTATGGAAAATGGGCAACTAAAAGGTAACTCAAAGAATCTGTACTACAGGCTGGTTAGTACAGGAGTAACTTCCAAGGAAACAAAACACAGTGAAAATCAGTGTTGTTTTAGCTCTGTAAAAAGCATTAAAAATTTACTCAGAGCCATCTAGAAGGCTTGCACCTCTTTTGTGAGGCTTTCTGATGATCAGAAGGTCACTACCACAGCTTCAGAGAGTACAACACCCTGCAAAATAACAACTTGGAAGATCACAATAGCTCAGACAGTATCACCAGTGGTACCTGCAATACAACTTGGTTACAAATTCTAGTGGAGATTTAGACTGGAACGAAGTGGCTTCAAAACAGATTTACTTCACTGAATGAGACAAGTATCTGGCTGCAGAACTTCTCTTCCTAAACCTGAGTCCCATGGATGGGCTCTGCTGGCAGCTCTTACAGTAAGAGTTGGGGATGCAGAAGCACTAGCACATACAGAGCGTTAATCCCTGCTCATTACTGATTCTTCTCACTCAATTTATTTTATCCATTAATCTTTCCATGTGGTATTTTAAATTGGAAACTCAGCAAGTGAGATTCATTGCAGTAAGTGAGTCTCTGCAGCGCTCCGGGGGAGACTGGAAAGGACCCCACCTTCAACCCTGGACAAGGAGAAAGAAGGTGCACAAAAGGGAAGCTACAGACTTGTTTGCACACGATGAATTTAGCACTGTCTGCTGCCAAATGCAAAGGTGGAGGTAGGAAGCTCTGCTCTCTGCCCATCTCAGGTGAGGGGATGCACACCCAAGGATGCAGCACATGAGAGCTTCTGAATGATTTGGAAGCAGGCAAGAAGTATCAGGTCAGGCTGTGGCTGAAGCAATGACACCCAGTTCTGAACAACCAGCTGAACGTACATACCCTAGAAAACAAACACTAACAGCTTTATGCTCATATACAGTAGTCTGAGCAGTAAAGAACTACTGTGCATTTTCACAGAAGGTCTCTCATTAAGTCACAGAAAAGCTTTCTGAAGCCCCAAGTAGAAAAGCTTAAATGTTTAGGATAAGACCAAAAAAATCCTGATGGCCTTCAAGTTTATTTGAAAGACGGATTACAGAATATTATGTAAAGCACAAATCTCAGAACTATTCCCCATTGTATTTACAAATATTATCAAATTTTACAAGATCATGAATTTTCATAAAAAGTGACATTTTCAAAAAGCTTCTCTTGCTTTAATCCTCCTCCTTTCTTTTGATAGGATTAAATGCTGAAATGGCAGGCTGTTGAATAAGCACACTGAAATGCCAACTGTGAGGCATTTAACTCCGTGTATTTACAAATTAACGATTCACAGTTGCTTTAAATTTTGACATTATAGTTTAGTATCTTCAGGCAACTCATTTCAGAAGGTGCTGGATTTGATTTACATTATTTCTCATTTTACATTCATATCTTATGGTCCTGGGAATACCTTTACATTTCTCTTAATCCCTGATAAAGGAAATCTAGTTTCATGACAGGCTGAGAAGTATTGCTTTGTTTTTATAAACAGGTACCTACCAACCAGCCTGCCTACAGCTTCAAAATTAGCATTAAATTCACCTATAAAATAACATATCCATCAAGATAACCTCACCAAAAGAAGTGGCCATCATGGCCTATATATAATTGTGTATACACACGCACAAATTCAGAGTGCAATACTGAGAGACTCCACTGTTGACCACAATGTTCAGAATGAACTGGAGAAAACATCAAGCAGAACTCCTATAAAACTGGTGGGATGCTTATGTTAATTCTATTATTAGGTTACTTCAGAGGTATTTATGTGCTCCTGAAACAACTGCTGTGAAAGGAAATCCTACAGGTTATTAGATGTGGCATTTTAGATAGAAATTTTTACTTTGCAGAATACAAAATGCAGTTTGTGTTGCTGAAGTTAGTATTCACAGAAGAGAGTTCCATAAAAATAATTTTAAAAACCCACCACCAACAAAAAATACCCCAACAATTATCACCTTTAGGAATACAAAATCATGGCTATTCCTGTGCTCCTGAATTTCTGTAGAAGAAAAATTTAGAGAGAATACATCTTGTTTACAGTTGAACACCTCTCTTCCATAGTTGATATAAGGGGTACTTGGAGCTGCAAAGCTACCTCAGGTTTTTGTTACTAGTACTTCAAGATCATTTTTATGTGCATTCTTCTGCCACTTTTAAGGAAGGCAGACTATATTTTCCTTTTATTCATAGGTCAGCTTCAGTTTCTGCTGAAAAATTGCATTACTGTTTCACAACTCTACACATGAAGTGCTGGCACAGGTAAAGTCAGCAGCAAGATCCTCGGCGAGCACAACAAGGCAAGGCTGGGATCCACTCTAAGCACGTGTGCTCTGACAAATAACAGAACAATTCTTGTTGTTAGCAATACCAGATTGATTTCTACCTCATAGTTCAGTGGACATAACCATTCACATTTATGGCACAGCCTCCATTTAATGTCTACAAACATATATCTAATTATTTAGCCATAGAACACCAGCCTAGTAACCCAATGATGCTGATACTATTCTCTACACCCTATCCATTCAATTTTTACACAGGAATGCAGTGATTCATGTTAATTCCAGCAGCATGTACTACTAATTAAGATATTTAAGAATGTTTACATGTATCACATGGGTATGTGTCCAATCACCTCCCTGAAGTCTTACTGGTGTTTCAGACTGATTCAGTGAACAGAAGCCTGAAACACCTTTGTATTATAAGACACTTCAGGAATGCTCTAGACATGTTCAATAACGCAGCATCTTTTTCTAAAACCAGTTCTGACACCTACTAACATTTCATAAGTAATGGGATCAGATTAAGGTCTTGCCAAAATTCATTATGAAGTATTAAACCTGTCTAATCTTTCATCACTATTTTCAACATAATAAAAGAAATGAAAATGCCAGGAAGTATGAGAATTTTCCTCTGGAGCATCACAGAGCATAGCCTGAATCAGAGGATGTCTTGTCATGCCTGTGTGAGAGTCTGAAAAATTAGATGCTTTTAAACCAGAGCATATATTTCTACTTTTAGCATCAACTTACTCTATCATTTCCCTTACAAAGCTTCTGAAGTTGTTACTCATTCTAACAACTTAATCTCTAACAATTATTGGACACGTGAGAATTAAGAGGAGGATTTAATATTAGAAACATGTTAAGCATTGCGACCAGCTGCCTTGTGGTTAACACTGCAGGAGAGCTAAAAAAATCACAATTAAAGACACAAGTAAACTTTTTGTTTGGAAAATGCCATCATGTTTTTTCTTTACAACTTCCTAGTTAACGATTCACACAGTTACAATTTCTGAGAAAAATAAGCTCCAGTGTTGAGTGTATTAGTAACACTTCTGATTTTGTTGAGGATCTTTGGCAATAGTCTTGCCATCCAGTGAGATGTCACAGAACAGCTCAGGTTGGCAAAGACATCCAAGATCATCAAGTCCAACCTCAACCTAACCCTACTACCCCAACTCTAACAAGCCACCACTAAACCATGTCCCCGAGCACCACATCCAAATGGTTTTTAAACACATTCAGGGATGGTGAGTCAACCACTTCCCTGTTCCAGTGCTTAACAACCCTTTCTGTAAAGTTGTTTTTCCCGATATCCAACCTTAACTTGCCCTGGTGCAACCTGAGGCCTTTTCTCCTTGTCCTGTCACCAGTGAGAAGAGACCGACCCTGCCCTCGATACAACCTCCTTTCGGGTATCTGTCCTAACATTTTGTAACTTAACTTGCATATTTAGCCTGACTTCCTAAAGAAAAAAGATTTCTGTTGAACAGAAGATGAGAAGCAAAAATTACTTCTGCAAATTGATGATTTTCAGTTTCCTATTCTACCATATCAAGATTTTCAAAAGCAGGACCTTAAACTTAGCCCCTCCATCTAGTGACCTAAAGTTCAAGGTGGTTGAACACACTGAATCCTCATACTGATAGCAGAGCTGGGGATGCAGCAACCCAGATCAAGGAGTCTGCTCCTTGGCAGGCAGTGTTTGAACAAGGCTTAATGAAGGACTGCAAAACAGATGTCTAGAAAGCCCTTCTGTACATTGTAAGCCAGATTTCCAAGAGCTTAAGAAGTTTCAGAAACCTGCTATTTCATTTCAGATACTGAAATAGATGAGTTCTTCGAGTCTCAACCCGGGCACTTTTCTGTAGTTTTAAAGATGACCCAGCCATTCCACCCTCCATCAGTTTAGTCCTACTGCCATCTGCTGTCACAAACACACCGGTGCCACGCCATCTGAGTCTCTTTCCCTTCCTCTTCTGTTTTTAGGGTAAAACAACATATTCCAATGTTACTACTCAGAATTATCTAGAAATAAGCACGAATTTCTTTGTTCAGAGAAGTGTTGTGGTAAATCAGTGTAGTGCCACCTTCACTGCCAGAGCATCAATCCTGTAGATCTGTGCATGGTTTCACACACACCCCAACAAAAGGGTCATTCACAGAACATTAGTGGGTCCAAATCCTGAAATTGTGGTGGGTTTTTTTGATTGTTGGGGTCCCTCCCCCCCCAATTTCTTTTGAAATGCCCCCATGACCATCCCACCCCCCCAGGATGCTCGCAGTATTGCTTATTTCTTGAAAGTTTTGAAATATTTATTATTATTATTAGGAAAGGGTTGAGAACAAACTGGCTGGACTACTGTGTGTCTTCTGCTGCATCACCCATTTGATTGTCCAGTGATGCATACTTTCTAGATGATGTATTAAGAGCATAAGACATACTACAACATGCAACAACTACACCCTTTTTTACCGTTTTAATAGAACTTCTTGATTTTTCTTCCCAAACGCTGCTGCTCAGCTCCATTGTACAATGAACGTTTGTTTCTCTTTCATAGGATCCAAACATAAGTAACCTGAAATTAAAAAAGGCAACAGTAAGAATTGTAATACGATGACATATATCCCAGATATCAGGTTAAACTCCTTGGTCTTCCTTTACACATTATTAGTATTATCTATGTGTACACATAAAAAAGATTCCACAGTCACAGCCTTACAGCAAAGGAAAGACACTGCCACCCTCTAGTGGAAGAACCCCAGAAATATCAACTATATCCTGACATTTTTAACTAGGGGGAGGTTGTCTGAGTGGTTTGTTTTGTTTTTTTTTTTACTATTGCTTTTCTTTTAATCAGTTGTTCAATCGGTAGACTAATATTTTTCCATAAAAGAACATCTTTTTTGTTTTTTAAAAAGCAACAATAGCCACAGGAATCTTTCTTTCTAGTCCAAAACTTCACAACGTACTGCAGCTCTTGGTTCAGAAAGGCATTACTGTAAATTCAAATCACAGTTTACTACTGCTTGTGTTTCTATTTCACTCAACTGGAATCCTCTCATATCTCTGATTTATTTGTAACACTCCACACATGAAAGAGCACGATACCCCACTATAGAAAGCTACACAGCTTTTCAGGTAGGTATCAGTACTATAAAAGAAAAAAACAACCCAACACAAGAACTTTTTAGGCTATAGAACAGCAAGAAAGCAACACACAGCTCCTCACAGCAGCTGGAAGCAGATAAATAGTTTGGAATAAAAACTTCAAGTAAGTCTTCCTTTTTCAAAAAGCTATTAGATTTTACCTCCCCTCCCATGCTTTCTATATATATTTGACAAGGAGAGTTTCTAAGCCTCCATCTAAAGTAACTTATTTGTGATTGTGATGAGTTACACAGCTCTTCAGCTGACACAGACAAAAATCTGTCAAAAATAACACATCGATTTTCTCTGTATCTTAATGACATTAAATTATGTTTCTAAGTTAAATATTTATGTTCAAAAAGGTGTGGAGATATGTAGAAACCAACTTTGAAAATGAAGTAAAGCTACTGAAAACAACTTTCACCAACAATCAGGATAGTTAAAATTAAGCCAATCTGAAGGGAAAGTACTTCTCTGGCTACAGCAGGTCTCTAGCTCGTACTGCAGGAATGACAGGTAAACAAATACTTATTTTCTACATCTCTCTATGAATAATTTGTTTAACTGGTTTTTAGCCAAGTAGATGAAAGCATGAGGGGAAGATCCCATTTTAGCTGGTACCCAATACACCTGCTTTAGAAAGCATCAACTGGTTTTGGTTCAGAGTTGGTGGCTGCATCCTCTAAACCCATCCTCAGGTGGGAAGTTCCTGTGCTCTAGCGAAACGCTGCAAACAGCAGCTGTCAACTTCTCCAGCCTGACCTCCAGCACTCGCACTCATTTGTCCAGACAGCATTGACTTGATTACTGTAAGCAGGAGTCCGACCGTAGAGCCAATTGATTAGGTCCTTTGTCTGGACGAGACTCAGTTTGTTCAAGGTCACTTGACCTGACAAACTCACGCTACCTTCGCTTATTTTTAAGCCAATCCCAGCAACCCTGCAGGGCTTTTCTGTTCTGCTTTAGTACCTGGTTTTAAATAATGCAGGTTTGGCTCAGTGTCTCATTGATACCTGACAGTTCATTATAGCTTTTCCACAGCTCAGCACTGGTTGCATATGCTTCATCTTCTGGTCACCTAGACACACACTAGGAATTTCCCAGGGGTACCTTATTGTCCTTCTAAAATATCAGCACAGTAGCTACTTAGTTGCCACCAGTACAAGACAGCTAGGATAGAAGAACAAGGGCAGGAGGCAACAGGAGGGAAACGGGAATAAACACAAAACAATTTCCAGCCAAAACTAATGTAAAAGTCACAAGGAAAACAATAAACCATAATGAGATTCTATCCAACTTTAGGTTACCAACACCCTACCTGAAGAAACCCATCACAAGACAGCAAAACTACACAGTTAAATTTTGAAAAGCTTTACATACTGGAGTTTGGAATTCAGTTCCCAATTTCAGAAAGACAGAAGGAAGATTTTTGTTTGAATAATACCTCCATCAACACTCAAATGGATGCACTGTATCGTGTAACACGGCTGTAGGTAGAGACTGACACTGCAGTTGTGTCACAATACACCCAAAACAACCTGGTATTAAGGAGGTATCTACAGCATACAGACTGAAAGGTTGTAACTCAGTATGAAAGGATGTACCAAAGACCAAGACTGGAACAGTTTATAGTCCCAGCTATAATTAAATAGAAATGAGATTCAATTACCACCCGAGTAATTAAAAAACGCATACAGAAAGTGAATTTCTATTCCTTCCCCAACTGAAAATTGGAAAGTCCCCTGTAGCAAGTGAGCACAAGGTAGAAGAGAGTGATTGAACAGAGTAGCTGTGGGTATGGCAGCTGTAGTTTGGAGCTGTCCTGCTTTCCAGTCAAAGAGCTACAAGGACTCCAAGACATGATGATACAGAATAACAGAAGGACAGGGAGGCAGTGGTCACCCCAAACTCCTGAGCAGAGCCAAGCCCTCCAGCAAGGCTTTGTAGACTTCTGGAAAGGATGAGTTCCAAGGCTGTCAAGTTTCTGGTTTTTTATAGGATGATGCTGAAGTACTGATTGGCAAATCTAGCAAGAATCTGGTATGGGCAAGGCACGCACCAACCTTTAGCAACACAGTATCCATTACCAGGTATGTAAAAGCAAACTGAATTTATTCCTGCTAGAATTCTCTGTTTTTTCATTTCATCTGTGGCCTTTCTACTTGCAAGTATTTTAGGAGCTGAAATAAGCTGAACATTTCCCAGTTTTTCAGACTGTCAAAAGCAGATTCAATATTCGCACACTCGAAGGTGCCACTGCTGCACATTTAAAGTCCACTTGAAGACAAAAAGAAAAAGAACCCACAAAACTCCAAATTTGACAAGACATTCTCAAGTACACTGTGATATTTTACTAAATAAGTGTCTTAGGAAAATTTCCTTCTCACAAATGCTAGTTTAGAAATCCTACCTGACAGCATAGTTTTGGAATAGTATTCTCACCCCAAAGCCTGTAAGCTCTGATTATATTAGCCTTTCTTCACAGTGTATCTTAAAAAAATGTACAGCAAAATTTTCCAGCATATTTCTGTTTTTCCTTAAAAATTTCAGGTAATGACAGCATTTTTGCAAAAATTGAGTTCCAAGTGCATTGCACTTGAAAACACAAGTTTTCTTGTACAGCATGTCAGACCAAAATTTGAAAACGTGTTCCTTATTATTTACACAAAATTTCCCATCCTTTCATTAATTTCATTTTTTTTATGCACAAATGATATTTTTCCGATGGCACAACAGCAAGAAAATTAATACTGTCAAGCCTGCAATTAGAAAAGAAGTGCAAAAAGTGCAGGTATCTGACCATGTGAAGAATATAAGGCAATTAAACTAGACATTTATAACATACAAAGTTTATGAAATGTTTTATCACTAGTTTCACCACTGCACTTTGGACTGCAGCAGAACTGTGATACCAAACTAGATGAAATACAGTGTTAGCAGGCAAGAATCCTACTCCCAATTCTGTACAGAAGTCAAAGAATAGCTACTGTACTGAGAGACAATATAAAAACCTGGGTCACTGAGCAAAACTGAAAAACACAGTGAAATTAAAGTGATCTTTCATTCTGAAATGATAATAATCACCAAGAAAAATGTTCAGATGCCTATGAGAGACCCAAGTGAAAAAATTCTGTATTTCAGCACTCGGTGCTGCACTGCACAAGAACTGTTGAGAGTGGTCCCAAGCAATCTTCACACCAGCTCTCATATGGTGGGAATAAAAGAAGGAAATCTTGTCACCGTTACTTTTGTATCTATCATATATTTTCTCTTTCACTAGCAAAATCCTCCGTCTTTCACCTTCTACCTCATCAATATCTTCAGGTGAAAAGTCAGCAAGAATATTTACTCACAAGGGGACTCTACAGAGAGCAGCTGTTGTTCAGTTCAAAAAGGGTGGGACACCTAGCAGATCTGAGGAGTTACTACGGGCCCAAGAGTCAGACGTCTAGATTGAGATGTGTCTCTTGAGATGTAATATTCAAGTGCGTGGCAAAAAAATCCCAAACTCCATAAACCAGTAAGATTAAGTTAGACCTGTAGCTTAAAGAGACCTGACAAGCCAGCAACTGCATCCTCTCCCAGGCATCTGATAAGCATCTGTGACAGCTGAAAATATAGAGGTCAACTGATGATGTCAAAACTGTGCAGTCTGGCTTCTCTAAGCAATGGGAAGAAACATGACACCACTGATATGCTGCTGATGCTACACAGTGTTTCCGATTCAGGAAAGGCATAATATTTAAACGACTGCTTTCCAAACCACACACAATTTAAGGTATTTAGCCCTCTTATAATAAAAACAAATGCGCTACTGGACTGAAATGGAAGACTGCCTGTAAAGAGAGATTGTGAGTTCTCTTACTGAGCATGGGTAAAGAGGAAATGCTCTTAGCAGCCAAGAAGTGAACAGAGTAATTTAATATTCTTGAATCATTCAGAGAAAGCTTTATCACACAGTTAGGGAGCCAGGCAAGCAGCAATTTTATCACAAAAAATGATCAGTGCGGTAGCCCACACAATCCTTAGAATCTTCTGGAAATCCTTGGCATGATAATCCACATTAGTACAGCAAATATAGTTCAAGTGGTCGCACCGGCCTACAGGGAAAAAAAAGTGCAAGGAAAAGCTCATCTGGTAATACAAGCAATGCAAAGAAGAGGTTAAAAAAAGAAGTCTTGCTGCAACCCAGAGTTTAGTTCATAAAGAGCAGAAAAGCATGTAACTAGATCAAAGCCTAAGCACTAATTGGATAAGATCTAATATTAACCAAGAACTAAGAGGTCTGACAAAAACAAAACACAAACCCACAAAAAAACAACAAACCAAAGCCCACACACCTTCAGTTTAAAAAAAAAAAAACTAATTCATTCATTGAAGAGAAAATTATTTCTTTCCATTATTTTGTTCAAGACAAAGACAATAAATCATGCCTTGTAAAAGTTATTTGGATTAATCCAAGTAAGACTGAATGAAAGAATTATTTCCCTTTGCTTACAACATAATACAATAGGATAATTACAATATTTATACTGTCCTGGAAAGAGATTCATAACTTGGAGTGCCAAACAGGAAGAGAAAAAAACCAACAAGTCAAACACATAAAAACAACAAAACAAATAACAAGAGGCACAGATTAGCTTGTAAACAGGCAATATTCAGAAGAAAGGCAAATGCATGACATCCACGCAAAACACAGAAGTACCTCAAAAATTTAGTGCAACTTTCAGTTTGTTCATTTTTACTTAAAGAAAACAACCAACATTTCTTGATTAGAGTGCAATCGTGACACCAAAGGTGTTACTGTGTGAATCAGAACAGGCCCACAGCTACAATTACTACAAACTGAAGAAGCACAGGTACTTGCTTAGTCAAGAATGGGCAAAAGACCACAAAACATACCTTGTACATTCAATTAAAGTGACTTTTAGTCGACCTTCTGTCAACAGAATATCCTGTATACAGAGGTCTCGATCTTCATATTCATCAGGTGGTAACACTTGAAATGGAAAAAATGGCTTGAACCTGAAAAATATGGAAGGGACTTCATTTAAATGACATAAATACCACTAATGGAAAGAAATAAAGGAAACAGGATTACAATGAATCTTTAAAACTTTGAAAGATAAGTATTACCGTTTCTATAAATTCATCAAGAGGAACAAGTAGAAGCTACTAAAGCTTACTGAATGCAGAAGACTGGAGAATATATAAATAGATTGCTTCACTAGAGTTACTTACTTGAATTATATTTACTAGGGCAGACAATACTGAGAAAGTGGGAAGCTGATCAATTCATAGAAGGTGTTTATGATTGCAAACGTGATTTAACACAAGAGTCCTTTTGCAGTGAGTGTCTTACCAGGTCTAAGTTTTAAGTTCATGTACATAAAACATCATGGTATTGAATGGCAAATATATACTATGACCCTAAAGCATCAATTTTTGTGACACTTCTGTACTTAGAAGACCAGTATATCCTAATAAACAGTACCCTTCAGTTACACAAATTGATGCTTCTCTCATTCTGAGAAAAACACTGGCTGAAAAGAGCAACCAAATCTTACTGAATTAAAATTACAATACGTGTATTAAAAATATTTGCCCTCAAGTTTTATTTCCCTATCACAGCACATGATACACAAGGAAAGCAGTTCATGTTCAAGATATTAAGTATTTTACACACGTTATCTCACCAAATAATTCCCTCTCGTTAATTAGAGGACACCAAGTTACAAATATGGATTTCTTTTTTAAGTGATAATGCTGCAGTCTCGGACAGAGCCAGGATCTGAGGGAAAGAAGAGGTGGGGGAGAGGCTGCCCAGCTGCAGCCCATCACATGGCAAACACACACATGGAATCCTAACAGCAAGGGCCATGAGCCCGCAAACAGAAAGATATTGTGGCATCTGCACTGACTTTCTATAAATTATTTGAAAAAGCACTTGCAGGGTATTCCTTCTTTCTGCTTTTATTTATTGCTCACTTCCTAGCACTGCCCTGTGCCTTGGTTTCCACCCGCTGTCACTGATACAGTCTCCCAGGGATTGTTTCTGTTGAGAAGATCACAAACAGCGGGACGCAAGCACCGCTGCCTGCAGGACCTATCTGCCATTTCATGAGAAAGAAGTCTTTCACAAGTACCATTTGCTCAGCCATCACAGGCATCTGCTTGTCACATTCCGAGATCACAATATGTTCAGGAAGCAGTCACATGGATCTTAACTGAAGAGTTTCAGAAATCCAACTGAATACCGACACGCCCTTTGACTGTCGGCACACTCATCGGGAGGGAGCTCAACGCTGAGCCCAGACACTTCGTTTCTGTACCAGCATCAGCCTTGGACAGAGCCACGAGACATTTCTTTTGTTCTCCTTCTGAATATATACAACTCAACACTCCAGCTATTGCCCTGAAATCCAATCCACGTCCTAACTTCAGTTTGTTTCCAAGTTTCTCCCTGGTTAACTCCTCCAGGAAGAAACTGGTCAAGTAAAAAAATTAAAATTAAAAATTAATTTTAAACACTTTATTTCCTTTTTTTCTTCAGTCTGTGTATGAAAAATATGAAAGTATTAAATCACACTGGCCATGGTTTAGGCTTATAAGTACACCATAAACAACCAACTCAAAATATGCCTTCTTCATGTAGTAACTGGTCTGGTATTTTACTCAATCTTCCTTTACAGTTCTTGAATTAGTAAAGAAATAGTAAGACAAGGATCTGGAAAATACCACCAAGACAACCCTGCTATTTTCACTCTACAAGACTTACTGCACTAAGACCCACCCTGAACCATCACAGCACACACTGTCCCCATGTCTCTCACTTTAAGCACGGGCAAGAGTACCTCATTTCGTTTAGGAATCACTTTTACCCCCTCAAAATATAGATCTAGCTCAGATCCTTAGACAAAAAATAAGAGTTCGGCAAGAACACTGGAAAAGAATGTGAAATCTTGAGTGAGTGAATAAATGCTTCTAGTTTGGTGTGTTTTGTTTGTTTTTTCCAGCAGAAATAAACTACTTTTCAATTAGTACCAGCAACTGCCCATATACCTTCTCCTAGAGTCTATAAAGAAACAAAAAAAAAAAGATAGTTTTCTCTGGGAACCTTAAACTAATGATCACCATCAGGAGCCTCACTGAGCTATTGAAACAAGATTTTTGGGAGGGAAGAACAGAGAAAGAAAGAGGACCCCATATATGTATGTGTGTATATATATATATGAGGATCCCCTATATATACACACAGCAAAACAGCCTGCAGGGTGTTTGACAAACACAGAAAGCTGAACAAATCTATTTAAGTATAAAAATAAGAACAAAAAAAGCAACATAACAGACTATTCCGGAAAGGATGCAGACATATCTACCTACACAATTCATACTAAAAATGTCATTTCTCAAGTAACTTTAGAACAAATTAAATAGTCCTCAGAAAAAAAAAAAAGCAGTTTTTTAACAGTGTATGCCTGACTTTGTGCAGCGCTAGCTAAATTATCTACAAAGATGGGCTTAAACAGCAGTCTCAACAACACTTTTAATTTACAAGCAGCGCTTACATTCACATTCTTGGCGCTGCAAATAATTTGCAAAATCCTCAGTAAAAAAGAAAACTAACACAGTCCCCATTTCCATTGGCATTGGTGACCGACAAAGATCTAAATATCCCACATTAAAAGCATTTCTAATGTTTAAGTACCGCTCTGAAGCCTTCCAAATCTATAACACAGCACTCAGCTATTTTAGGTAATTTATTGAGAGTTTGTGCATTTCCAAAAGCAAAGATGGGAGAAATTACTCTTTCGAGTAGATTTCTATTACATGCTAGGTAAGTGAAGTGTGGATAGACTGTTTAAATACCAGGTAACTCAAATTTCTTTGGAAAGACTTTCCTACAGGGAGCTGTTGAACTAACAGAGACTCAGTCAGTGAGAGTCAGTAATGCAGCGAGACTCCGGGGCTCGGTTCCCTGGTGTCCCAAAGCCACAGCCACCTGCACTCCAACTCAGGCAGCACAGGTCCTCCCAGCTTTTTTTCCCCCATGGTACGGAAAGCCTGTGAGCTATTCTACCTTTTAAAACCAGTCACCAATAACAAAGGGCACTCTGAGGAGCGCGTTCTTACAGAGCCATCCCTGCTGCTATTTTGTTTGGTCTGGCAGGAGCACGGCAGGACAGCAACGGATGTTCTCCTCACCTCAATGTCTAATGTTCTCGCTTGAAAACAATCATGTTCATAGACAAAATGTAAAGATTTTTACTATGAATGCAAAGCTGCATTTCCTCATACTGCAGTACCAAGAGTAGGCTTTCGGCTAACAGTGTCAACGACAGTTCAGTGAAAAAGGCAAGATACCAATGCTATTTCTAAGACTGCAATACCTTTGGTCATTCAGTATCTTCCTGCCCCAAGCTTTCCTATGAAAAGGAGAGAGAAATTTCCTATCATCCTGGGATCATTATAATAATGTACAACTTAGTTTATTAAATACTTTGTGTGAATAACTTTTAAAGCTATTACAGACGTTGCAGCAGTGTATTTTACTGCATTCTAATGTTTAGAGAGAAAAAGGCCACCAATAAATGCCTTAGAGAAATTCATCACACCGATTAAGAAAGAAAACAAGATCATGTAGCCTACCAGCAAGCCTCTATTCAAAAAGTCTTTAAAAAGCCCTGACAGCAAACTAAATGCCTCGGTTAATCTCAGATGGTCTCTGCCCTCGTCACAGCAGCCAGCCCAGGTTCTGGGCAGTTCTAGCAGGTTGCTCTTCTGAATTCAAGGCTCTCACTTTGCAAACTCTAAAGAAGAATACGGTAGTTTTTCTTTGGCTGTTTTTAAATACTCATCCAGTATTTTCAGCTCCCTTTCTTAACTTTAACCATTAACCCACAACATTAGTTACAGAAATTGGTGTACCTCCATCAGTGGAGAACGAGCCCACAACAAGAGTTCTGCAATCAGTCCACTCGCAGCTGCAGCCTGAGGAAGAGGTTAAGCCCTGCCAATGCTACCAAAAGGTACTTACAAGAAATACAGCACCTTTCTAAACACTAATGAGCTGTTCACCAGGCTCTCCAAGGCAGATTTTCATTGCAGTTCTATCAGACCCCTTTCAAGTGGTGTCTAACACTACAACCTCCTTATTTCACAAGGTCAAAAGGCAGAATTCATGCTCGTATCACAAATCCTTGATTACAGGATTACACCAACTCAACCCATACATCCGAAAGCCTTCTGTTCGATTCCAAACCTGTGAAAAAATACTAACAACTCTCAGAAGGTAGATTTTGGGGGGGGGGAGATTTTAGAGTCATTAAACCATGTTTGTTAAGCCTTTGTAAGCTTTCCATTTATTCCAGAGGAACAAAACAGGCACATCATAACTACATGAGAAAACAGAGACCTTAGCCCCCTGCTGCAAAACCCTGCTTGGATCTGGTGTGCTATTAAAAAAGAAAAAAAAAATCAATTCTTTAGAAGTGCCTTACATGATGCTTATAGTGTGTTTCCCATTTAAGTTATTAGTCTCCCTCCATAAATGTATCATTTTATTTGTCCAGAAGTCTAAAATTCAAATAGCACACTATTAATAAAGTTTTAGGTTAAAATGCTGGGTTTTAACTAACATTATGAATATGAAGAGGAATATCCATCAATTGAACTTTTAGTGAAATTTTAGCAAGTGAAAAAAGCCCATGAAAATAATATTTAAAAGAAGCCAACAAGTAGCAAAAGTGTTTCTCAAATATCTCTAGACACAAATAGGAAAAAAAAAATCATTTTCCATGAGGAATTAGGTCAGATGACTATACTGAAAGGTGAATAAGATAGTGTTACTCAATTAATATACAGGATTACAGCTATATTTAAAGTAGCATAATACTGAGCTCTTCCACATACAAAGCACAGCACGAATGCTTCCAGGCACTGCACGCAGTCAGTGTCTCCTGCACATGAAAAACTTCTGCAGTTCACTCATGTCATATTTCAGAGTCACTTCTGTGGCTCATTTGCTCTCAGCACCTCAACTCCGAGTCCAAATGAAAACTGCATCTGAAAAAACCCCAAAGCAAACAAATCACGTTTGTTCCCCTCATTTTGCGTGTCCCTGAAGAAAGCTATTCCAGCTTCCAGTTGCCAGTTCTGTGGAGGAAGAACTCATCTACTTGGAACAAGACTGTAATTCAGTGGTTTAGTTTCAGAAATGTGACCTATATTCCCATTCACTTGTAGTCATTATTCTGAGATTATTTTTGGTGGTATTTTACCCATCTTTTAATAAAGGAGTATTTTATACCTTAGTTAAATTAACCTATTACCTAAATTATCTGGTTCTACCAGTACCAACTAAACTACAGTAGTTCTAGTTGCACGAGGAAGTCTATTAATAACTAATTTTTTTTTTCCCCAGTTATCTGGCGAAAGATAACCACGTGCTTATGTGTTTCTGGTCTTTACATCTGTTGAGAATATCCAGAATCATGATAAAAAAATAATTAAGAGCTAAACACAAACTTCAAAAGCTCCCAGTACTCCATTTCCTACTTGGAGAAGCAGAAAGACTTCCAGCTTCATTTGTAAATGCAAGATGAGGCTAGGATTTTGCAGAGCTTTTCCTAAGAAGTGTGAACACTTTTCCAGAATAAGTTCCACGAAAAGTTTTAAATTATTCTCTGATTTCAGAAAGGAAATTTGATATCTAATGCCGTGGTCTAAAAATTACTGGGTATCTGTTTAAGACCACATTAATCACTTTTATTATATGAAATCAAACACTAGTGTTATAAAGATTAAATATTGTCAGGTTTATGATTTTTTTACCTAGTTTCATTAACTGGACATTTAAATTTTAATAAACAAAGTCTAAGAAGAGCCCACCAGGTAAAAATGCAAGTATCTTTAGCTTAAAGCTACTCTGGATATATTGCAAGTCTTTTATTTTTACTCAGAATGGTAAAGAAAATTACAATCTCAAGTCAGATTGAGTTTGGTAAAGCAGCAATTTAACTTTTACAAATGATACTGTATTTGAAGTGCTAGTATTTAAAATGTTTGAGGAAGAATAACTGAATTAATTTTAAGTTTTGGGAGTACTCAAAAGGTTTGATTAACTACAGAACATAAGTCAGTTATTTTTAGATTGCCTTTTTTATCTGGTTCACAGAAACACAAATCATACAATGGTAAAGTGCATACGTGTTAAAAAGCGTGATTGACACCAGATATTTTAAGTCATAAAAAAAGTCCTCTATTCTTACATCACGTGTAATATAGGATGATGTTTACTCCTACAAAAACTCTAAAATATAACATCCCACTCTTAATAAGGCATAATCACATTAATAAGATTTTTACAGTACTTATGAGCTAACATTTAAGTTTGTTAGGTTTAGGTATTATATAATGAAAACAGCTTATTCTTCTTCACACTGGAGATGTAAAAACAGAACTCATCCCTATTTAAAAAAAAAAGTAATAAAGTACTTTAAAAAGAAAACCACTGTAGACTTTGCAAAAGCAATTCTCCAGCTTGCACTGATTTCACAGGGAACAAAGCTACAGAACTGTGTCAGTATGCATATTCAGGGGACTCTGATTCAAAATATACTCTTATTCAGTATAGAAGTGCACTTATTTCAGCTTTATCCACACCCATGAAAATGTAGCTTACAAACAACACCAAAAAAACACTGCAAGAAGGGAGTAGATTTATTTTCTAGGAAATTGTATGGAAAACTGCAAACCTAGCACTCCACCCACTGTGTTACAGGATATTCTGCCTCAGGCATGTGGGACACTCATACACATAAGTTCTCAATATATGCACAGTCACTTTTTAAATCAAGACCTCAACAACAACAAAAAAAGGCTTTTTTTTTTTCTTTCTTCAAAAACATTTCCCACATTTCCAAACTCTTTAGCTACAGTTTTCTTTCTTACAGTGGTATCGGTACCTCCGAGGTATCTCTCAAATCAGACACTCAAGTCAAACACTTTTAAAATTTTAAGACCCATTCCACAAGAGCAAATAAAAGACCAAATATCAATAGTCAAGTAGCTCCTTCCAAAAAGTTTGTAGATTTTTTTTTTCCCCCCCTGTTTCATGACAAAAGTCACTGCAAATACAGCAAGAAGAGTATTAAAAGATTTGCTACTGCTGTCTGTGTTGAAACAGCCACAGGTAAAAGAAATCTTTAATCAGGTTTATCAAAACTACTTAATCAGCACAAACAAGATCAATTTGTCCATGGACAGATGTTTTTGCATTTCAAGGATAGTAGATTCCCAAATTATAAATTCCGTAAATACTGAAATAGATTAATTAATTCAATGCAGTCACTGCCTGTTTGATCTGAGTTCTCATGTGTTGGGTTTTTTTGTTGTTGCTTTTTTTTGTTTGTTGTTTCAATTGTATGTAACATAACTGAAGCCAACTGTTGGTTCCAATTAAGGGAAAGAGATCAAAATCCTGCTATATTTCAGTCTCACACAGGACAAAACCAAAATTTTCCTGTCTGACCAGAAAGACTGAATTGTTGTGGCTCTGCTCCAAATGGGATAGAAGATGTGGACTACACTCTTCATGTAGAGCTGGAAGAGACACAGATGTTGTTCAGCAACCAGCTTCTAGGCATTCAAGAACAGCAGCAGGGAAAAAAAAACCAAACAAACCCAAGCCACTCTAAAACTCTACCTTGGTTCCAGTAACTGATGTTAGCAAAACGCTAGCTGCTAGATATTTCTCACTCCAATGTCTTCTCCTATAAGGAGGTCTCATGTGTGTCTACAAACAGCATCCCTCTGCAATCCAGGTCAGAGGAAAATGACACTGAGGCTTTTATTAAAGTCTAAACTCTGTATATGACTCATTCATTGAGCTCAAGAGTTACAGTCTTCTACTCTAAACACTATCCTATGGCCATATGAAAACTAATGGCTTCCTCTTGGACCACTTTGATAAAAACTGTCTCACTGCTGCAAACAGTCTCTAACATCTGTAAACCAAAAGTGAAAAAATCTCTCAATCTGTTCTGAATTCTAGACATGATAGCTTTCCAAGGTTTATCATCACTCCTCCAATTAGTTTTAAAACTGCCTTAACTACAGAAGCTTCTCCCCAATCTACATTTATCTAGTCGCTTCTGGTCCAATTCACACCCCCAGAGTCTGGTGGGGATAGCCTAGCTCAGGATTAGTGGTACCATTTTCAATGCTGAAATGACTGACAGTTCACCTCAAAACTGCAAAAAGCAGTAACCAAGAGTCTCTTTGACAGACAGCTCAGCTATTCAGCCTGCAGTGGTGGCAAGGGCACTGCTGGGGACCGGGGGACACACCATGTCACATACTTGCCAACTGTCCCCCAAGCAGAAGTGTCACCACTTGTGAGTCACTGCATTTTGTTACCGAGCCTGTCCTGTAACCAAACAGCATCAAAGAATGCTGAAGCTCAGGCTGGAGGTGACTTGTGGCGCCACTGTTGACAATCAAATAGAGAAGAGGTACTTTGCAAATCCCGCACCATTGATGGCCAATTACAGTTGGGACTTGTGATTACGTTGGAAAGAAGCAGCTGCTCCAATTACCATAATATTCTCCCACCATCTCCATAATGAATTTGGATATTTTCCTCTAATTTGCCCTTCTTTCAGAAGAAGGGGGGGGGGGGGGGGGGGAGAAAAAACCAAAACAAATCAGAATTTTTGTAATATTGTTTTAAAACAATACGACTGACTAACACTGCTGTTCCCACCCACCTCCCCTTGTAATCCACTGGGCTCTTCGCTTGGCAACATCAGAAGTGTTTTGTTTATTCTACCATATTGCATTAAGTATTGTTAGTTAAGTATGCAGGGTTATTCTTAAAAAAAAAAATACAAACTGTTGAAGTTTTCAGAGTTGCACTGCATCATTTCCACTGTTTAATTACTGGGGAATTATTCACCAAGCCAGATCATTCACAGTGGTGATTCCAACGCCACCACGAAGCCTTCTGCCACATCACTGCAGGACTAGGATCTATTCTGCTCTGCCTGGTTTAGCTCAGGCAAACAGCAGTACTGGTTTCAGTCATTTACTACACAAGTGACACTCCTGTAAAAGTCTCTCGCTACACAATGGCTTTAAAATACTACATAAAAAGCATAATTGACAGGTTATTTTTCAGAGGTTTTAGCATCATTTAAAGCATTTTACATATGTGGTATTAGTTATTGTAAGCATTAGTATCTTCCTTCCCGTGACAATGGCAACCAACCCCATCTTGTACTTAATGTCATTACAGGAGCAGATTGTAATGTTTATATGCATAGAATGCCCGGAAATTAAGAAATAAGTTTGTAAATTTACATCTCAAATTGTTCCTATAAGCTTTACAGTTAAAGCAACACAAAGCTACTAAAAAATAAGTCTCCCCAAGTGTTTATCCTGATTTAATTTTATGTGTACACATGGCATGTGCACAAACAGGCATTTTTCATAACCACGTTACCATTACAACTAATACAGGGAAATGTACTAAAGCTTGGCATTAAGCTTAAGTTTAATAAGTCAGGAACACAGTATATTGTCATGATTTCTATTGGGTATCACAGATAATTTTAAAATATCACTCAGAAATTAAATAATTTTGTAAATTTACATCTCAATTTTTTTCTGTAAGTTTTACAGCTAAAGCAACACAAAATTGCTAAAAAAAAAAGAGTATTCCCAAATGATTAACCTAATGTAAATTTTATGCTAGTCATATCTGGCAATTAATTAGTCTTTGATTATGTGTAACAGTCTGACTATCATCAGCTGATCTCCTCAATCCACTCTGTATTGCAGGCAGATTTTTACAACGTCTGGTAAGTCTCCAACTATGTGAAAACTGTTTTGCTATAGTAGAATCCTTGTATTTTCCATCACAGTTTTAATGGAGAGGGCTGGGTGCCCTGCTCCTCACAGTCTGCTCTGCTGAGCTGTAGCATAGCTGCAAGCTCAACAGGGGAATTGAGAAATTACAAAGGTAAGCTGCTCCCATGTAGTTTTAAGGCTAAAATGAATTACAACAGCTAGGGGGGGGGGGGATATCAAAGTAGCTCTCCAGAATCCAACCCAGAATTGAAAAAAATTTATGCCTTTCTCTCATCTCATAAAAAAAAAAAAGGTTTTTTCTTTCTTTTCTTCTTTGCTGCACCTACCATCTCCTTGGCAGTTTTCACAGTTAGATATGGCCAGAGAACTTTTGCTGGCTCCAGCTGGGTTCTGCAGTAAACAGAGCCACGCTCCCACATCCCGAGGGGGCTCATTAACCCAGCCAGAGCTCCACAAGAGAAAGAGCCACTCCAGAAGGAGTGCCTAGAGAAACAGAGGCACCCAAATGGCTTTGGGCAGGTGTGACACAGAAGTCTGAGCTACCAACCCCAACGCTGCACATACCCATCTTGCTAGGAAGAACAATTTAGGAGCACCCGCATCCCTGACACCACATACACAACCACGTCACTGTGGGCTGGGCACTTGACCTGTAATGTAGACACTTTCTTTGCAACACAAACATATGTCATCTGAAGTCTTTAATGCAGATTTTTTCCCCACTAAATTACTAGATACACTGCCTGAGATCACTGAACGTCTTGAAGGTCTGAATTCTAGCCTCTGTTTGATTGGGCTAGCAGGCTGCCCTGACCTTAACAGTGACAGCTTGTGAAACAGCTGAAATTGTTAAACAGCGGAGGTAAATAGAAAAAGCTTCCAAAACTTGTACAGAACCTACTCATGTCTCTCAACTGAGATTACACCATTCCAGCAGTAAATTCTTTCATTTAACCAGAAGCTCAGTGTCTGCAGCAGAAACTACCCAAAGAAATTAAGAAATTCTGTGTTCAGTTTAGTATGTCAGAATTAACCTGACAAATGTTTGTAAAATGATTGCCCTTCACACAAGCTGGAATCCACATTCAATTCTAAAATAAGAATTTATCTACTTCTTATAAGCCAACCCTTGAACATAAAACCAAACACTTAGAGTAGACTATTTTTTCTTATTTACATAAAATATTGATGTTCATGTATTACACAGAATGGAACCTGCTCAGAAAGATAACTGTTCCTAGCAAACATTTATAATATCCCTGCTTTCTTCTGGACAAAAGCACAGTTTGAGATCATCATGCAAGAGTGTAATTCCACAATTAATGGACTTCAGAAGAGTGGGGTGGCACAAATTATCTGTTACATTAAACTGCATAGGTATGTAACATTCTCTCCATTCCCACTTTAGACAATAAAGCTTACCAGCCCTAGAAGAAGTTTTCAATTTAAAAGTCTTTTACTGTTCTCTAAAGAACAATAATATCAAGAACAACCAAATGTTGAGATAGCTCTAAATCAAACAAGTGTGAACATGAACAGTAAACACAGGCAGATCGGGTGACTTCAGGCAATCTCTGCAGGAATGTAGGGTAAGCAGTTTCCCCTCGAAACCCAGCAACATGAAAGGACTAGCTCCAGCAGTCAGATCAGCAGCCTCAGACTGAGCCTCGGCACTGCAGCCCCGCGCTGATTAATAAAACCTACTCTCCTTACCCACGCTGCTTATTTTCAGGGCTTTCTGATCAAGTATCATTTGCCAATAAAAAGATTAACTATTTCACATGCTTAATATATATAAAAAACAGATTCTACAAGAGACTCACATTTTGACACCAAAGGAGCTACTCAGAGCTGCATTAGCTACCAATTTTTGCAGGTAAATTCTGTGCCTCTGTACCTTGAGGTAATCTCCTTCAAGGAAAATCCAGTGTTCAGTTGTTGTGACAGGTAGGCAACATTAGTCACACGAACCACAGAAACTAAAAGTCATAATACAGCCTGTAGGTGATTCAGAATGGCCCCAGCTCTAGTGCTTGACCACACGGACCTGTTCTAACAGACACGCCTTGGACATCTGTTAGATGCCTCCAGTTTGGTAATAGGACTAACTCCAGTATGTCCCGTGTTTATCTTGAAATGAGTTACCTCTTGAAAAACAAAAAGTACTACTACTTATTTTGTATTTTATGCTACTCAAACTATGTCAACTGAATAAAAAGAAAAGTATTCTCACTGAACAGCAAGATCAGCTTAAATGTTCAAGACCAGAGGTCAGATGAACAGCAAGTACAAGGTTTCAACTCCAGTACTTGCAGAAATGCCATGAAGTACCAAATCTTCTCAGATTTTTCAGAGCCTTCACTCGCTATCCACACGAAAGAAGTTCACTGCAGGACTAAGATCAAGTTATTTTTAAATACGAAACAGCAAAGGTGTTAAATGAGGCAATTTCCTTGTCAGTATTGAACAATTAATCTTTTATATACTGTTTCAAGTAGAAGTTGAAGGAGGTTTTATTTTCTTGTCAGACCAATTAACCTTTGCGCTTAATGGATTTCTGTCTACAGTAAACACAAACAGTCATCACCAAAACTTCTGTGTCTTCATCCATCTCTCCCCCCAGATGAGATTTTTTTTTTTTTTTGTCCCCAACTATTCCTCTGGTCTCACAGTTTCTTCACTAATCCATCTCAAGTCAGTGCTGTGTTAGTTCCTCACCCTTGCAGGTAAGAAGGTAACATTTGTTGACTAACCACAGGAAACAGCTCACTCAACCTGCAAAGAATGCCACCTGTATACTGGGAAATGTCCAATATGCAGCTGGTCATTCATTAAATCTGACTTTATAATTATGAAGTTTCAAACTGGCATTCTTTCAGAATTAGATCTTCTGAAGGTGAAAGCCCATGAAGCGCTGGAGCTGGGGAAGATGACCCAACAGTTTCAAATCCCCTAGAACCAATGGGTTTTGAACTTGATATCTACATAAGATTATTTACATACATACTTTGTACCACATATTTCCATTTCATCTGAAGAAACATGTATTTAGTGACACTCCGGATACAGTGTATGTCTGAGACAGACCACTCCCAAAATAAAGACATTAAAAGCTCTGCACTGCAAAAAGCTTCCTTCTACACATGAAGAAATTCTACACTGAAAAAAAAAAATTTCATGTTCCAGGTTTTGTTTACTGTGTGTCAGGTTACCTACAGATCCATTTATCTAACTCTTTCATATGCATATGAAAAGTTACTTGTCCGTACACTACAAAGTTAATCTTCCAAGCATGAAACAACTGTCTACAAACAGATCTACCGAGTCAAATTATCGCTGCTTTGCCATTAGCAGGTAAGTCTTTGCACTGGCATCATTCAGAGCGGTACCACTCTGGAGTGGTCTAAAAGCCTGCAAGTATCAGAATACTGCTTTACCATCAATTTTTGCAGAGCAGAAAAGGACTCAGAACCTGTTGGGGATTTTTTTTTTTTAATGCTTCTGTACACTAGAAGATTTTTGCACCTAGCATAGGCATGGCATTAAAAAAAAAAGGAGAAAAGAAAAAGCCTCCTCTTTCAGCAGCAACAGGAAAGAGAACTTCAAATAGGAGTGCTTTACAGATTCAAATAGAAGAGATTCATATCACAAACACAACAGAAATGCACTCAGGAAAACAATCTCTGTATCCTCTCTCTCTGCAGAAGCTGTAGAGAAAGATACCTACTCTCTACTGGCTGCTGATTTCTTAAGTCAAGTCATGCTCACAATCCCAATCTCTCCAACTATTTCTGGAATTTCTGAGTATAACCTCATCATATGAATAATGCATACTATTTTAAATTGTATATGTTTTCCAATACCTCTATTACCATATTATGAAGTCATTTCTATTATAAAAGACACTTCCAATCGATAGCTACTTACATTACTTCTTAGCTTATGTTTTGCCAAAAATAAGAGACTACTGTGCAACTATCAAATTGCATTCTATAATGGTAAACTGAAACAGGCTTGTCTAATGGTTCATCCCAGTGAAATTCAATATAGCCCCAGCTTCCAAATAAAGCATAAAACTATTTAATGTGACTGACTATATTGTAAACGATAAGTTCCAAGGATAATTCGTGTTGGAAGTGACCTCAGTAGGTCATCTAAATAACTGATAGAGAATGTTAGCAGCAATCCTTTCTGAGATTACTTTAATGAAAAGAAAGTTCTTTCACTCTGTGGTAGCCTGGATAAGACTCAAGTATAGTTTCTCATGCAGACTAATATCAACACATAATACGATTTTTTTTTTTAATGTAACAAGCGGAGAAACCACATGTTCTTAGAATATACAGAACTGACTCACTGCTTAGGCAACACCCAGTCTTCTTATAGTCTAAATGGACGAACTTGGAAGACCTTAAATTTAGAAGAAAAAAGCACCTGTCAGATTTTTTCCATCACTAAAAATTAAAAAACTAAATTTGAAGGGAGTCTAGACTGCAAATACTTCCTCCTCACCCTTTGTATACATGCTTACTGCTGTAATTAAGATAAAGTGGGTTTTTTCTTGTCTAGAAAGAGCCCAAACCCTAAAACTCTCCAAAACCTAGTATGCAAAGCAAGATCAGGATCTGTTCAAAACAAAGCTACAGCTGTTAAGAACAGGCTAACAAGACAGCATAGTGTACCTATGTACCTGACAACTGGGGAGAATATCGGTGTTGCCACCAATAAGCAGCTTAATAACAGGCTAACGAACAAGGTACAGCTTGTTAGAGAGCTAACAGATGAACCCATGAGCACTGCAACAGCCTAAGCAAGCAAGAAGACACCTGAAATAATCCTTACTATGTGTCTAAACACACTATGGCAATGCTGCTTTTTCCTACTAATAAGAGGACATGACATAGAAAATTAACACCAAAGTGACCAATGTCTATACTTTTCAAGAACTGTTCAAGAATATACAATGAAAAAACCAAAGGTAAACTCCAGGTTGTGCTGATTGAAATTAGTAACCACCACCTTGCTCTAGTGAAAGAAACCTAGATGAGAAATACAGGGTGTCAAGTCAAGGTCAGCAGACAAGCAAGACTGACTGAACACGGTTCCTTCCTAAGAGTGCCAGCATTAAAGACAGCAAAGCATTAAAGACAGCAAGACCCAGCTGGGGGGTCTCTGGTGGCCCTGCAGAACACCAGTAGCTGACATGACCAATCAACAGGGAAGTCAAGGCTTTCTATCTTCATTCTCAAGCTCCACAGTGGCCAACCTAGAGCTACAAAACCCATGTAATTTAAACAGTTAATTCAAGTCAAAATAGAGTTATGAAGTATGTAGAGCCAAATAAATGATACCTACACTTCCTCATGACCTTACTAAGGTTAGGACCAGTTATAAAAAACAACCTCTAATCATATATCTAGTTTCTCATGAGTGCACCAGAACTCATGTGTAGTGGAGAAGGAAAAAAAACATTATCACTTTAGATCTTGCACACCTCAGAACAAGAAACTTCTTAGACCACAGAGTTTTCAGAAAAGCTGTTTGCATTTATATTCCAAAACAACAAATACATTAACATTAAAATTCATTAAGATTAAAGTTAACTATAAACCAGTAGCAACTCATTAGTATCAATTTAATTGCACAAATCCTTTATCAACGAAGACTAAAAAAGCCTACCATTCACTGGATGTTACCAGCAGCCTTGCTTTCAGAGTTAACTAAACTGTAATATTTGAGATGGCAATTGTCATTTAATCGCAGAGCAGCTTCAAAATAGGGTGTTTTGCCAGACACAAACACATTTCTTTAAAGAGCCAAAAGTGATTACACACTATTAGAACACAAATTACTAATTTGTTTAGACATAAAGTGCATCTCTCCCTTTTCAATTAGTAGACAACTGTTTTTATGGAGAAAATTGTACATAAAACACTAGGCAAGCTTTAAAATGCACTACTAGTCTCCACTGCCACCCCTTACAGGCATTTCAGAGTGCAGCAGGAATGCCAGATGATTTTTCCACTTTGAAGCTGCAGTTATGCACATCACAAAAACGCACTCTTCGCAATGGAAGCTACAAAAGAAGATGCTCTTACTAATCACTGCTCTGCTGCATAAAATTCTGTACGTAGCTGGAAAGAATACAAGAGTATGTGTGTGGCAGTCTGGCTGTAGCAGCAGACACCACATTCATGAAGACAACATTTTTTAATGCTGTATTTTACAATTAAACAACAGAGGAGGGGTGGACCTGCTTTATACAAACAGTTATAGGACGTTCAAAATTAACTATGAGCAAAAGTTCTCTTCTTGGGCCATTTGCTACCAAGTAATAACCCCTAGAAGTTACCTAATACAAAAGACACAGAAAATTGCATATTTTCTATTTTAATGCTACTTAGCATCTTGAAACAAGATAAAACTCCTTTGTGGAATTCAATCTGAAAGCTAAGGGTAACAAAGCGCCCCTTTTCATCAGCTGAAAAGGGAACTCCTCCCACTCCCAAGTGCTCTTGTTTACAAGGTTGTAATTACTGCTATTCAAAGATTTATTTACAAAATTACTTGAGCAAGAGAAGGGAGACATCAAAAAGGTTTGGAACTACACATGGAAGTAAATATTTATGTACTTAAACAAAAGGCATATAGGCCACAGAAAAAAAACATGGCGTGAGGATAAGCACATTCCCTGTAGATGAGAAATTGTTAAGCTTTAAGTAAGGTAGCAGGTTGTTAAGCAGTTGTGAAGCTCTCCTGACTTCTTCCTAGACGTCCTTTGCTAAGGAATATATTAATAAACCCTAATCCCATGCCAGTGTATTCTTACAAATTTTATTAAAAACACCAATTTTTGCATCTCGTCAGCAAGGTCTGAGTTTTCCAAACCAGTTCTCCACACTGCCTAAACCACAGTGTCTGAATTCTCAACTGTGCCACCGCATAAAAGCGTATTGTTACTACTCAGCTGTTACCAGGCTTTCCTGTCTAGGGATCTACCTGCACAATCTGAGACACTCTGGCAGAAAATGTGTGTCTTCAATCCGTGTTCCACAAAACTTTGTGCAACTGTGGACAGCTAAAGGTTCCCATGCAGGGGTTTCTGTTCCCACTTGAGGCTTTAAAGGTCAAGGTCTAGCCAGTTAGGACACCAATGACCCAAGCTTCCTTCCTTAAGACAATTTCATTAATGCGCATTAAGTTTAACGTCCTGCCTTCCCCCTTCGTCACACCGTGGGATAGAATGATGGGGTCAGAATGTGGCATCAAATTTAAAGGTCAAAATCACGATATACGGGCTTGGACATTGTTTCACTGAACATTTGCCATCCTGTGATACCAGCCTATTATCTAGCATGAAATCCATCTGTGATACTGTATTTCCTTCTCCCCCTTTAACCTGCCAGTGGCTCACACATGCTTCATCCATTCTTTCTGGTGCAGAAAGTTTGAGAAATATGTGGAATGAGAAATATGTGGAACACTCATTACCTCCAACTACACTATGAGAGTGTCCTACTGCCCACGTGTATCTCCCAGAGGAAAACCAAAGATGTCCATCTTCTTCTGCTGAAAGGGAGGAGCATATCATCACTGGTTCCACAGGCACCCTAAAAACTTGTCTAGAGTGTGAAGATCACTTGCTCTACTTGCTCTTTCCAGGTATGTTGAGAGTGCTCCATCTCTACTACAACTGTGCTATTCCAGCCTCTCTACAGTTAACAGCTTAAGTGTCTCCAAGAGTGTAAGAGAATGGAAGCAAACTTGCTCTTGGCAGTTTCCCTGATGCCTGGGGATTCCTTTCATCTGGAGAGCAATTTTGTACCTCAAAATTCGAAAGCAACAACCACCACAGCACTCCAAGTAACTACTTATTGCCCTGTCAGGGCTTTCCAAGTTGTGGATACGTTTAGACATCCACTTTCATGAGAACGCTTAGAAATTTGATTGCAGAAGAACCAACAGAAAAGGCTTTAAAAATTACATCACTGCAAAGCTAATTACACTTCAAAGAGGCATTTTCAGTTACTCATCTCTGATGAATTTCAGAGAAAAGGCTTATTGCAGAAGCATGTGGTAAACAAAACAAAACTCCTTACTCAGCACAAATATAAGCTACAACAAATAAACAAAAAAGAAAGGAAACCTGGTACCCTGAGAGTGGTAAAACACATGACAGGAAGGAAACATGGTACATTCAGTATCTTTTAATCAGCAATAAGGGTAGACTCAAAGTAAAGATGCTACTTGCCACTCCTGCTACAGAAATATCACTGAACATTTCACTATATTCAGTACGTAATGCAGTCTATGCTGCAGTGTGTGCATTTATAAAAGAAAGCATACTAGATTCCAAAAAAAGAGGACATCCCCCCCCACCAAGTTTTACCTCCCACAATAATGGCAATACTTCTTCCATCAACTTTTAGATTTCCCCAGAATTATTGCAGGCATTCAGCAAAACAGAACGGAAGAGGAGACCATCTACCATGGGATCTCAAAAATACCCACTACAGAGTGAACCTTTCCCACACAAGGTGATAACACCTTGCCTCTCCAGGTACGCGTAAGCCACAAGTTTTACCCAGGTGGCTCACCAGTGGCAGAAGCTTGGGAGGACGATCCAAACCCACACGCTGTTCACAAAGCCATTCCACTACCTCTGTCAAAGAGGGATATCATGGTTTTGTCACTGGACACCTGACAGGATCCCAAGATTTTTGATATCTACTAATGTTGCCATTTAGTTATACGCAGCATATCACAATCTCACTCCGCACTGGCTTCTTCACCTATCATCAATGGAAAATGATGCCTACCTTCATGGAAAGCTTTTAATATCAGACAAACAATGCACAACTACCCGCACTGTACAAGTGCCAACAGAAATGTCTTTTTGACTATTAATAGCAAAACAGCAATTCTAATGCACACCACCCAAAGCAACATTAAGGACACAGGACATCTTACCTGATTTTGTAATTGGGCAAGGTGTGCTTCCGCTTAATAACTTTCTTGAACTGGTTCACAATGATGGAAGTGAGCTGAGGCATAGGCCTCCCTTCAAACTGAGACTTCACTTCAAAGAGTATCACGGGGTCATCCATAAAAGAGAAGGACCAGTGCGTGAAGGGCAGGCGCGTGAAGACCAGCTTCAGCTTCCCCATCACCCGGGAGATCTTGACAAAGAGGTAGGCCGATTTGCCAAAGACCAGGTCAGCATCGATGCCCAAGTGGAAGCCACCATTGTACTCCAGGTCTACCTCAAAGCCCAGCTCCTCGGGGCATCCCTCTTCATTGCAGGCCACTGGCCGGATGAGCTTGACAGCTTTGAAGACAGGAAGGACGTTGCCAAGAGAGACGTCCCTGAGGCTGAGCCCCTCCAGCACCTTCCCTGTCATCTTGGCCTGGAGAAGCTCCTCAAACTCCACCTTGATCTTTTTGATGACCCAGTTCCTGACCAGGGCCGTGTCCCTGAGCTCCCTGAAGAGGAAGAGGAAGATAGCATTGAGGAAGTGGCAGGTCTCTTCACGGGAGGAGGGGGCCGGAGGGGGCTCTGGCTGCTGCTGCGGTTGCTTAGCGCTGGGCTCCGGGCCCGGGGCGGCTGCGGGAGCCGCGGCGGCGGCCGGCACGGAGGCTGGGGCCGGGCCGGGGGCTGGCTCCGGAGACGCCTGGCAGCCGGCCGGCTCCGAGCCCTGGAGGTAGTCCCTGAGGCTGTGGTCAGCCGCGACGCGGGCGTAGACGAGGCCGTCAGAGGCTCCGGCCGCCCCGGGGAGCTCCGGCTTCTTCCTGTAGAGGAGCAAGAGCTGGAGCAGGAGCGTGAGGAAGCAGCCGGCCAGCGCCGAGAGCAGAATCACATAGACCAGCAGCATCCTCGCCGCGCCCCGCGCCGCGCCCCGAGCGCGCTGCCCTCACCGCGCCGCCGCCATGGCGGGGGCCGCGCCCGCAGGCCGGCGTTTAACGGCCGCGGCCGCCCGAGGCCGCCTCATCCGGGTCCCCCCCACCGCCCTCTCGGCGGCGGCGGCGGCGGCGGGCAGGGGGCGGGGCGGGGGCCGGGGCCGGCCAACGGCGGCTCGGCGCTCCCCGCCGCGCAGCCCCATTGGCGGAGCCGGGAACGCTCCGCCGCATACGTCACTGTGCCGCGCGGCCTGGCGAGGCGTAGCAACGGGCGCATGCGCTCGGGGAGGGGCCCCGGCGGGCTGAGGGCGGGGCGGGGTTGAGCGCGGCCGTGGCCGGACCGGGGCTATCCCCGTGGCTTCCTTCAGCGGGCCCGTGCCGGGGCACATGCACACAGCGTGCTCCGAGCCCCTGCACCGCCCTCCAGTCGCCCGTTGCTCGGCACAAGGGGCTTCTGCGGCCGCCAGACCTGCCCCGGCGAACGAAAGGGCCGCGGCAGGCGGGGAGTTCGTCACCCGAGTGCCCTGAGGGGCGGTGGTGGTGAAGGGGTCACCGCTGATCCGGGGGCGGAGAGGGGCAGCGCCCCGCCTGGGGGAAGGTGACCGGTTTCCTTGGGCACTTCGCTGCCCTGGAAGCTTGGGAGGAGCGAGGAGAGGGAAAGGACGTTTAGTCTCCTCGGGAGTGGGCAGATGGGTGCTGATAGCTGGGAGTAAAATCGCTCAGGAGAGGGGCAAAGGGACGAAATCTTTTCATGGGAGTGCTGTGACTTCCTAGAGCCTCTTCCTTGTTTCCTGATGATGAGAGATGCTGTTAGCAAACTTTGGGAATACTGCGTAGGTGACACTTCCTCAAGCTCTGCTGTCAGTGGTGATAAGAGAAATCTGTTTCCATCCTCCTATTTACTAATTCTTAAAAGCTGGCATGGAATAAATGAAGTAAAAAAAGCCCAAACAAATCTATGGAGGTAAAGAATTTGAAGAAAAGAAAGCAGAGATCTTTGCACATCACCGTGATATTTCAGCCTATGATGTACACGGGATTGCTGTTGTCTCGTGTAGGACTGAACTGTGGCAACCAAGGACACGGGTTTCTTTGTAGGACAAACCGCGGCTTCCTTGAAGGCAGAGAGGCAAGGAGCGGAGGGCATTTTGCTTTGTGGAGAGCGCAGAGCCCGTTCAGGGGAGGCAGTCCGTGCAGGAGGCAGGGCGAGCACGGAATCACAGAATTGTCACAGTTGGAAAAGATGTCTAAGATGATTGCATCCAACCATCAACAAAACCAAAACCAAACCACCAAAACAAACAAAACTGAGAAAACCCCACCTCATCATACCACCAGAGCTTGTCCTGAAGTGCCTCATCTACATGTTTTTTTTGAACACCTCTGGGGATGTTGCCTCCACCACCTCCCTGGGCAGCCTGTTCCAGCACCTGACTACTCTTTCAATAAAGAATTTCCTACAATCTAATCTAAACCTCTCCTGGTGCAACTTCAAGCCATTTCCTTTAGTCCTGTCATTGCTTACTTGAGAGAAGAGGCCACACCCACCACACTACCACCTCCTTTCAGGTAGTTGTAGAGAGTGAGAAGGTCTCCCCTCAGCCTCCTCCTCTTCAAGCTAAACAATCCCTATTCCCTCAGCCCCTCCTCACAGGACTTGTTCTCCAGACCCTTCACAAGCTTGGTTGCCCATCTCTGAACTTGCTCCAGGAGCTCGATGTCTTTCATGTGGTAAAGGGGCCCAGAACTGAACACAGTACTCGAGGTATGGCCTCACCAGTGGTGAGTACAGGGGCATGATCACTTCCCTTCTCCTGCTGGACACACTATTTCTGATACAGGCCAGGATGCTGTTGGCCTTCTTGGCTACCTGGGCTCACTGCTATCTCATAGTCAGATGGGTATTGACCAGCACCCCCAGGTCTTTTACCTCCAGGCAGCTTTCCAGCTACTCTTCTCCAAGCCTGGAGCATTGGCTGGTGGTGGTGTGATCAGCAGCAGCCAATTGAACTGAGGGCCAGGAGGAGTGGACACTTACAAAAATTACTGTTAAAAGGAATGATCAAGGTTAGAAAGAAGAAACATTACATGAGGCAGGGCTACAGTGAGTGAGAAGGACATGAATAGAGACTCCTTGGCTTGGACATTTTGAGAGACTTAACCCAGAAGACCCCTATATTCAAATTTAGGTTACTGAAGTGTCATCTAAAATAATCATATTTTTACTGGAAAATATACTTCCAAAAGCTGTTACTCTAATCCAGCAAATTAATTTAAAGGCCTTGTCAAAGCTGTACGTACTGCTGTACATACTATGACAGCTGTGTGTTCTTCTTCCATGCGCTTCCCTGTGTCAGGGGTAGTCTTTTCTTTCAGTCTTGAAATACAAGTTTTATAAAGACAGCCACCATTAAGACAAAAGTTACTTAAATATTAAAGTTTGGATTTTTTTTTTACTTGTTTACATTTTTAGTTAAGTATCTGGCTAAAAGGTTCTTAGATAATGTTGTATGTTAATAGAAGGAAAGAAAACTTAGTCACATTCTTGGTTGGTTTTTGTTGGTTTTGTTTTGGTTTGGGTTGTTTGCCAACCTCCATAACTACTCAAAAATGCAAACAAGAGGAGGAGAAGAAAATGTCACATTTAAAAGCCTGGAAGATAAAAGCCCTTTTCCCCCTCCTCCTGCATAAAGTGTGTGGGGTGGGAGGCTTGAAAAGCTCTTGATGCAGTGCTGTGGTTTGAAACTAGAGATTCAGAGTATGAATTTTTTATAAGTCTTGTGACTGGAAGTTGAAATGCCTGGGTGTTTAACAGAGCCAGAGAGGTCATTAGTCCAGCATTCGAACTGCTCCATTACAGGGCTTTACTGTGGATAACACAGGCATATGCAGTAAGAATGGAAAGGTTTTGGATTTGCAACTAAATGGCTTTTCAGATAAGGAGTAATCTATTCAGAGAGGCAACAGCAGCCTTGGGTTTGGGTCAGGAGAAGCAGGAGGAGAAAAAAAACCCCTCATGTTGCAGTTGTCTCAGTTGAGTGTTCTCTTCTATTAAACAAGCAGAATAGGAAATTGGGCACATTTTGTGCACCTGATGGCAGTTTAAAAGCCTCTGAAATGTTCAGCTCAGTAATCGCTTTTCTCCTCTCCCAGGAGTTTTCAACAGGAGCTGTGTTATCTTAACGACAGGTTGTGAAGCAAGAATCAGGCGTGTGTTAGCGTTTTCATGAGAATGAAGGAATAAAGGGAAAGAGCTGCAAATGTGTTAAAGTGAACACAAAAAGGATGTGCAAAAAAATGTTCTGTAACAAAATATTGAAATCCAAGAGGAAAGAAAATGATTTGTTTGTCATGGGGGGGGGGGGGGGGGGGGGGTAAGATTCATCTTAATACCGTCTAAAAAGGGCCTTTAAGAGCATATTTTGCTTTGGCTTCAAGTAAGAAGTTGCTGTTTGCATTTTCTGGAAGTCTGGATAAATAGCAAGGTGTGTGCAATCTCACCAATTTCCACCCTGGTTACACAGACCTTTGTAAAAACTGTAGAATATACTCAACTACCTGCCCTTTGAACAGATGGAATTTATTACATAGGATGCAAGACATGAAAAAAAATAGAAAAAGTAAAGAAGAAATTACCCTGAATGTATATTTGATTTTTTTAAAAAGTACTAGGGGTTTTTTTATTAAAATGGCTATTTCTCCTATATTTAAACAAGGAAAATACTCTTTGCTTTTGCAAATCAATTTAGGACATGATGGCAACAAAGCTGTAAGTGTAAAACTTCGAAACCAGTTTTCAACAATCTGAAGGAGATTGCAACAGTGACAGCGTGCGAAGATTGCTAAATATGTGATTTATGGCAATTTAATAGCCAGTAGCATCAATTCGCAGAAGGGACACGTGTTTGAGCCAATTCTCCTGCTCTAAGCAAGGAGTAGTGACACCTTGGGAACATTTGTCTTGATTCGTCTGTGACTGATCCAAGGATCTTTGGGTTTAGGAGTATTTTTAGTTAACCCCAGACAGTAGGACCAGGGGAAGAGGCACACTTCACAAAGTTCACATCATGCTATGGAGAAAGCAAAGAAACGTCCATACCAAACACTTAGAAAAGGGATTGCAGGTGGTGGGTTTTTTTCAAAACTGCAAATTATTCCAAATAGATTATTTTTCAAAGTAGGAAGTGCTGCGCTGTTTTGTAATGAGTGCGTTTAGTAATTTTCTTCATCGCTGGACTGGAGTCTTCGCCTGCTTTTGTAATATCTGTTGGAAAAATGATTTCATTCTTTCCTGGGCCTCCTATTGTGTTTGTGTTACATCTCTCAGAGATCAAATTCAGTTTATTGTTTTCATGGTGCTGCATGAAATAGGATTTAGAGAGCGATTAGGTGAATTCATGAGGACAAAAAAAATCCACTGAAGGCTGTTAAATACAAAGATGGCTGGAAGTTACACTGATGGCAAGCTGCTGGGGAGTGTCCTTTTTTTTTGAGTGTCCTCATGCATCTACAGTTTCAGACAGGATACACTGCACAGAGAGCAGCTGGTCTGGCCCACTTTGGAAGATGTCTTAGAAAAACCCCAAAATCCAGAAATGCTGTGATCAGGACTGCTTCCAGCTCTAGTTCTGAACTCTGCCAAGTACCATGTCATCACCAGTTGATCCTGCATTTTACTGGAGCAAACCTCTTTAAAAATACTGAGGCTTTAGATCGTATCAGATTTCCTTTGATGACATATAAGTTTTGTTTGTTTGGTTTTTTTTCATTTCTGCCTTTGAAGGGGCAGGTTGCAGTACAAGTCTGCTCCCAGTGCTGGCACAAAGGGCTCACCCCATCTCCAGCTCATCTCTGAATCATAGAATACCAGGTTGGGAGGGACCTCAAAGATCATTTGGTCCAGCCTTTCTTGGGAAAGGACTTCTGTTCAACTCACCCGGAGGAAGTCATCTATCATGACCCCGCTGAGCCCATGTCTTGCACAGAGGATGGTCCATCTCTTGTGGCTCAATATTAATTTCCAAATTCCTCAAGTACATTTCATTGTTATAACGAAGTTCTTCCACTCAGAACTGGAGGAGAAAAAAATACAGTTTCGGTGACTTAATTGTATTTGGGCTATACTACTGCTACAGAGAACCACCAGTGGTTTTTCAGCTGGAAGAAATTGCTGAGTCCATTGAGTTGAGTGCATCAATTTATCCTACTGAAAAATCTGACCCTCTAACTTTTAGTTATTTTTAAGGATGGTGACTGAGAATTTCAGGAGGTTTTCTTCCTATCCTAGAAATGACTTACTGTATGAATTCAGAAGAGGAAGCTTAGACCCATGTTTTCAAGGTTGGAATGTGTATTAAATGTTGCTTTTTGGTTAGGCTTACGTGGGATACCTAAACCTCAATTTTCAGAGCCAATGAGAAACCACGGAATTTACTTTGGAATTATGAATACTGCGTGCAGCAGGAAGAAAAAAACTCCATTGGCTGCCCAAAGATGTGAATGCCCCAAATTGACATTCACTTCTGAAAAAGAAGAGTTTTTTAACTTTGTGTCTCAATTTACCTATCTAATATGACCCGTCTCATAACAGGGATACTCTCACTGTGTATGAACAGCTTTGCAATCTTACATGCAACAAGTAAAGCACTTGAGTTGGTTAGTGATAGTGGCTTAGAGCCCAAGCAATTTGGATCAGAACATGTTAAAACAAAAACAAGAGTGAGGGTTTGCATCCAAGGTTTAGTTTGGCCCAAATCCAGTACTTTGACAGAAGCTCATCTTTAATTATCATCAAAAGTATGTTCGGCTTGTTTAATCAAGAGCTTAACATTTTGGATGTAAAGGTGCTTTGGATCCTTACTTCAAGAGGCTCATGTTCAAGCTTTAAGTATGCTGGTTCTTAATTCAGGATTCTGTTACTATCTCACCCAGACCCTGGCTTTTATTGTATCATGAAATAAGATCCTCTGCTTAGTAACTGCAGCTCTCAGATAACTTTTTCAAGATTAAAAAAAAAAAAAACCATTCTAGGTGTAAATATAACAAATTCAGGCTTTTTATACCCAAGTATCCAAGGCAAACTGAAGATTTCCTTTATTCCCTGCCTGCTGTTACATCTTAAGTCCAGATACAGTTCTTTAATTCTCAGATGCAAGTGAGGCTTGTCACACATATTTTGCTTCTTCATGCATCTGCTTCGCTGACTTGTGGTATTCATGTAAATGCGAGCTTGCTTAAGCTTTAGAAAGTGATATGTTTGGGTTAGTTATTATCACATTTGTCATTTAGTGTTCACTCAAGAACCTTTTCCTTACATACTCTGAAGCAGATTCGCTCATGAGAATTGCAGGCAGCCTCCCTGAGGCCCTCTTGCACACTCCCAATTTTGACTTTTTCAGAGTGAACATTGTTTTAGCTACTTCCCCTAATACATTTCAAGTATAATTGCACCATGATCAATATGTTTTCGATGTTCCACAACATCACATTAGTTTTTTTTAATACTTGTCTCACTTCCTGGATTAGTCTGAAGCAGCCTCTGGCTGATGGAAAGCCTTCAAGAGACTGCATTAAAAAGCAATTTTGAGTTTATATAAGGAGTCAATGGCTAAAGTGTTAATACATACTTTAGGGATTAATGTAATTTTTGAGATGAGGGTCCCTGAGAGGCTTTGTGCCTCACTTGCCCTTCATTAAAAGTGTAATTCCCTGCATTGGTCCACAGGTAGCTGGTTACTGGGCTGGGGTTTCTGCCTCGGGTCCTGGCAGCAGCCGGTCGCAGAACATCTGCTCTGTCTCATTAGCCTCCAGATAAGCTCAGCCAAATCAGGCCATGGCGAGAAGCTTCCTCCCTTCTGCTGGAGGTTACCACCCCTGCGGTAAGGTCAGAGCTGAACACGTGTCTGTGCTGCAGCCGTTGCAGTGCAGAGCAGACACTCTTTATTAGCCTTTATGGCCATGAAGGTGAAGGGAGGGGCAAAAGGGCTACGTAGAGGGGAGTGGGAAAGAACCGCCTGGCACTTCAACAATCTGAGCCTGAGATCCATGTCCTGGTCTCAGGAGAGTGCTTACTTGTGCAAATACTCTGTAATCCAATTTCAGCAGCTACAGCCCTGGGATCAGTGACATGCTGTGGCTTTCTGTAGCTTCTCGCAGCTCCTGTGTATCCCAGCACTGGCTTAGCTGGAAAGAAAAACTAAATAAGGGGACAGTAGGGGAGTTGAGGGAAGCTTCCCCAATTCTCCAAGGTGGAAGGAGCATCTCAGAAATTTTAACCCAGAACCATGAGATTTCTTGAAAAAAGAATATTCTGGGACTTCTTTGTTATTCACCTTTACCTCTCTGATTGCCTCTAAGTTTCATACATGGTATCAAGCCACTGAAAGGAAAAAAAATGGAAATTACTAGTCAACTCATCTACTTACTCTCTGGAGGAGCGGTGTGTGTAAGTGCAGCAGGCAGGCACGCCTGTGTACTGCTGCTCTGGGACTCCTCGGGCTTCTCAGTGCTTATAGGCACCCACACGGGGCTGTACATAAAAGCTGTCCATCTAAGCATACATAAGCATGTTTGCAGAGCTGAACCTTTCACAAGTGCCCAAAGAGGTCCTTTCATTTCCCTCGTGTTTGGCCAGCCCCCCCCGCCTCCAAACCTAACAGTTTAAAACTAAAATGAACGTAACTTATTCCAGGCAGTGGAAGCTAGACCAGGCCTATTGGTGTAAATAAATCTGTGGAGAAAAAAAATATCTGTTTTAGAGACGAGTCTGACAAGCACTATGTAAAGAGACTGTTCCGTCAGTTCCCACAGCAAATCTGGAAGATGGCCATTTCAGCTCCATTCCTTGCATGAACTCAAGGCCATTTGAGCATAGAAAAGCAGATTGGCTTTTTGTGGCTTGATCTTTTGTATTGGCAGGAAGCTCGGGAAAGGTAAACAGAAACACTTATTTACATATTCCTTTTTCTGTACCTTTCTACTAGAGAGTTTTCACAACAGTCTTCCCATGCCTGTATTGATGCTTCTGTGTTCAGAGAATGAAAGGATGCATGCACGCAGACTCCCATGGCTAATCTGCAGACATGTAGTTTTATTCCCTTCGCAGCCTATTTTTGCACAAACCAAAGTATTTTTTCTTCAGGAGATGGCCTGAAGAGTATATTTCATGACAAATAATAATCATTGCACACATAACCTGGGCTACATATTGTAATACATAAACATATAAATGCATATGTAATACATATACATACCACTCTGGGCTACGTATTTGTAGTAACATAAGTTAGCCTTTTCAGCTAGGTAAGGCAAATAGCTATATTACTGAAATCTCTGTAAATACGGTTAGTAACACGTTTCGACTGAGGAAGCACAACGTTACCATTCCTGTCTTTCTCCCATTACACTTTATTTAATAGTCTGCTTTTATGCTACGCTGTCTGCGCTGCTTTTGTTCGGAGTCTGTTCAGAGCAAGGCAAACACCAGGGAAATTTAAAGTCACCCAGAAACACAACCACAGGTTTCACACTCAGAAAGTGATATTTGAAAGGACAGAAGCAACTCGTGGTTTCACAAACATTTTGCGAATTGAAAAACTGTATTATCACTAGTAACAGAGAGATCTGGCCTTGTCCTTAGACACTGAGGCTGTGTCATAACTTTTGTCTGCTTTCTGCCTTTTTTATGCACAGGACACTGCAGGGGAATGGGCTAAATGAACTGCCTAGACAAGGAAAGTCTCAAAAATACATAGGAAAATATTAGGGAGTTGTTCTAATATTTGGATTATGAGTAAAAATAGTTAAAAACCTCTGCCATAAGTATGATTTAAATCAGTGTTCTTCATGTTCACTTCCAAACTACTGGCAGGGGTGAAAAAAAATCAAATCCTTCTTAACAGAAGAATAATTTCTCCATTTTCAGACAGACAGTATTCTTGTAGCTTCATTAAGCCAGAAGGCAAGACTCATGTATATTCATACAGTTTTGGTTCTGCTCAATTTCCATTCTTTTTTTCTGGGCACCCAGTGATGCTGGGATACTGGAAGGACTGACAAGGTGAACTTCTAGCCTTCAGGCTACAAGAAGTGAGGAACTTGTCTGTTGCCCTCAGTATCACAGCAAATTAGAAATTCCTCCCACTACCAGCCTACCACTTTTCAGTTATTCCAATAATTTTAGAAGCATGTCTCTAAAACCACAGCTGCCTGAAATGCAGCCTATACACTTCTATTTGAATTTACTTATTGAGCTCTTGGTCTAACAAATGGAAAAACTGAAGTAAATATTTTCAATATGAAATTTAAAACTTCTCTGAAATAAGCCCTAAAGAAGCTTGGCTTCCTGAATAATTTCTGCTAAAATTTGTCATCCGTACAAGGTTATTTAATCTGAGTCAACATTTAAAAAAAAAAAAAAAAGTCAGGAAGATGAAAACTGTCACATAAAAAGTGAAACTGAAGTTCTGTAAGGGCTGCATTTCCAAATACTGTTATTTTTATTGGCAGAGGTAAAGCTTAGAATATGGTAATGAAAACTTGGAGGGTTTTTTGCCAAGATTTTGACTTAACTGCTTTTGATCAGCAACATTTCTCAAAAGCATTTAAAAAAAGCACCCCATGTAACTACATGAACACCAGCAATACATTTTCTGCCTTCACTGCTGTGACCTAATCAACTCGGCTTAAAGACAAGTAAAATCTTTAATGCAGTCAATACAGTTTTTGTTTGAATGCCATGTATTGAAACTACTCAGATTTAACTGAGAGAGCTCCAGATGCATGGACTGCCAGCCAGATGAATTGTAACCCTTATTTTTATAATAGGATTGCTGTGTTTATCACCCCAATTATGATGATCCTAAGCAGTTTTGCTTTAGAAAAAGCAGAATGCTTTAAACAGGGGATATCTGCAAGGGCAAAAAAAATGTTAATAGAGTATTAAAATGGTAAATTAGCAAATTTTTAAGAGCTGAAAAACCAAGTAAACCTCATCTCCAGCATTGTTTGGTTCCACAATCTGTATGCTCCTACACACCATCTCGTACAAGTGGGAGTATTGTCAGCTTCTACTGATGTGAGGGACAATTGTTACCTACATAGAATATAACCAATGCACATCGCGTACAATGGCAATAATAAAGGTCTCCGTAGCAACATTAAGCACAGTTATTTTTAAATGTTCCACCTTAGTCTCACGGTCATGTTTTTTTAACTACAACTATTAACTGTTTCCATTGCAGATATTGCAGTGAGCTAGTCACCCAACAAAACTCCTTTGTCGAGGCTTGAAAAGATGATCCCTGTCTTGTTTTTCCACAGATCGCTGCAGGCTTTCTTTCCTTTGCAGACAGTAAATATCCACTAAATATTGCATAATTTTTTATCAACACACAACTGGTCTGGAAAACGAACCTGTAAGAGTTCCCTCTCCTCTTGGAAGGAGGAGGAAGGGCTACAGGAGTAAAAAGGATCCAACGCAGAAAACCCGAGCAGGTTGCAGCCAAAGATCTTCCAAACTGGTAACACACAATCAACGGAAAAAGGGAAGAAAACAAGAGGCTGGGGAGGGACATCATGCTCTGGAGCAGGGCTGGGAGAGGCAGAGTTAGCAGGTGAGGAGGAAGACAAAGATGGAAGGCACTTCCCTGAACCCCCCTGAACACTGCAGGTGCTGCAGTGAAGGACCCACTGTGGAAGGAGACCTTGGGTGAGAGAGGAAGTGCAACACAAAAGAGTTGGGTTTATCTTGGGGCCCAAAAATGGCTTTTTTCTGGAAGAGGAGCAGGAAGAACAATAATATTTTTCTGAGAAATGAAGCAGCATGTGTGTTTTTCTTGCACACCCCTCCTTCAGCCCTGTTTCCCCAGAGCTTCATCCCTTGTGGATTCCAGTGTAAAGACCGAGTTAGGGCTGGCATGGGTTCCCAGACCTCCTTGTACCCCGCATTTTTCTTTGTTATCTAAGGGTAGTCCTATTGCTTTCCCCTCGTTTCTCATCCCTACAGAAGGCAAAGCTGTTCACAAGGTAATGCAGTTTTCAAGCAGGTAAAACATGAACAGAAAGAGGGCTGAGCTCAGCCCCGTGCTTAGCATGGTAGTGGGGCTTCATTTCTGGAAGGAACAGAAAGCTCTTCCTTTTAACTGTTAATTTCTTAAGAGACAACCCTCAAGGGCCAATAATAGGAATAATTTATATACTGCCATACACAGGAGTGATATAGGAGGAACAGAAGCATATGCTGCAAGTCTTGGATTTCATTAATAATATATAAATACACATGCTGGATAAAAAAAACCCAACCCTCCTAAGTTTGTTAATAGATTTCTGAGATGCTAATCTTTGTTTCATTAGCTTAAATGCTGCAAACATCATCTGGCAATACTGTTTGTACCATGCAGAAATGGTCTGCTTTGCAGGAGCATGAGCCAGGGAGCATGAGAGTGTACTCACTCGTCATCTGCTCTATTAATACACACACGCCTCTGCTTGTTATCTGGCACAAGGGATGTCAAAGGCAGGGGAAGAGAATCACAGGTAAGCACGGATGAATTACATGGTAAGAAGGATGTCAGGAAAAAAAATGAGTGGAGTTTTGACAACAGGCCTTGTCAAAAACAGGGTATCCGTGGATAGGTAAAAGGAGTGATCTCTCTCTTATGTTAAATCTCTTCAAGGAAGGCTTGAGGTCTTTAACAGAGATATGCAAAATAGATGCACTTGTGCAACAAAATTGCCTGAGGTAGGAGGAACCAGCGTATTTGGGGATGCCTCTTTTGCCCTGCTGTTAGGAAGGGAGCACAGATTTCCTTGCCTGATTACAGCTCGATTCTGTTTGGTGACTGTCTAGGAAGTTCTTCTTCAGGACTGTATCTCCCTTGCACTTACACCCTCCGCTGTTTTACTGGGAGAGGCTGGAAGAGCCTGTTGATGGCAATTTGGCCAAGCTGCCCATATCTCTAGGAAAGAGCAGCCATCAGGAGCTGTGTGAATGCTTAATGTAATCAGTACGGCTGACAGCCAAGTGGGGGGGGGAGGAGGGAAGTATCTGAAGATTTAGGACCAACTGCAAGGTCTGTTCAGGATCTGTGCCAAAGAGCAGCTGGACAGACTGCTAGCTGAAGCCTGTTATACCACCGTGGTTCATAACCAAGGTAATTGTCTGTGTTTGATTTTACACAGGAGATTTGTGGGCATTAATACTTCCTCTGCACCAGTTGCTTAGCATATCTGATGGTGTAATCTGAGCTTGCCTGCTTTCTCCGATAGTTAAATGGGCACTGTCAAGGACATTTGCAAAGTATATACCACCTTATTTGTGAAACCATCTCAGAAGAGTGAAAATACTGCTTTTCTGCAAGGCCAAGCTCTTTGCTTCCTACAGTTACTCTCATCAGCGTGACTCTTCCCACAGTAACTTTCTTTTTACCGTCTTTTATTAGAAATATGCAGGGAAACTGCTCACTTGACACAAGAAAAGTGCCATTAAGAGCAAGCACAGGTTCAAATTTAGGTGAAGGAGGAGGTCACAGATGCAACGAATATGTAAAAATGAGTTATTGCTGCTCTACCACACACCGTCTACTTCTCCCTTCTACTTCCCCCACTTTTAACTTCAAGTAGTGTTAGCAGTAACATCCTGGTCTATGGTTGGTTTGCATTCTGTGTTCTGTTTTGTTATTTTGTTTTTTTGACATAAATGTTATCAACGGAAATAGGTTTCAGTCAGAATTCAGCTGCACAGCCCTGTCTTCCCTCCCTGCTCATTGTTCTGTCTTGGCATTTTTCTCCTGTGTTATTCTGTGCCTGGTCTCAACTTGCCCAGCTTCCAGAGTGGTTTTGCTTTGAATCTGCCCCATCTCAACCTTCAGAGAGGGTATGGTAACAATTTGGATACCAAACATGGAGAGAAGGACTGCCCTCTTGGACAGCAGTGTCAGGATTCCTGCCCAAGCTCTTACCACAGACCTCAGCTGAGTTGCTTCACGTCTCCAGAAGGTCTGTTGTTAACTCAGTGCTATGAGAAGATGAGGCTTGCCTCTACAACCATGAGGTCACACCTCAGGATAAACATACTTACTAAAATTACAAGCTGTTTAGATAACTTGGTCATTTAGGCACATCTGGGGCAGCTGGAGTAAGTATTCTTAACCTTCATCTGTGCTAGTAAGCTGAACATAGATCTTCTTGGAGGCCACAGCTGCAGGAAACTGCATTATGCTCTATGGAAGGACCACGGGGCTAAGTGAGGGTGCTGTGGTCGCTGACACTGCTTGTGGCTTGGTGACTCATCCTTCACACTTCCTCATTACCCCTTTTACTGACAATACAAAGTACCCTTTTCTAATAGAGAAGCATTTAGAAGAGCTGGGTTTTGGTAAATGATATAAAAATGGTTCTTGATAGCCATTATGAGTTTGGATTCACAGCTTTTCTGAGGAATGCTTATCTTCATGCAAACACTTCTCCTTTCCATAGCCCACTGCTTACACATGGCACTCAACTGTTAATAATTTCAGCAATACCACTGATGTACTTAGTGCTGCTCTAGTTCAGAACTCGTGATGGATGGTGAGAATTTGTAATATCTGACCCTTAGCATCTGAAGATTTCATGCTCAATAAATCTTATACGTTTCTTTTTTGTTATTGTCCGAGAACAAAAGTTCCAATGACTTTTCTACAATTGCCTTGGTTCATTCTGCTTTAGCTGGTGCCTGTTTGCTGATTAGCTCATAGAAGGAAATTAAGTCCTGCATTGTTCTGGCAGACAGAATGTATGTTCTTGTATGCTGTGATGAAGTAGCATGTGGAGAACTTGAAAAACAGCCTGGCGTTTGTAAGTGCAATAATGATGTCAAGGAGTAACTTGCAAGATTTTGTGGGACATGTAGATCCAAACAGGCTATGGTTAAACAGGTACTGTAGAATAACATGGCTGAGTGGATGAAAAAGCACATAGAGAATAGTCATAATCAAAGAAAATATATTTTCATGTAGGTAATAAAGGAAGGAACACTGTCTTCTCCTATTACAGATACTGGGGTTTGTGATTTTCTCTTTTAAGGGTTTTTTTTGTTGGGTTATTTTGTTTGTTTGGTTGATTATGTTCAAAGTAAGCATGGAATATATTATTCCAGGACATTACTGAAGTGTTTTCGGAGTTAACCACATAGAGTATCATAGTTGCATCCCTCAGGTTTCCTAGGGCATCAAAAGTCTTACTGACTAACCAGCACAATAAAAACACATTATCATTTGTACAGCTTCTTCTGGAGATAGCCTTGACTTGAAGATACAAAATAAAGTCTAAGCTTCATCCTCACAGGTCTTTTGGGACATGGGGCTCTAAACCTTAATTCTTTTTGAACAGTAAAAGACTCAAAGCCAGCCCATACTTTATCCAAAACTGATCAGCATCTGCACATCAGCATGTAAAACAGAGCAGCAAAGAACATGAGATCATTAGATCTTTCCAAGGTTCATCCAGTCAGGCTTCCTGTAATGTGATACTAAATTTAGCAACAGAGCAATACTGGAAAACTAAGTGCAATTCCTTCACAGGCAATAATATGCCATTATAGCTTGTCTAAATGGTTGGTTTCAGTAATACTTATTAACAGGAAGCTTTGTAGTTGTGTAGGCAAACTCAAGCAATCAATGAAGTCAATGAAGCAATGCTTCAATGAAGTCATTTCTTCAATGAAGAAATCCAATGAAGATGATTTTCAGCTTCTTTCTTTTTTTGCCCCACAGCTTGAGCCCTGTTGAGCTGGAATCAGCACAAGAAGACATGACCTCATGCATAAAAATTTGCAGCATAAGGTGACTTTTCCATGGCTAATGATGCAATTGCTACCTTCACCAGGGAGAACAACCCTCATTTCTTAACAAATTTTGAAGAGCACAGGTACGTTTTCCACCACACAGTTGAGTTCCTTCACCAGTAGATAAGTAAAGCTACATTAACTCTTTTATAGGAGACAAATTCTGAGAAGACAGCTGAGAGAAAATAAAAGACAATCAGTAAATATGACAGCTGTCTGCATTCAGAAGAGTGTGTGAGAGATCTACTTAACAGCAGCATTGAAGCCAGCCACTGAATCCACTTCCCTTGGGGGTTCCCCTTATTACGGTGCTACCACCACCAAGCAAGTAGCCTATTCCCTGGTTGTCTCAGTAGCTGAGACTTTTCTGGACAGATACACAATTTTTTTTAGCATCAGTTAATAGAGAGTTTTGCACCTTCTTAGTCCCTCTGTACTTGTCGTATGTCTTCACTGAAAACTGGGTTGGTCCCTTTACATGAGCTGCAGGACAGACTTAGGGTCAATGCAATATTTGCTCCTCAAGGTATGTCCTTATACGTTGTTAGGATTTCCAGTGTGTAAAGTGACAGAGTTTTCCAGTACAGGGATAAAGACATCCTGTAGGGAAAAAAAAAAAAAAAAAAAGCAACAGCTCAGGTATTGTTTCATCTTCTACAAACACTATTTTCTCTTATGGTGGTGTGGTTAGGAGCATGAGGCAAAGGGCAAGCTCCAGGTGACTGTACTGCTAGCAAATGCCCCTACTTAGACCCGGTACTTGCCTTCCAAATACCTACATGAGACCAGATACCAATAGAGCTTTATTGTTTCGACCATACTCAACACAAGGTGGCCTTGTCAATGGATTTGGGCAACGTTAATTTACTTTTTTTTTTGGGGGGGGGGAAGAAGTTGTCAGGAAAAAAGTAAAATTCTCTTTTCCTCCAAAAGAACTTACTCTTCAGGAAGCTCAGGAGATTCCACCTTTCTTTCTTGCTACAGGAATTTAAAAGTAATAACATTAAAACCAGAGACAGACAACAGTTGCTGGCCATACGAACAAAACAATTCCCTCTTCTACATGTAGAAAGTACTCAATCCATATGCCCTATATCTCCAGCAGCAGGTAGCTGTTGTGAATCCTTCACCATGGCGCTCACAATCTCAGGTCTTGGAGAAAGACCAAGGCACCCAAGCAGAAATACACCAGACTCCAAGGTAGTGAAGCACTGTATGACCTACCAATTAACAGCCTTCTTTCTTTTCAGCCAGCAGCCACCCTCTGTACCTATGACCTCTACTGCAGGTGGGTCACCTAAGGATGGTATACCTGCCAGGGATTTAAAATAATAATAATAATAATAATAAATAATCAAATCACCACATTTGTTTCATTTCCTAGTTACTTGCCAAGACTTCAAATTCCAAACTTCTGAGAAAGCAAATCTCCCTATTTGCTCTGAATTCATCCAAGTTTAATGCTATTACTTTCTGTTAACCCCTTCTAGATGTACACTGCCTCATAAAGACACTGCTAGAAACCAGTATTCTCATTTACTCCCTTCTTACCCCCTTCCTTCCACCCAGCCTGCTCTGTCAGCCAGCCTAGCACCGATGACATAAATCTTTCCATTTTTAACTCCTCCCTTGCAGCCTGATATTTTTCTCAGTTGTTATCCTGACATCTGGTAGTGGCAATCTGTTCACTCTCTCCCAGCTTATAGGATGTTCCCCATCCCATCACAGAGGGGTACCCAGGTAGAGTCTCAGAGCTGCTGTGGAGACAGGCACTGCTTACTTTTCTCTTTTTCCCTTAGCAGGAGTCAAACTTAGGAGTCAGATAATGCTGAAAGTCTGTTCGGCACAGTAGGAGAGAGGTGGTTAATTTTACTGCTGCAGTATTAGTAAATTCCTTGGATATCTTTTGGGAAATCATCCCAAAATTTTCTGAAAGAATCTGTATTTTCCAAAGATACTCATCTCTGTTAGAAATCAGTGTGAATGATCTACCATACAATTGTAAGTACTAGCTGAGTATAAACACTTGTATGTTTGGTGCTTCACCATTAAATAATAGAAGCTTACTGCCATCTGTGTCCTATTTGTAGCCTTAGCATCTTTTAATCCCAGAAGAGGACTAAGCATTACCAAGTAAGCAAGTATTACAAGAAAAGGAAGGAGGGGAGAAATGACAGCCATCCTGGCAATCACAAACCAAAAAGTGACATGCTCGAAATGTCAGTCATCATAATGTCCTTAAGCAACCATCCTATACAGACAAGTAGGATGTTTTATCAAGCTGCTATCTCAAATAAAGCTGGAAGCCTGGCTTACGTGCTTCTGCTTTTTAGTTTCAATACATATGTTTTAACACTGTACATTTTGTCATGCCTTGAAGCATCCATATTCTAAATGTAAACAATGAGTAATGAGCAGGTGGTTTACTCCAATGCTTCCCATAAGCTGTGATTAAAGGTTTGTATCTCTGTGCAAAATCTGTTGCTCAAGCACCTAAATATAATACCCTGGCTCAGGAGCAAATCAAGTACACCAGTGTGCCATAAACCAGGCAAAAGCATTACCAAAGCCCAGGGCTCAAAAATGAGTGAGCTCCTGCAGTGTAATGAGTTACTTACTGAGCATCAGTGGAGCCAGATGCTCTCAACCTGTCATATATTTGAGGAAAAATGTGTTCATTTAAATGTCAGCAAAAAAACCCCAAAAAGATTTAAGATAATGCATTTTTGCCATGTGTTTGTGAGGGTCTAGAAGTATGCGTGTGGTTGAACCCCCAGCTTCGATGAACACACAGTAACTCTCCAACCAACAGTAATTTGATTATCTCTCCCAACCCTGAACTGAACCACAGCAGTCTCTTCAGATTAGAATTGAGTGAGAGGCACGAGGCTGTCAGAGAGGGTGTAAATTTAACATCTTAAATTGCAAATGAGATCAAGTGAAAAACAGTATTTTACTGAGGATTTACTTTATGGAGTCACCACATCAGCACTTTACTAAAGAAAAGCCTGTTGTCTCTGAGGGAGGGCTGAGCATTTCCTAGTGCACATTTAATCAGTAAAAAAATATTCTGTGCCTGGCTTACACTGGACTATTCTGACAACACACTGGGTTGGTCAGTATTTTTCTAACACACCTAGAAAAAGAAACAAGGTCTTCTCCAAGTTCCCTGAATCATACAAAGCAGCTGATTCACTTGTTGGTGGCCTGGCATGTATTCCCCATCAGGAGCTAAGTCACTCTGCAAGCCTGGATCAGAAAGAAGTGAAGCAGGGTGGCTGTAATCCAAGGCAGTGCTCCTGTGTCTGCTTGCTCAAGGTCAGGGATCTTTTTGGACACTTGAAGTATGAGCTTTGCTATATTTAGCACATTGTGGCTTGGAACACCATGATAACATGATAAGAAAAGAAAAAAGTCACTCCTGATGTAGGATTGCCAAGTGGGACTTGGACTACCTAGATCTCATGGACTTTTCCAAATGTCCCGAAATAATGCTATGGAAGTTTTAATTGGTGTCTGCACTAGGAAACTATATTTCATACACCTTTCCTTTAGAAAAAGGGATTGTTAGCAATTCCCTCACCCGTGACATAGAAACGACGACATCTGCACAACTCTGGGTGTTACATATAGCCCCTTTGTTCAGACAGCATTGCCAGAAGACACACAAGAAGCCAAGCAGATAAACAGAAACTATCTGAGAGCCACTAAGTCCTTTGAAAAAACTGATAAAACAAGCTGCCAACCTGTATAGGCAACCCAAGTTCACCCATAAGACCTTTACCTTTAATTCACTTCCAAACACCTTGTTGAGTGACTTAGGCTTCTTCCAAAGGCCAGCCCCAATGGGAGGGGACGTATTTCATTGTGTGCATCAGATCAATTGTTCCAGGGACAAGAAATTGTTGCACTAGCCCTCGAAAATATGATCTGGGTGGAAATGGTGGTTTTCTGCACTCCCTGGACAGTGGTACTTATAAAACCTATGTACATCTTTTTGCATATGGAACATGTTTTTAAAGTACATGTAAACAATGGTCCACAGTTAGAACCCAAAATTACTGTAGCTGTCCCAGGTTGTGGCCACTGGATGTCACTACTGATCCATTTCAGAGGAGCAGCAGATATTTATGAGAGCAAAACAAACACCCTCCTAATTTGGAGAAAATGGAATACTATTTTACTTATTATTGTTGCTGTTTATGGGAGGTTGTCAGCTCATTTTCCTAAGTCAGCATAGCATGCCTGTCACCTTGTCTGTACTTGCAAAGGAACACTTTCTTGCATTATCAGACAATTTCTCCTCATCAGGGAAGAGACCTCGGGATCCAGGGGAAGAAACTGCAGCTTTTAGAGTGATGATACAGTGTCAAGGACACTGTGAAGCAGAAGAACCTCCATGTAGACCGGGCCCATGAGCTGGAGGACTTCAGGAGGCAGGTGTGGGTGCTAGGACCCCAGGAGGCAGGCAGGTGTGAGTGCTGGGACCTTTGCTTCCCTGGGGTTGGTGCCAAGTGTCAGCTCATCACCATCCTCTTTTCCTGCATCTTATATGGAAACAGCTCGGATCTGCTTATTTTCTAAGGGTAAAAGACTGATCCCCTGTATTATGGATATTAAAAAGCAATAAAGGCAAAGTACCTGCCAGGTCACTAAAGATGAGTTCTCTATAGATCCATCCCATTGTGTTGGATAGCTGCATAAACATCAGGCAAGAGGTGGGTCTGCTTCTGAAGCCTTGCAGTGAAGAAGGTAGCAGAGATGAGTGGGCACAAAGATTCTTTTCTGTGGTACATATGCTCTGCTGGCTTCCCCACAGACAGGAGGGGGGGCAACCAGGTAGAAACAGATATAACAGGACACTGGGGAGGGAAGAGAGAAGATGACATCAAGATTTGGATGAGAGACTGGTGTTTTATGGCAAAGAAAGGGAAGTTAAAGAGATTCTGGAACAATCATATAGAAAACATCATGAAACTAGGAAACAGCCTTGCTTCCCAGAGACCTCAGGGAAGATCTATCCATTTACACACTCAGTGCAGTGCTCTGGATGTTCTAACACCACTCACAAGCCTGACTGATGGAGTACTCTGCTAAACACAATGCCAGTGCACCCTGCACCGACTCATGCCAAGGTTGCTCAGCACTTCTGAAGGGACCCACTCCGTATAGCTTCACTGAACTTTCATCATTCAAGCTGAAAATTTCTGTTAGATTTTCTGCCTCGAGCTGAAAAACAAGGCAATAGAACTATTCATCTATTTTTTAAGAAAGAAAATTGTAAGAGAAATCATATATACTCAGTAGAGACTTTTAGAGATTAATAATTGTACTGTCCAAGATTTATCCCCTTTAGGCAGACAGGGGTCCCCAAGACATTTAAAGATTGGGTGACAGCCTAGGAGGAGAAAGGAGAACAGGACCAAACACGTAGAGGGATGGAGAGCTGATTTTACACACAAGATAAAGTTGTTAGAGGTAACCCACAATTACTGCCTTTGAGTTCCTTCTTGCCACCCTGAAGTGTTTTGAATGCAATTTTTGGAGAAAGTATCTTCCCTTCCTTGTGAACCAGTTTGGGGTGGAGTGGTCTTTGGAGTGGTTCAGGAGTTTTTAAAAGCAGAGTACTTCTGAGCTCCGGGGTTCCTGAGCTTCATTACAGACTTTCAAGGAGCAGAGCATGGTCTTAGAGCCTCCTCACCCAACCCAGGAGCCTGGTCCAGTGTGGATTACATCAGTTTGATTAATTCCTTGCAGTGACATAGCCAGATAAAGATAGCAGTAACTAACGCCCAGTTATCTAACGGAGCTATGGATCCAACAGAACTGAGCTGGGGCTCTCCCCATCACCAGGCAGCAGCCTACCAGCCCACTGAGCTCATTGGAAACCTGAGAAACTTGTCTGATTTCTGCTGAGAGGCTCATTTTGATTTAATCAGCCTGGCATTTTGCCAGTGTAAAAATTTCCTCTCTGAAATTTTCAACCTATTTCAGTGAGAGCTGAAGGATAACCCAAGGTGGTCTTCTGCACAGCTCCTCTTTGCCTCCTATTTCCTTACATGTGAAGCTGTATTAATGCCATGGGGCAATGGCATTGCATTCAGAGCTGTATAATGTCATGGGAGATGAAAGAAGTACTTAGAAGTAACAGCAGAGAGGGTATACAGTGCAGGTACTTCACTTAATCAGCTGGCTTTGCTCGGAAAAAGAAGCAGCAAGACCATATACATGGGATCCGTCTTTTTCCTCTGCTAGTGGAAAATTTTTATTTTTTTTTTTTTAAGACAGGCTATCATGACGTACAGCTCACTTTGCCTGGCAGTTTGGATAGAGGGAGGAAGAAAAGAAAAAAAAAAGATCCAACCGAAAAACCCAACCAGAAGAAACAAACTGCCATTTTGGCCAAAATTGCTCCAGCCTTCCAGACCCTGGATTTCTTTACATACCCCAGGAGAGCCAAGCTCGCAGCAAAGCTCAGCCATTGCATGTCAGCCCCAATACATTGCAATGCCTGTAGGAGTGAAAACTTTTTAATACAGAAATAAACAAACAGGGTGAATGGATATTTGGAACCAAAGCCAGTGACTTTTACACCATGCCAGTACATCTTTCAACTCCACGAGTAGTCCCATTGGTTTCATCAGGATTACTTGCAGAGTAAGAATCCACTCAGCCAAAGGGAGGGAACCTGAGCCCTTGTTTTCAGCTGAAAATGTAAACTTTGGGGCAAGGATCATTTCAATTTCACAGAGGCTCAGTTTGGCTCTCACTCAGGCTAGGGGAAAAGGTGACCATTCTGTAAAGCAGTGTATTGCACTAAGCCATTTGTCAGTCCAAACCAGGAGGCTGAATATCAAACTTAAATTGTCTTTTCATCAGCGTCATTTCATAATCACACCATGTATTTGTCTAGGAAAGCTGAATTTTCCTAACAAGAAAGCAAAGAGGGAAGGAGCTGGTCAGAGCTTTCCAAAATACATTGTCAGGATCCTTAATTCCTCACTCCATCACCTGGCAGATGGCTCTTCAGACACTTTAGCACCAACTATATGCTTTCTCCCTTCTTTCCTGGAAGTGTTGCCTTGTCCTGTGGAGACTCAAATATATACGATATTATGTAAGGGGTTTTCACCAGTTCTTTTTATGGGCATTATGAAAGATGCCAGACTATTATCCGAGACCTTCCTACAAACCCCACACATGGAGCCTGGCAAGATAGGGAAATCCTGTGGCCAGAAGCTTTTGGAGGCAGAAGTTTCTCCTCCCACTTGCAGAGACCACACTTAAATATTTGTGGTATCGTAAATATGCTCTTTAGTGTGTGCACTAATAGATCTCTGGAACACATCTGGATCTGGGGGCTCTGGACCCTCGGGCTTGTGCAAGGCAAGGTAAGAAGTGTCCAGTGTGCTGGGGATGTTGGGTGGGTATCTGCTGGACTCAGTGCCATTCTGTTTGACCTCATCCTGGTACTGATGCAACCTACAACCTCTACAGCTGGAGTGAGTTTGAAAATAGGAGTTTTCTATTGCTAACCTGGTTGACTATAGCTTAAATATTACATATAGGGAGGAAAAGTTACTACCAGAGGGAGAAAACTTAGCAAAACAGATCTCTAGTGCCTTACAGGTTATGTAGCTACTTGTGCATGCATGAAATGGACATAAGATTGATTATTTGATTATATAATCAAATTTGATTATATAAACATAGCTGATAATGCCATGCTTTCCCTCAGTACAGTGATTTTATGCTAAACGGTGTCACTTATAACATGGTGCTAAAGCCTCCATCTGAACTCTTAATTCCCTTCTTCAATTATATCAAAACTCCTCCCTGGGGAGGAGAACTTCTCTTTTTCCCCATGGCCTTGCTCTCCCATGCCACTTATAGTTTCAGAGAAGTCTCCTCAGTCTCAAAAGCTGAGGTCCTTCCTAAGAAAAGCAAAGTTAAAGACACGCTATTGGCTTTCCTTGTAGTGGGTTGGTGTAGCAAGACAGCAGTCCCTCGGGGGAAGAGGGATTGAGGTTGATTTTAATGATTTCCTTCATGTCTAAAGGAAAGTTTAAAAAGATTTCTGTGCCCTGAATGTGAGAGCAGAAGAAGTGATTTCTGTTTAAGTAGGTGTTAGGAGGTAGGAAAGAGTGTTATAATAACAACCTGTCTCATAAGCCAAGGAAGTGAGACATTGAATCTGTACCCAAACAAAGAGTGAACCTGAGTCACAGGAACACTTTGTATTTATAGGGCAGCCTTCATCAGAGAATTTCAGAGTGTTTTACCCACCCAGAGAGCCAGGAGTAAACATCCAAACTTACACCGAGTCCGGCTCTCCTCGGTGGTGTCATGGAGCCAAACAGTTAAGGAGCACAGAGCCAGGGGCTGTTTCAGTATGAGTAAGAGGACAGAATTTGGCCCCGCATGCTTAACTTTCACATCTCTTTTCCCTCATAAAGGAAGCTTTCGTTCCACTTTATAGATGGGTAACTGATGCAAAGAGATCCCAGGGAGTTTGTCCAAAGTCACAAAATGAGGAAGTTAATGAAAAAGGACCCAAGAGTTTTGACTTTGTGCTCTAACCCCAAGGAAAACTTAATTTGGCACTAGCAGCTGCTTGATCTTTAGGGCTTCTGCATGAACAGGGAGTAGTTTGCTTAATGAAATAATATCCCAGGCACATATGAAGAGCAATTACTTGCTCTCATATAAACTCTCATGTATTCATCTAGGAAAAATGTTCATGACTCAGTCATCTGGGATGGTTCAAGCTACTCACCCTCCAGCATGAGGCGTAGGCATTACAGTGGTGAAGTTAAAAAGGAAGACACATGACCTCAATTACTCACAAGGAGTCAAATTATGATCTCAGATACAGTGGTATAAATCCAGAGTCATTCCCCCCTGAAGTAATTGGCATCATACTGTATTCCTTTAACATACGGGAAATCAGAATGCAGTCTCTAATCTCAGTGTGTCTGTAGAGCTTTATTCAGAGAGAGGCTATGCTCTCCAGCAATGGATGTTAGTAGTGGAGAAAAATAAATTTGGAAAACATGCAAGTAGAAAAATGTGCCAAGCTTCCCTGTAGCAAGAGCAACAAATTATTATCTAGCTTTAACAGTGTACTTAATAATGATTCCACTTTTTTATCAGATTTTCTCTGGTTTTTTTTTACTAAACAATATAAATTTACTGATGTGCAGAAAGACTTCGTAAGGGCCTGTCCATTTGAACTATATCTTTAATTCACCTTTTTGTTCTGGATATCATAAATGATGAGGAAGGAATGGTTTGACTGTTAAGAAAGGTGAAGAAAATGATGAACTTACAAATTTACAGATGGAGTGTGACTGCAAATGCAGATCTAGAATTAGGGACATTGCAAGTTCAGAGAAAAGAATGATTAATGTAAGAACCACAATGAACTGTCCCGGTGGGACATCTGAAATTGTATGAAACTGTTTCCATCAGTGCAGAACAAAGGACATACAGCTTGAAGAGCAGGGACATTGGATTCAGCACAGCAGGAGACCACATAGCAAAATATTATAAATAGACTCTCCATTTATAGTTTCTGAACTTTCGGTAACTGCGATATTCTCAACCTTACAATTCTAGTCATTTGTAACCAATAGATGAGGACTTTGCCCCTTTGAAACTATGGAAAACCTGGCAGAAATGAACAGGGAAAGGATTCAGCTTGACAGAGGAAATGTATTATAGGTACCTCAGAAGTTTCCATTGCATCGGGCAACCCAGAGTTTTTACAGATATGTATGTTTTTAACATTTGCTAAGCCTACAGAAGCAGTTCAAACATATGTTAAATTACAAGCAAATTGTACTGGCAGCCTGCAGACACCCGGGAGACCTTCCTTAAAAAGCTCTGGGTGTGCAGGAGGACTGCTGGGGTGCCACCGGAGAGCATCCTGCCTGCTCCTGCTGCCAGCACTGGGAGGAACACAACGCACGGCTCCAGTGTGTGTAGTAGTACTTTATGGGCATATATCACAATTTCTGGCTTGTCTTCCAGCTGTTACCCAATTCAGATTCCTTCCTGAAAAATCTTGGCACGTGCATCTTGTTGATGTAATTTCTAAGTATGCAAAAGACACGCATGTGCACCAGGAAAGCTACAGACCTTGGAGACTTAGGAAAGTGATACCTGTATTACCTGTTTTACAGGCATGAATGCAAAGTAGGTGTGTTTACATATGCAGAAATTGTAGATGCTTTTGAAATATGTGTCAGCATATGTGTACTGGAGTGCAACACCGGGTCCAGGGGTACCATTAGGAGACACTTAAATGAATGTGATGAAGAAACTGTTTGCCCTGGCACTGCTGAAATATTGGAGCTTTCTGCTTCTTTTCAGGGAGAGGCATTGTAACAACTTGAAATGTTTTTGTGACCGATCCAAGAGCAGTAAGCCTTTCCCAGCACCAAGTACAGCTGAAATGATGTTTTGCAGTCACTTGCTGTGTGTAACGAACAGGCTCTCTGTGTCTGCATCAGTCAAGACTTCTGATGTGGAACTTCCACAAACCTGGTAACCCAGGAAGAGAAGAGAAGAGGTGAAGTGGCACCCAAATAGCACCCAGCTTGATGTACCTGAGTGTGGCCAGCTGTTCTGTGATCACAGCTGTGTCCTGGTCACCTGCTCTGATTTGGACACTGTGTATATGCAAAAATGTAGACCAAAAAAACCCTAAGTACTTTAGCAAATATCCTGTGTTACAAAAGTAATGAGTCTTTTTGAAGGCTAGTCTACAGGCAATTTTATACAATTTCAGTTCAGGGGGGATTTTTTTTACTGAAATAGTAAGCAATCCCTCCCTGCACATCTTCAGTGTGTTCTATGTTATCAGCAGAGAAAGTGCCGTACGCCAGAACAACGTACACCAACTTCTCACAGTAAGCTCATCTGCCCTCTGGAGAGGCAGTTCAGCTTTTCTGATGGAGAGACAGTTAAAACAGTACAACTTGGCAGAACAAACAAATCCATAATTAGGAAGGTCCCTTCCAACCCAAACTATTCAATGATTCTGTTTTCTACTTAAAAATTCCCGGATGTCAAGGTACAAGATGGTTAAGAACCAGGTCATAACTGAGGAACAGTACTGATCTCTGATCCTGTTACTTGGAAGCTGCCCCACAAGACTTATGTGTCACACCACTTGGTGGCCATGGCCACAGGTGACATGGGGCTGGTGAGAGGGTGGGCATGGGTCTGAGCATATGGGATAAAGGAGGAAGGGTGGGTGCATGTTAATAACCTGCTGCTTGGTTAGATTAACACCTGCAGGCACAGCTTCTTGGCTGCCTCTCAAAGTTCTGTTCTTCTTCTGGCCTGGGACCCCAATGGGAAGTGATCATTGGTCCTTTGGCTAACCAACAGCATTCAGGTCTCTGAGCCAGGGAGACGTGTCAGGATGCATGGCACATTCATGAGATGAGGGTGATTGTGAGGTGGGAACATGTAAAGAACCCTGAGAAATTAAAATGTACCCTGTGGACACCAAGAGCTTGCTGAGAGTTGTGGCTTTGTGTCTGGGAGAAAATCAGGCAACATAGGATAGTCTTCACAACCAAGGGAGGTTCTGGTCTTTGAGAAGCTTTAAGACAAAGGGATCTAGCTAGTGTCTAGATCTAGGCAGTACCATCTCTGGAGGTGCCATGTCTCCCTTACTTTTGCTTAGGGAGCTCGAGTCTCCTCATCATAGACACCATCCCTTTAGGCTCTGATGGGCACACAGAGCTGCTTTTCAGCAGCACCGTTCCAGGACCTGGCCAGGACTGAATGTGCAAGGCTATATTCAGGGAAAGTTAAATCCTTAAAATTGCATGAAGATCATTCTGCAGCCCTATTTTCAAAAGCCTTTGTATTGGTCTAACTCCTCTCCACCTGAAAGCTATCGAAAACTCTTTGGTGAGAGTTGTAGGGCTGTAGCACAGCACTTTGAACTGTGTTTTCCTTATGCTTGGTGAATATAGAACTACTTAATTGGGTATTTATTTAACATGCCAGAGCCAACAGGTGACGATAACTCGGAACTGCTGAGGACAAATCACCACGTATAATGTTAAGACACTAACTTGAGGAAGGAGAGGGGAAGGGGGAAAATGCCATGTATTAGCATAACTATCTCCTCACACGTCCTCTCTTGCCTTTACATAATATCCCAGTCCTGTGGGCCCCTGCCAGCAAAACAAAACAATGATCCTAGCCCTGTGGGCCTATTATTATTGATTTATAAAATACTTCCAGCTAGTTACGTTAAATGTGTCCTTCTACTGTGAGAAAGAATTACTGGGCATACAGTGGTGTAAGACTGCAGTGTCGTTATTATGCTATATGAGTTACACATAAAGGCATCTTCAAAATGTCTTTTTTTAGGCATTTCAACCGCTTTATGGAACCCCATCTGGAAATAAATGTAGCTGGTCTAATGTATGTCATGAATTTAATGTGCCATTCTTACACATTAAGGAAAAATCTAATAGGATGATTGAGTGGGGCCAAATTTCTGCAGGAAATTCCTTTATAATACATGATTGAATTATTGTTTTTCTATTAGGGCAGCCAAAACATTCAGTGTCCTCGACAATACAGGATGTGTGCTGTAACTTTTTTGCCACTAAGCTAGGCATACTGGATCTGGACAGGTGCCCAGCTATTTGAGTATTTCCATTTGAATGATTTATTTATTTTCCAAAGAAAGACTACATAAGTTATACAGAACTCGGCAAATTTCTTTCAGTTCAGACAAGAGAACTAGGTGCCTGGCTGCCAAACGAATGAAATCTAAGGAATCCAGAGCCATTTACAACAAAGCTGAGATTTTCCTAATGGATACCTAAAAATTATGGTCATGAAAGTCCTAGACCTTTTCTGAATAGAAACTGGACACCTAACTCCCTTTGCAAATCCTCAGCTCAAGTCTGCATTCAAGCCCCAAAGTGTCCTAACTTTCAAATATATTGTCCTTCCAGCTGCAACCACCATCTAGGAGAAACTGCTGAATGCAACACATGTGAAAAATGGATTATTTATTTATAAGCCTAAACAGGGTCCGAGGAGCCTAACTTTATATGCATTTTAAAGCCCGGGACTAGTACTTTTACCCATCTAAGTTGCACAGCACAAAGTGTTTTACAAACTTCTCACTAAAAATATGAAGCTATGAGTGCATTGAAAACTGAGAAACTGATAAAAGATATCCTGAGCTGGTGGTTCAAGATTCCTCCTCCCTTCCCCCCAAAAAAGCTGTTGCTGTTGTGATACGCAGGAGGAGGAAAGCAAATCATTTGAATGTTTTTGCAGGCAGAACATTGTGTATGTGAGACACCTACCTGCATTCCCAGGGGTTACAACTCTAAAACATATATAATTATTACCACACATTATGAGAATATGCTATTGACTTTGAGATATCCTGGAAATCCATATGTAAGTAAGTATATGGCAACATACAAGAGGAGATGAGGAGAACTCTGGATTTTTCAAACTGTAACTTGGGGAAAGGTGATGTATATTAGTGTAGCCTCCTAACCTTGTCTACAAGATCTCAAGGCTCATTTCCCACAGCAGTAGAGCCCCTTTCCTTCTGTGTTCTTAATAGGGGAGGACAATTATTTTTCTTCTGTGAATAAAATATTTCCCCCCTCAAAAGCTGTCCCAGCTCAAATTAGTCATATAGTCACAGCTGGAAACTATTTTTGACCTAAGTTTACAACGCTGCAGAGGATATCCAGATACCTCACCAGATATTTAAGGCACTCAGCCAAGGTGTGGGAGATGCAGGTTCAGATCTCTCTGGGGAAGTGGATTTGAATCCACCCTCTGGGAGGTAATTATCATAAACATGTTGCCATATAGGGAATGGTGGGTTGAGGGAGAATGATGCAAGCAACTGAAGGTTTGACCAGCTACTTGTCTCACTTGAGCTATGTGGCCTTTCGGAGCTCCCGAGCTGCAGAGGAGCTGTGGTGGGGCACTGAACCACGCAGGAGGCTCAGTTTGACCTTACTGGCTAAACAAGACCACTTTTGTAGTCAACCATCATCTGTTCAGCCATGCAGAGGCGAGGTTGGGTTCATCTTCCCCTCTGCCCCTCTCCCAGGGAAACCAGCATTTGATTTCTGTGTTTGGTTTCCTATTAATCCTCCTTAAACTGAAACTCAGAGGTTATTTACCACCGAGCCAGGATCCTCACTCTTCCTGGCAGAGATCAGGTCCTGATCTCTGGGACATCAAATAAAAACAAAGCAGGGGTTAATATTTATTGGCTTTATTAGTAACAAAAAGTGAAAGTGGGTAGAACTGCAGTGACTTAGTACCCGCTCTGTGCACAGAAAAGTCCTGACCTCTCCTTATGATAACACTTCATTACCTGTGCCCCACAGCCTTGCTCCTCAAGTTTATCTTGAGTCAAGCAGCTCACCAGGTTAACCCATACATTTTGTGCAGGATTCTGAAGCCAGCCGAGTGTTTATCATCCTTGAGGAATCTAGCCCATAGAGGTTTGATTAATTTTTTTCATACACACATAAACAGATTCAAGATGTTCTTGTTCAGCCAGAGGATAAAGGTTTCTCCTGCTATCTCAGTTCTCCATCAAAAAAACGGTCGGTCCCTATGTGCCAAGATTCTCGAAAAGGCGTAATTGCTGTCATCTGTATTTACTAATGCAGCCTTACAGGCATCCTGAAAAACAAGGACAGTGTCCTTTCCCAGTGTGAACTCCAAAGTCCGGATAGTCCCATACTTGAACTGCTTCTTAAGCATAACTACAGCCAGGATATCTCTCGGATAAGACCAGAAGATCCCTTCCGTGTTGCAGAAGTAACACTGGTCAGCTTTGATCAGTGACCCAGGCTCTCACAAGAAGAAATGTTAAACCCATGATTCCAGTTTGGACAACTACAGAGCATGACCTAAGCCTCCTTGGTTCACTCAGAGTCTTCACTTTCACTTTTAAGCTGCCATATCACATTGTCAGACACCGTGTAACTGCTGATGTGATTTTGCACTGATAGTGCCACATATGGGTGGCCACAAGAGTTCTTATCATTAGTGAATCTTCATTTGATATTAAAAAAAAAAAGCACTACAGCATCATTGAAATCTCACTATAGATCCACACAGAGCTCTCCGGGGCACCCCAGACCTGCTGCTCCTTTCTTCAGAGACAGGAGGCAGACTGTCCAGAATGAATCTGCCCAAACAGTCCCTAAGTGATTTCACTGATCATAAATGAAGAAAAGATTATTGGGTCTAGGATTCAAAGAAGTGAAAGATTTCCCCCTTCCGCCCCTCTCTGCCAAACCCCAAATATTTAAATTGAATGCAACTGGACAAAAAACAAACACAAAAAACCTGCATATTTTGATTATCTGGGATCTCAGCCATGTTACTGAGAAATCAGGTTACAGAAGGTGGGAAAGAAAGTACATGATAGCATATCCTTGATCCCAGTGCTACAGCTTTGCCCCTGGGTCAGTGTCCCGACAGGACATGAGATCATCATCTGCACGACTCTTCTTTAATTCTTTGTGGGAGCAGGAGATGCCTGACAATATTGTCTACTATAGCCTGCCTATACAGTCTTGTATAGCCTGCCTACACTACCTCATTTACAATCTAGCCATCAGCACAGCCATATGTCAAGCTGACAGCCTGTGCATCCAGGTTCGGGACCTCTGCTCTTTCCTTTCTCTTTTTCTTCTAATTTGCACATGTGCACATCCACATCATGTGCTATCACAGAGAACTGTGCAGACGAGAATTCTTATCTCTGAAAGCCCAGAGCTTGTCAAAGCACACTTGTATACAACTTTCTACTGACATATTTCCACGTTAACAAAATAAAATGCCTGAATTTGGGATTCCCTGTAGCATGTGAACAGCTTTCCAGTCTGGAGAAGGAGCTTGTTCACTGATTGCTACAGCTATACGGTGTTAATAAATGTCATTATTAATAGATTTGCTTTATTAAGCAAAACAATATGAATTCTTCCCTCGTAAATTGGTATAGTAACTCCTCCCTGCACAGTGCTCTAGCTGATGAGAATTGTAGGTCTAATTATTGGAACACGTGCTTTAATGTGTTTTAATGTCATGTTTTCCTTTAATCGTATTATATCATAAGCCCGCTCTAGAAATAACACTATTAAAGTTTCCTTTCAAAACAAAGATCAATCAAAGAGACAAGCAATTATTTCATTATCCTTAAGAAGCTCATAACATAATGAAAGGAATGTTAAAAATAAACTAAATGGGTGTACTTGATTGAAAGAATAGATCAGTTCTAGCGACTTCTCTCAGAGAGTAAAAATTATCCAGGATTAAGTTTTCACAGCTTTGAGTAGAGTGCGGATTCTCTGTTTCTCATAATTAAATAGGGAAGCATTTCTCCAATAATTAACTAAGAATGAAATTAGCAACAGTTGTATCTGAATAGAAGCAAACTCTCAGGGTTAAAAGCCAAAGCTGCAGTTCTGCAGAACAGGCGGGTTTAGATGATGTTTGAGTTGACTGCGTCATCTCCAGCCTGGCTTGAAGGAGGCTCCATGTGTGAGATCTGGGACTGCTGTGCTGGGGATGCCATCCCTGCCAACGGGTCTAGGGCAGCCTCAGCCCTCTGCCTCACCAGCAGGTCAAGAGAGCATGGCTTGAGGTTCTGTTCAGTTCCTACCAGCGGGTCTCTTACATTTGGACACCTTCAGCATGGCTTGGGTGGGAGTTTGAGGTACAGTGCAAGGGGAGGCTACAGTTATGCAGCTGGGGAAGGAAGAAGGGACCCTGCCATTGGTATGGGGATACATGTCTCCAGATACACCAAAAATGGATGTGATTCTCCCTATCCTCTGGACACAGCATCTGTTGCTTTTGAAGAGGGAGGGAGGTTCCCTTCTCAAGGAACCTCTTTGGAGGGAATTTTGCAGAGCTTGATTTATGGGCCTCATTTTGATTTTTCTTTTGCCTTTTTCTTTTTTTTTTTTGCAACTTACTGTAATATTGGAGCTTTTCAGAAGCTCAGATACTGAGAGAAGAAGCAATGTGTAAGACATCAGGAAAGAAGTTTTGTAATAGAAAGTGTTTCCCAATAAACTGCGAAAAGAAAAATCCAGGTATGTAGGAAATGAATCACAAGAGGATCTTGTCCTTCCTCTTCGTTGTCTGTCCTGACCTGTCTGCCAGTAATCTAAATTTAGTAATACCTAGTAACCATGAGGTAGGGCTGTTTTCAGAGGGAGAAGATAGCTTTGCTGAGTTCCTAAGGACTGCACCCTGTGTAGCAGTGGTGCCAGACAGATCCTACAGCACAGAAAATGAAGCTTGAAAGCCAGAAAGAAAAAACTTCTCATTTCCTGGGCAGAGCAAGATTTCTTTTTTTTTTGCCTCACGTCCAGTCTGCCTTGCTCAGTCAAGGGTGGGCAAAGAGAGAGCTCAATTCATGCCCTGCTCCATCAGGCAGACCGAGTGAGCTTCGTTACTACTCCTGTGCTCTCCACCCAGCAGCCATCCAGTACCAGGGATCACTCAGAAGCAGCTGTCCTGGAATGAGCTGTTCAGACATCAGCTCTGTCTACCTGGCCATTTTCACCAGCATAACTCTCCCAGAGAGCTGGCACTGCCCTCCTGCTGTTGACTGGACCTCAGCTTGGAGTGAACTATTTCATCCAGCCAATTCTGCTTACGGTGAAGAATATTAAACAAATGACAGTATCTCCAGGGTCGTTTCCTTTTGTAGCATGAAATGTGCCAGATGTTGGGATAAATGCAAGAACGGATGACTGTGTGTTACATATATTTGGATGTCTTTTCTAAGCTGCTCAGATGTTTTTATCTCCCGCTGCTCCCGTTTCCCTGAGCGAGGTGAGGAGAGGGATCAGCTGCACAGGGCCACGTCACCCGGCATGGGAACAGAGACTGGGCACGAGGGGTTCGTTCTGCTCGCTGACAGCAGTGCCGTGGGTTTCAACAGGACTAAAGTGTGTTCTGACTTCCAGAAACAAAATTCTGCTTGGCATCACTGCAACCCAACATGGCACCATTATTGGTTTAACCAGTTTCTCAATCTATATAACCAGTTCATCCTGCTTGAGTTGTACGCATTAGTATTAATTAAAGCAGTCTCTCTTGTGTCTTGTGTTTGCTGAAATAAACTCTCTGCCAGACCCTTTGCACCCTTTTTGTGCTGTTTCTTTCTCTTGGGGAAGCCTTGCTGTGGCAATCTTTTTCACATGTTGAAACTGTTGTTTTTCTAACACAAAGGACCATACGTTTTCAAAAGTTTCGTATGGAAGATACATTTCTGTGTCACGTTTCTTGCCAGGGGAGCAGTGAACACTAAATGTTGTCTGTAGACAGTGGTAGACTCGGGATTTGGTAGTTAACCAGTAAAAATATTAAAACAGGCAAAGTCTGTCATCACATAAGAGACAGCTTTCAACTTTACTAAATGTCTTTCTACTTACAAAGTTAATGGAAACCAGTCACAATGATAAAATCTGTGACTGTCTTAAATAGAAGGAATTCTTGGTTCCTTGTGGTAGAAAGAAGACTGGAATTTAAATTCTTGGGCTTTCCCTCCTCATTTTTAATTCCTTTCATTTGATTAAAAGGAAGTTTTAAAAATGAGCAGTCCAATGAAGGAAGAAAAGAGAAACATACATCTTAGCGAGATAAAAACCCAACCCTTAAAAAAAAAACCCAACCCTTGCAATTATCAGAAATCAAACAGCCCCGAAACATTCAGACCCAGAGCAGATAGAGAAGGTAAACAAAACCTTGGGCAAAAAAGAGTGAATGAAGGAATGTTACTGGAGGATGGCTGATAAAAACATGACAGGAGAAACCACCATGCAAACCACTTGCAGCTCAGGAAAAAGAATAGCAATGAGGCAGAGATGGGAGTTGCAGATAACAATGTGTGGAAAATTTCTGAGAGAAATCAGGGAGAAAAAATAAGGGCAATATTCACATAAAGAGAAATCTAAGAGATCCAGATGTGCTGGAAGGCCAGCAGAGAGGAGAAAATCATGAAAGAAAGAAGTTATGAGAACACGGAGTTGGAAAGTTGTGATAGCTCTGGAGAGCCTTACAAATTACTGAGCATTATGAAAGGAGGAAAAACACAGCGGATCCTCTGCCTGACCTCAGACATCTCTGCCTGAAGAAGAACTACAACATAGCATGCTGCAGGCTCAGTCCCCTGCCAGGACTCTGAGACAACTGCAATGGCCTTAATGATAATTAGCAGAGTGTAGTCTAAATCTCATAGTGTCAAAACTGAATGAACTGACTCTCGTTAGCCTAGCAAAGATTATATTGGCCATTGCAAGGAAGCCAAATTGTAGAGTCAACTGGTATTCAGTGCAGACTTTTGTCTGCCCTCTGGAATACTCTGAAAGAGTGATGAAAGGGGACTAATATTTTTTACCCTATGAAAATTTCTATTTTAAAAATGGTCTGATCTGGTCTGTGCTAGAATGAAGCCATGACTCCCTGATGTTTTACGTGAAAAACCAGAGAAAGAGACTCTTATCATAGCTCATATTAGAGACTTTAGTTCTAAATGCATATGCCCTTGTAGCACCTGATCCAAACATGTCAAAGTCAACTGGGTGAATTCTTCTAACAATGTGTGAGCTGGATTTTTAAGCTAAGGAAATCCTTATATTGCTGTTCTGGTCTATGGAGCAAGAGAGAAGTAACCATGAAAAGTTACTAACCTGTTTTAGGTACCTGTATCAGGGTGGCATGAACTATTCACTGGAATTTCTCACGGTCTCATTCAGTGGAGACTATATTTCTTCATGAATGAGGGAAGGCACCGAGTTGGTTACCTAATAGTTACCTAGTTGGTAAACTACACTGTCACAGAGATTAAATCCAGTCTGTTTTGCCACAGACTTGGGTTAGACTCAGGATCCTTAAATTCCATTATAAAGAGCCTCTTCTATCAAATTAAGACAGAAGAACTGAAAGCTACTGCGGTCATAACTGTTCCTGTTGGAGGAGCCTGAGCTTCATTTGGGAGGCCAAAACATCATCTGAAAGCCATAGACACAAACCTATCAAAATGACATTCACTGAACACACAACTCATCCTCTCTCTCCTCTTCCTCATGATTTCCACTACTGATAGACCTTTATCTTAGCAATGCTAGCATTGAAATGTTAAAAAATGCTGGTTACCTGTGCAAAAGCCTACAATTTCAGTTAAGAAAAGGATCTTAGCAAACAGCCAAGTGTAGCAGAGGCACACAGGCATTTATTCTGCAATGTCGCTCTTAAATAATTCCTCTTAAATGTTTAAACTGAGTAATTCCAGTCAATTTTGAGAAATATTGATAGTTTTTCTAGTTTTTAGTAGTAATGGACAGTACATAATTACTAAAAATGTAATATTTTTACACCTGGGCCCTTTTATGATAGTGTTACTCCTGTGCAAAATTAAATGTCAGCAAAAGAAGAGTGATTCTGAAATGAAATTTAAAATAAATGTATTATTACACTGAGGAGGTAGTATGGTGATTTAATATGGTGACTAGTCACACCTGAATAACTAAAGAGTTTGTTTTTACAGGGAAGCACTAAGTTTACTAAAGCGAAGGGAAAGTATTTTATTACAAATAGATTATCTTAGCACTTTGGCTCAGTTGGGTGCAAAACTTCATGTGGAAACTGGGACTCGACAGAAGCGTAGCTGGGGTGGGGGGAAGCAAAGGAAAAACAAGTAAAAAGTTATCAAAGCAAGGTCCCTAAACACAAAATGCTGTGGAAGACGTCCAGAGCACAGAGCAGCCGAGCTCCTTCCTCCCCAGCTGTGGCTCCAGGCTCTGCAGTAGGACCCCACGGGGTCCCACGTAGGTTACTGCAGCTGGCAGCAGGAGCAGGGATGCCCTGTAGCTCTCCAGTGTGGGATGTGCAACTGTTCAGGGATAGGGCATTTCCCCTTCCACTGCTGTCAGTAGTCAAACTCCTGCTGCCAAAGGCTACTCTCCACTCTACTATAATTTATAGGGGCGAAGAATTTATGATAGCTCATTTTGAATTCTGCTTAACCAAAGTACACCAGGAGCTGAAGGAACACAAAAGAATGGGGTTTTTGGTGGGTTTTTTTTTTTTCCATCTAGAAGTTTCTGGAAAGAACCTAATTTGTTGACAATGCAAATTCATAGAATCTCGTTCATGAGTACGTTGTTCATCACAGTTCAGGAGGCCATTCTTATTCTGCGTGGGAAAAGGCCTGTTTTCCTTGTGCATCTCCTTGGAGCTGGAAGACAGGTTTGTCCTGAGACATGCCCACTGTGCCCTCCTCCAGGAAGGACAGAGGTGTAGGAGGCCACACGCCTGAACTGTTGGGGAGGGCTGGAGAATGCTTCTTTGGTTTCCCGGTAGCAGACAAGAAGGTGGCACTTATGTCATCCTGTGGGGTTTTTTTCCTTTTGTCTTTCTATTTCAGCAGCACAAAATCTATGCAGGAGCTGTTTAAGAACCTCAGCCCAATAACAACAGAAAGATTCTGAATATCCTTCAGAGAAGGAAGAGCATGCACTTCCTCGGCTACCCACTGACCCCTCAGCTTCCCAGTTGCCTTTACCTGCATCACTCAAACAAGGATTCAAACCATTAGTAGAAAAGTCTTCATCTTACATAAAATTTTTCTCCTTTCTCCTGAAATGGCCTCTGTGTTATTTTTTTTCTAGTTTCCTTATTTTCCATCTGAGCAGTTTCCCTTTGCTGATTTCTTGCATCAGTCTATTCATTAGATAGGAGGATGTAAAAAAGAATTAAAAAATAAAGCAAAAATAAGGATCTGTTCCCAAAGCCAGTGAAAACAATGGGAGTCAAAAAGACTGGCATTGACAAAACATTTTATTTTCCTCGGGAGAGTACAAATGATCCTAGCCAAAGTTTTATGGAACAAAGATTCCAGTAATACGTCCAACACAGCAAAACGTAAATTGACATCACATTTAGGTTCTTCCTTCCTTGCTAATAGTGACACTCACCTCAGATTATATTTGATGAGTACAGTGACAGTCATCACTATTGTATTAACTGTATACCGTGTGGCCTTTAATCTTCCTATGGGAGTTTAGGCTGACTACTGTACATATAGCTTCTGACTGCTGAAAGCTGAGGGTAACCCCTAAAAAAGATACAATCTCCTTTTTTTTTTAAACTTTGGAAATTACAAACAGAAGAGCCTGTGATGTAGAGACACACACAGAAGGAAATGATCTGAGAGAGGAGACTTTAATAAGCTAAATAGGTTCAGCCTAATGTACATTGATGTCTTCATTAATTTAGTGGAAGATTTTCAGAAGAGTGAGCTTCTCTTCCTCTGGTGGAGGCAAAATGCAGCTAAACTCACCCCCTGCTGATTTGCTATGGGCAAAATCATTGAGAAATCACTTAATCTGAAAGCAAAAATCCTCTTAGGTATTTTCCCAAAGACTTCCTTGAATAGGCTAAGCATAGGCAATCGTATATGGAAGATAACGGTTTAGCTGACGATTTTCCTACAGCAACAGTCCTTCCATAACTCCTCTTCACCTCTAGCTCGGAGGAGAGAGCACCAGTGGTCTGTGCCCCAAGTAGCTTACAGCTGGAGTTCAGTGTTAATAAATCAAGTTAGAGGAAATCTTTTGAGAGGGAGCTGTCACATGGAGTCACATAAACGAAAAAGCAGCTCTCAAGAAGCAGGCACGGCTCAGGATATGGGTGCCAAAACACTGCTCATGAGGAGCTGACTGAATGGCAAGAACATCTTTGTTTCCACCCTGTCTGCTCCATGGCACTCATTCATCAATAGAGAGCCAGCTTCTCCTGTGGCACTCAGAGTAAGTCAAGCAGGGAGGGAGCGAGAGCTGCAGTCTAAGGTGTCAGCCCAGCATCCTGCACACGATGGAAGATATGCCGGAGCTGCGGAAGGCGATTCAGAGATGTATAAGGCTTTTAGGCTTAAAAGAACCCCATATCCTAATATGGGAATAAACCACTTTGGCTGAGGAAAATTTAATGCAAAATAACATTTTTGCTCAGATGCTTTTATTCTTTTGGAAACTATTCAAATTTGTGGAAAGAGCTGCCTCTCAGCATATTAGCTTTAGGGTGGCTGTTGGTTTTGTCCAGCAGTTGTGGTCAGGAAGCTTTCATTTGCAGGTGCTGTACCATAGATCTGGATAGAATCATCTCAATAGAGTGCTTCATTCTCCTTATTGTAGTTTGAGCATAGAAAGTAGACTAAGTCACATGAATTAACTTAAATAAACAAGGTCCTTTATCTCAGTGGTAATCTAAGTGCTACAAACTCTACTGCCACCCTCACTCTGACCTACTTTCTTTTGGGAAGACTAGTTCCAGAAATGGATTTCAACTTCCCAAGTACCAAATATTGCTCTTGCAATTAAACACTCCTCTTTTAATTTTTCTTTTTCTCCACACACACCCCCCCAAGGCTGTTTAAAAGATCCCCTGATTAAGAGGCATCATGTTTCAGTATTGATTACCCATGCAACTTGTAACTGATATTATTATTATTATTTTGCTTTGTGGTTTAATAGCATGCTTGACCACTGCATTTGCAGCCTCACTTAATGCTTACAACTTTTTATTTGATTGCCATGATACTTTTGTTCTGATTTTTTTTAGTCACTGAATGTGACCAAAAAACATTTAACTGTAATTCTTCCCTACAGTGAGGGAAAAAAAAAAAAAATTCTGTGCAATACATACCCCTCTGATGGTCTTTGCTACATGACAGTATGACAAAGATCTTTGGTGGGATCTGATAGGGAAGTCTGCATGGGCTGATTTCTTTTTTGGTCTCAGTTGATCAGACTAAACCATATTAAGAATAGTATTTTTACCATTTAGTGTCTCATTTGCCTCTGGAAACTCTGCATCTGTTGGCAGCAATGCTGGTGCCACGGAACGACTAGTGAGCTCCCCAGGCTTCAGCAGTAAAAGATGAGACATTCCTTCTCTTCCCTGGACTTGGTGTTGCTGGTCCAAATCCATTAATGTTTTTGCTACCATCCTCCAGCAATGTGGGAAAACAAAAGACAAAGACTATTCACGTCAACAAGAAATCTGGGGACAAAAAAATAAACAACAAAAACCAGGCTTTCATAATCAATGTCTCTACCCTTATACAGTATAAAGCAGGAGTGAAAAATGAAACATATTTACGATTCCCAAGCAATAAACATGCCTGTAGTCTGAAAAACAGCCTCAGTGTACGCAGAAATAATCAACGAGGTATTTTAGCTGCGCTTATTCCAGTTGAAAAACAAACAGCTTTGAGAACTCACTAAAAAACCCTCCCAATGTGAGGCATAGAGAGCATTTGTTCACACTGCCACATGACGTATGCATAATGATGTCCTCCAGACAACCAACTTCTAACTATCTTAGACCGTATTGTTGTTGCTGTTTATAGTTTCTACTTGCAGTCAAGCTTAAGAGCCTCAGGGCGCCGGTTATGCCATGGATGACATAAGCAGAGCAAAAAAGACCACATACTGCAGTCTATATGAAACCTTGTCAGTCACCTGCTCTTCCCTATAGCCTATGGTTTGTGTCTTCTCTATCCTAAATCTACAGTGGACAATCTCTCTAAGGCAGGAACTACATGTTGCTAGCAGGTCTGGATGGCACTGGGTTTTGAAGAGATGTTGAACGAAGGAACAACAAAACACTGAGTGGAGCTTTATATCTGCCTTTTTTTTTTTTTAAATAAATGGTCTCCAATGGCTTTTGGAATATTTACACTAAAATTGTTTTTTTGGAACCCACAGAAATACAAGCCATAATAACCAACAAATTATATTTTCTGTGCTGTTGTGTAATTCCATTGTAATTCTTTGGAATTCTATTGAAATTCTTCTTGGAGATGCCTCTGTCCTTTGCTCGATCTGGCCTAGGAATTGAATGTGGGCTAGTGAGGAGCCTTAATGCGATGGTGGAATGTGTCCATCCACACTATTGTGATTCCAGGCAGCCAGCTGCTTTCTCAATGCTTTTCTTAAAGACTGTGGCACCAAACAAACCAGAGTCAAGCAGGGCATTAGAAGTCAGTACATTTTCTGTTATCTGACTTGCAAAAAACATTTTCCCCTGTTGCCTTCTGCCACTGTTTAGTTTAAGGAAATAAGGTTCCAGGCAAGTAGCAATCCTACTACAATGGATCAGTTAAGGTTTAAACTTACCCAATCAATTCTAAAAACTGTTTTCACTTCCCAGGCAGATCCACCTGGAAACTGAATGATGTCAGCTGTGTTTTAGCACAAACTTTGGATCAAAGTTTTCTTCGCCCTGCTTTGCACCTTCTCCAGCACTCCAAGGATAGCAGGTGATTAGAAACCTCCACCATCCATAGTCTTTCACAAGTCCCTTCACTTCTAACTTTGCTCTTTCTCTCCTTCCAGCCTCGATTGTTACTTGTAACTTCTTGCTAGACTCACCCTTCAAGAAGGCTTCTTCCAGGGGACATCTTTGAGAACAAAATTAGTTGTCTGTAATAAAGGTACAGCTCCTTCCCCCGACAAGCCTGGATGGCATTGCTGTGCTGTTGCTGCTCAGCTAATCCCACACAACTCCATCTGCTTCCATGAAGCCTTTCCTGGCCCCTGGAGCTGCTGGTTATGAGATGGAGTTATGAGCCTCAGCTGGCAGTGGAGGTGTTCACCCTGTTCCCACCTCCCCCAGCCCCACCTCCTTTTCACCTAGCTACTCTAGGCAGTGGCTCTTTAATTCAGAAATCACTCTGCTGCTCCCTGAGCTGGGAACCCCATCACCATCACCATCACCATCACCATCACCATCACCATCACCATC
>JANVCC010000077.1:8623561-8661886 GCA_025345505.1 Todiramphus chloris collaris
ACCATCACCATCACCATCACCATCACCATCACCATCACCATCACCATGGCTTGGGAAGTCAGGCACTGCAGTGAGGTACACTCCTTTAGAAATGTGACCCAGGCACATCTTAACTAAGTACTTGAAAAATCAAGGTGTGCCAGATCTCTCTTCCTAACTCTAACCTGAGGCTCGTGCTGCATTTGTTACTGCCTGGCAATCAGGTTGCACGTTAGTGCCCTTGGATAAGCTCTTGCATGAAGCCCCAGCCTGCTGCTGGCCTGGCCAGCCCCACATGCCAGGCTCTCCCCTGCCTGATTTCTGTGTCAAACTTCAGCCGACGTAGCACTGCCTTGATTTTTGCTGCCTGCTTCTGCCCCTGCCCACTTTGTCTTTGACTAAAACTGCCTGTGAGACATTCAAACCCACAACAGTCTGCTTCGTTTCTTCACCCAACCCTGTCATGATCAATTGTTTCAGCCTCTTTGAGATTTCTGCAGAACGTTGCCAGTTTTATTTCCAAGAATGCAACGTCACCAACATTTTTCATTTATTCAGATAGGTTTTAGCTTGTCATCGTCTCCATCTCACTGAAAGGAATTACGCAGGCTTGCCCTACCTCTGATCTTGCTGACACTAATGTGATGACATTGACACTGAAGAGGTTACTTGCAATTTCAGCAGGAAGGAGAGAGCAGGATCTGTCCTTAGCATGCCGCCTCTCCTGCCATGTGGAGCGACTCTGAGCTTCTCAGTGCATCTGGTTTCAAAATAAACCCTCTACAACAGACAAATATGTTAAACCTTTGAAAGCCTCATTTCCAGGTTTCAACAACATTCTCTTCAGAAACGAGCACTTAATGGAGTTCATTTAAGGTTGTTTAAGCCACAACTTGCTGTCAGCACTATTTACCACTTCAGTGGCTCGGCTAGAGCCTCAGCTGCTGTAAGCCAGTTCAGCACTAATAACGGAGTCCTCCTGATTTACATCAGCTGAAAATCTAACCGAGCTTCTGCCAGGCTGACAGCCTTCCTCTGCTGGGTTCCAGTAGCTGTTTATACACTCACTCGGTGCAGACAGTAGTAAAAGCAGTTTTTCTTCCGACACTCCTGTCTGTGCCCTATTTTTAATGTAAGACCAAACAAGTGTGGCAGATGTTCCAGCGTGGTGTCCTCTATTGACTGGGCACTTCAGCCGGGCAGATGCCAGGATTCGCTTTCACAGCCCCAGAACACAGCTGGGTCACTTCATCAGCGATCCCATACAGTCCTCTTTCAGGGACTGCCTTTAGGGTATTCCCTCCCTAGTCCTGGTTTCTCCTTGGGAACTGAGAGAAGCAAATCTCTTCGTCTTGGTGCAGTCCCATGCTCCTTCTGCACTCCTTGTCTTTGCTCGTCTGGACTGAGAGGAGGGATGTTCCTTTTCGCAAACTTTACTTTTTAACTGTCTCTGCTTTTTTTCCAGGCATACCAGCTCAGCTCCTTCACACCCACTGGGCTTCTTGCTTGTTGCTGGTTTAATTTCTACTCCTGATCCATTTTGACTTCCCTAAGCTCAGCTTCCACAGACTCAAAGAGCCACAGATCTTCCCAAAGCCATGGCACTGACCATTTCTACTTAGGAAGGTCCAAATTATCAACATTTTTTCCTTTAAGTCATTTATCATCTCCCAAGGTTCTACACTGGTTCACGCTGTATCTGGAGCCCCTAGAAACCATCCTGTCAAGTCGCACAGCCAAAGCCCCACAAAATGGCAGCCATCTGCTTCATGGTAAACTGGCAACACAACAATAACTTTCAGTAAGCTGAGAAGTGGATGATTTCAGTGAATAAAACCACCATGCCTTCTGTCTTCTATTTCGATAATAAATTTAATTATCTTTCCTCTGATTTGCCACAGAATTTTGCTGAGAGCCATCATAACTGAATTGCTACATGGGAGGTTTTGACCCTCTGAGTTATTAGATTGATAAAGTTGCAGTTTTCACCTCCTGCAGAAGCTCAGCTTTTCTCAGAGGGAGAAGCTTGCGGATCCAAACATCTTATTTTAAAAGCTGCCAAGGGAATGGTGACTTCCATAGCCCAACTCCATTATTTACTAGTTGGAGAATGGTGGCATCACCCAACGGGTCACACTGAGGGACAGGACTGGAGCAGAGGGCACTGGGAGCTCAGGGACATTACACTGGTGGCCCTGGGCACACGTAGGGAGCTGTCTTTTGGAGGAGCTAGCAACTTGCCTGGGGTCTAGCCCAGCTCTTGGGGTGGAGAAACCAGTATGCAATGGAGTGGAGGGACTTCTCAATCCACCACATGGCCCCAAAATAAAATGTTGAAAGGCAATTTTCTAGATTAGCAGTACTGAAATGTTTTAAAGAGAGAAGAATCATGCACAGGATTAGCTTAATAATAAAAGCACCGTATTTGGGACTCTATCTTAATTTCCCTTTTTAGAGTTATTTTTGTCATATTTTGAAGACACTTTTCTTTAAAAAAAAAAAAAAAAGGTATTTTTCTCCTTATTGTGTGCTTTCAGCATCTGGTCCATTAAAGGAAAGTGTTATATATGGCATGAAAATATTGCAAGAACTGGCAACAAGAAATCTTGTCTAAGAGTGAAATGTTCGTAGCAGAACATTTATGAATTCTGAATTTAATCTTAATGTACATATCTCACATTTCTGTGTCTTTATGAGCTAATTTTAAAGGGCATATCAGGATATTGTGCTCCAGCACTGTATGTTAATGGTTTCCTGCCTCCCTCCAGGAAAAGTGGAATATTTCTTCTCTGAGCTTTTCACACACCCTTCTGCCAAGTCAAAAACAAAAGGAAAAATTGTGTGCAATATTTTAATAGGCCAAATGTCAAATTGTTTTTCTGAAATCTTTACCAATCTTCCTGGCATTTCATATTCAAACAGAGTAGGAAAAAAAAAAATAAATAAAGTGGGCGGGAGGGGGAACCCCAGTAAGGCTTTTCTTTCATGCAGCAGTGCCTGAGACAGCTGACAGGCCATGGTACATATAGCCACATTTCTTTCATACAGAGGAATGGGGGCAGTTAACCACACTAGGGAAGGTGGATGGTAACTGGGTAAAAAGGAAAGGGATGGAATCACGTTGCATTCATCAGCATTTTAAAGCAGTTTTCATTAATCTCTGCTGAGCCTGGCTAAAGACAGTGTACCTCCCATTTTGTTGGACCTTGGGTCTTGCCCACAAAAGACAGGTTTTTTCCATGTGTAAAAAAGATTTGTTTCCACTCCACTCAGAAAAATTCCCACATTCCCATCTCAGTTCCCTGTTTTTTCACTAGACAACACAGCACTGATGTAAGCTATAAGCATCATCTAGTATTTAGTGTATGAAACACATCAGCACAGACACCCTGGTCTGCCAGGAAAGCCCAGCTGGGTCAGGTATAATGTCTAACATAAGAGTCCAAGAGTTTGCAAGCTTAGTTTCCATCCAGTGCAGGGGCCAGTGCTTGATCACACCACTGAGAGATGCTCTTGAATCCCAGCCTCCCACAGCAGCTCTCCTGGCCATGTCCAAACTGTACCCTGGCCATACCCTGGTAGCAAATCTGAGCATCCCAAATGCTTGCCTTTGCCCCTTGTACATCTTTGCTGCACCCCAGTGAACGCAGAGCAGGGCTAGAGCCTGGGCAAACCCGTAACTGGATGGCTGGAGGTGCAGAGCCACTCTGTGCAAGCCCATCTGGCTCTGGGATTCAGCCTTTGGCTCCCAGGAAAACACTTAGTGTCTGCCCAGGGAGTCTCATACACAAAAGAGAGACAAGAACAGCTTTGCTTTTCTGCTTCCTGAGTGATGTGGATAGACTTGAATAAGCCATGCTCCTAAGCATTTGAAACAAGAACCAGTCTTTGATCCAGATTTGTTTACAACAGGGACGACTCTGTACCCACAATTACCAGCAATATTTTTGTGATGTTAAGACTACATCCAGCAAGGCTTGGAGGTATCAACCACACATTTAAATGACTTCTATGAGTTGGAACTCTTTTATATTTTCAGTCCCACCACTTTTAAGCATGAAAAGGAGCCTGGATTTTACTTAAAAGGTCTTTACTGCAATGGCTCAGTGTGCTAGCAGCCTCTGGAGTCACTTTTGTCCCTTGGGTATTACAAAGAGATGCAGTTTGGGACCTTAGCCATGTCAGGGATGTGTATGGGAAACAGAATTCATCCTTCTTCACCTTGAGCGTGACACAGGTTTGGTTTTTGTGCATTAATGTCATGCCCAGAAGAGTGGATTCTCCCCAAAGCCCAGTTAGCAGTGGTCTATTGGCATGGGCACAACAAAACAGTACAGCAACTAGCATATCTATTGACATGCCCCCATGTTATTCTCCCTGATGCATAAGAACTTGTTCTTCATTGAGCTCCAGTCAAATGTCTGCAAGACTCTTGCACTGAAGTCCCAAAGAAATCTGACCTCATGGATCATCTTTTTTTTATTATTTTTATTTTTTATTTTATTTTGCAGGGCTGTACAAGCAATAAGTCATCAGAGGGAAGTAAGAGATACTTGAAAGCAAGAGATTCACCCAAGAGAACAGAGTAAATCAGTCCCAGAGCCCACATGCTGGCTTATTATTTTTCATAATATCATATATTAACAATTATTTAGGAAGTTTATGAATGTTAACATCCTTCTGGATAATACAAAAATAATTCCATCAAGTAATGCAGTTGTCTTGATAATGTTAAGGGATTCCTAAGATAGACTGTCAGCATCCATAAATCTATAAAAGCCCTGAGCTTACCAAAGCTCACATGCCAGGGCTGCTGCGTGGTGCTGGCATGGCACTGTAGCAGTCCTCATTCTGCCATAACAGCTATTTCTTCATCACTGCTGCCTCCCCATTTCTCCTGCCCATCTAAAAGTGGCAACCAGTGCTAGGTCCCTAAAAGCCCATAGCCTGGAGGGAGGGCAGGGGCAGAAGCAGACACCTGTGTGCAAGTGCTGACCCAAAGACATTTCCCTTGATAACACTGAAGACTTTTCACCACCTTGCCAGGAGGATCCGCTGACTCACAGGACCAAACCTTGTTGAAGAAGGAAGTTTTTCAGAGTGCTAAAAGGCATATACATCAACGACATTGCAAGTAAGAATTCAAAACTTTTCCTTTGAAGTATCACAAAAATGAGTCCATAGGATGAGATGCTCCTTTCCCTGATGTTCTACCCTTCTGAAAAGCCCTCATTTACAAATTTCAGCAACAAGCTTTTTGCCCAACTCAGATCTTTTCCATCTGGTGTGGTCTGTACAGAGTCCATTAATATGTTAACTTTCTTGGCTATTAGCCAGTGAAGTGAGCTGGCTATGATAAAAGAAAATGGTGAGATTATATTTTTGCCTTCTGGCATCTTACACTCCTCTATTTTTCAGTAGTAATCCTGTTTGTAGCAGAGGGGTTCCTTCACACTCAACTACAATATTTTTTGTTTTCTGAAAAAAAAAAAGAAACCCAAACAACTGGATTTGGCCAAAAGAAAACTATATTTTCAATGGAACATCAGTGAGCTCTCCCATACATGGATAAGTAATAAAAGGATGGCAGATGGCCCAAACAGTGTGCAGAGTGATCTTTAGGCATTTTTAAAGTCTTAACTACCACAGAAGCTGATGTTGATCCAAGCTCCCTTTTATCATTTTTTTTCTATTCAGCCAGCCCCCAGCTAAAGGATTATCCTGGATGACTCACAGTAGAGGAAGGAAAGGTGCAGCTCTCTGGGTTTTGGCAGTGGCCTCCATCGTCACCTGGAGAAGAGCTCTTCTGGAATGTCCCGTTGCTGCAGGAGATGAAGAACATCCAAGCAGGAGATGGGGTCAAGCCCCTGCCTTCTCCTCGAGACTTCAAGGCTCGCATGAAGGCTTGTGGGCTTCATTCTGCCTTCTGCAAAGACACTGGCTTTGGCTCTGAGTTCAGTATGTGGACCTCTTCAAGATCTGGAAACTTGTGGATCCTGTGTTTTGTTTGAGTATCTCCCTGTTTAAAACCTACTGTCATTGCCTTTGGTAAATTGTGATCAATGTATGTTTTATAAACCACAGGGATTTGTGCAGCTATCCAGCACCTTTCACCAGAGGCTCTCAAAGTACTTCACAAATAAACAGCCAAGTTTCACAGTAATGTCCTATTCCAGGTTTTCTAGACAGTAGGAAAGCTGACTTCCAAGTGGCTTTCCCACAGTCACACAACAAAACTGCACCAACTTATAAACAGAATTTACAAGTCCAGGTTCCAGCTGTAGTTTCACCTCTCAAACAAGGTTTGTTATTCCTGCACTTCTTATTCACCCAAGGTTCCCATCACTGCTACCTAGAAATAGACGTGGTGATTTATACTGCTACGCTGTTTTGTTCCTGTTTAGCATGGGTAAACAAATAAATTTGAGCAACCAGAAGAGAAGCTGTGCAAGAGCTACAAGGAGCGACAGGTTCAGATGCCAACTGCACATAGCAAATTGGCAGGAGCTGCTCCTGAGCCTCAGAGGTCACCTACAGGCACTCACCTCCTATAAATATATAGGTATCTATACCTATATGCATTTGGTTATTTTTATCACTAACTGCCAGAGAGTATTTGCTGAGCCATGGCTACTGCCATGCTGGTGGTAAAGCTGAGAAGAAGAGCAGCAGGAATGGTGCAAAGCAATAGACTGTGTCTGGTAAAAATGGAGACAAATCCAGTCCTGGTGAAAGCAGATGGAATTTGGAGTGAGAGGAGCAAAGCTGAGTCCTCTTACAGCAAAATCATTTTGTTGTTGTTGTTGTTGTTGTTGTTGTTTGAATGGTGTCCTGAATTCCTGCCCTGCCGTGGCAGAGTGAGGTCCAGGGCCAAATACTTATTGACACTAATTAATTCATAATAACAGTAGCACTAGTGGAAAATTTCAGGTCCCATACTCACCATTTGCTGCCAAGCTAGTCACCTCACAAACTTGCTGCTAAAATTAGAAACAAACAGGCCCCTTCTAAAGGCAATAAACAGCATTTTAATTGGATAAAACCTATAAATCTGTCAGCAACTAGTTACTCTGGCTCTCTTGTGTGATCAGCAGCTTTGAATGCCCTTCTGGGTCTTTCCCAGAGGGTAATGTTGTGATCTGATGTCAGCACAACAAAGGTGTGATCGAACAAGGTGGCAGGGCATAGCAGCCGAGTGCTTGGCTGCTAGGACCAGTGCACCCAACTGGGTGTGCTGGAAGGAGGGTGGTCCTCTAGTCCAGGGTGGACAACATCAGCAGGACATGGGGGAGAGACTTGTACTGCAGACCTTTGATTGTGTGTGGCCGGTGGCTACATCAACATGAATTAACACCCCAGGTACCTCTCAAATCAGGGCCACATGGAATGCATATTACAGTGCACTTCCCTTAGCTAAACCAGACCATTTCTGTCTCTATTTTTTGTGTGATGGAAAACTTTTAAAGTAAATCCCACTTGGCTCAAAAAGGTGCCAAGTATTAGCGACATGATGCAGGAGATCCAATCCAGAGAATGAGTAGCGATGTCCTGATAGTATCTATGCTGGCAAGAACCTGCTCACAGAAAAAAAAGACCAAATAAATAAAGTAGCTGGTATTTCAAATACACAAATCATTTTGGAAGGTAGAGGTGGACAGAAGCCTTGTGGCAAAGGGCAGGACTTGGACCTTGAAGATTTTTCTATTGTTCAAGAACAATTTGTGCCCTGATTGCTAACAGGGAGTATGTGATGGACAGATGTGTGTCCCAGGTGAGCCAGGGCTGCCTCTGAGATCAGGGCTGCAGCACTCTTGGGCTTAGATGACCTTCTGGGACCCAAATGGACTTAATGTATCATCCAGCAGAAACAAAAGCGAGCCAGAAATAAAATCATCGCTATGGTCAGCACATGAGGGAATAGTGGGGGATTGGACACCCAGGTGACCACATTTCTTTCTGCCTCCTCATGCAAGACTAGGTTCAGGGTGAAAGATAAAAATACCTCTCTTTTAAAAATACCTCTCTTTAAAAAAGGTCTTGAGGAGAGGGGAAAAAAAAGTATTTTTTAGTACCACTTGGAGAACAAATCATAAAAACTTGCAAGATGTTGTTAATATTAAGTAAAATATACAAGATGCTCACATTGCAAGAAAAGAGTGTGCTTTCCTCATGAGGACACGTGCCTCTTACTGGCAGAGTTTCTGAAGTTGTGGGAATAACTCCCAGGTCTTAGAGGACCTGCAGATGGTCTGTGACTCCACATTGTCACATGAGACACCTTAGTTCACCATGCTGGCAATAATGTCCTTGGAGACATCTGCCCAGTCCTCCACTGCCAAGGTGAGGGCTTACAGGGAGCATGAGCATCATCACTGCCTTGAGAAGGAAAATCCCAGTGCATTTCAGACAGGTGAGAGGGGACCGGTATCACCCATTATCACCCAGAACCACCTTCTTGGTGCCCAAAGCACCAAGACCTGAGGCACAGATGCAGTGAGGCTGAACAGGGCAAGAGGGAGCACTGTCTTCCTTATCTCATTCCCTCTCACACATGGCTTGGGTACAACTTAGGAGGTTTCTTGTCCCCAGTAGCAGAGGGCATGATCACATCCCAAATTGTGTGAGCATTTCACATAATCAGGGAAAACAACAAATGAGAGTCAACGGAGCAATAGCTGTTCAGTGCCACCTAGCCTTACCCAAAAAAATACCAGGAATCAGCAATAAATACCCATTAAGAAGATAAATATATACACACCATATATGTACACTCACTAAACATATATAATGCTATCTCCTCTAAGAAAAAATTGCTGGCAAGTTATCCTTAACTGCTAGTGATAAGCAGGTACTGCCTCTTTGGAGATGTATGGCACTCTGCAAATATGTCCAAGCTGTTCCTGGGGAGTGAAAGCTCTTAAAATCCTTCAGAGGCCTTTCTACCTGGATAAAATATTACCATAAACTTCATGTGCTGAAGGTAGAAGCGGGTAGTCAATGCCACCACTGTAATAGCTGTGGTAATTTTAGCTCTAGAAATCAAGAACTGCCTAATTAAAATCAAAATTCTGGCTTAAATAATGACAAGATTTTAAAAACAAAAATTCATACATGCAATACTTTCTTCTTTTTTTTGTTGTTGTTGTTCTGGTTTTGGACTTATTTGCATCTGCAAGCATTTTCTCTATTTTTCCTGCTACTGTGACCACTAGCGCGGTTTCCAAAAGCTCAGAGTTTCCTAAATACATAAAAAAGGGAGGGCAATATTGTCATTCCTTCCCACGCCTCAACTCTCAGAGCTTTATAAACAAATCTAGCATGCATCCCAGGAAACCTGGGATAAAATCTGGAGCTGGCAACATTGCAGTCTTCCTTTGGATGGCAGTAAGCAACCCAAGGAGCTTCTCAGTCTACTGCATGATGAATCAGGCCCACCCTCCCTGTGGAAAACCTAAAGGGAGAGAAATCAGAGCAGGACAAGACCTTTTAGAGAAGGTTTTCCCACCAAGTGAATCCTTTAGAGACTCAATTTCCTTTCATATTCCTGTTTCAGGAATGGGGGGGTGCAGAAGCTGGAAAAGCTCTGTAGCTGCTTCAGGCCCCACCATGGTGCCAGGGTTTCCAGCACAGCCCAGCTGCTCTTTCCTGGGAGAGGGGCTGCTCTGGAGCTGGAAGAGCTGCTGGTAGGCTGCAAGTTCTCACGTGGGGGCTGGCAATTCAGGTGATGGGGAGAAGAATAACCAGGTCATCTCAATGCCTGGATCTCAGGAAAGGTGGTTGCATGTTTGTGGGTGAATGAACTGGTCAGCCTTTAAAACAGAAACCTGAAGGGAGGAGGGAACAATCCCTTCCTGCTAGAGCAAAACTGGGAAAAATCATCGTACAATCTCCAGAACACTAGAAATAATCAGCAGCAGCTATGGATTCATTCTACTGTTTAGACTTTACTCACTTTTTATTGCTTCAATTTTCAGTCTTGAAAGAAAAATGATAATTTCTCTATATGAAAGTATTTTACTCTAAACTGTCTTGCTTTGAGGCTCTCGCACAGTGCACAAGGACACAGCCCTGTCCATACTTCCCAGCATCACCTGCCATGACCCCAGGATGGGCTGGAGGTCTCTGGGTAACCTTCACCGTGCTGTGTCCATTCACACTGCTGCAAAGCTGAACCCAAATGGCAGATGTGCTCAGTGCCTGGCCCAAAAGAAAAATAGTCATAAATTTCACCAGCATGCCTGTGAAAACAGCTGATTCTCTGAACCATTAAAATAGCCCATATTTATAAACAAGAGAGTGTTTTAGTTTTTCTTGTCCTAGAATAACACAGTGGAATGTTTCACCACCATTTTCTTTCACTTTAATTAGCAAAGAAAGGGGGAATGTCAAAGAGTGATTGTACAAAATATATACTATGCTGATTAGGGATTTCTTTTCTGTAGCATGGAGAAGGCAGTTTGAAGTTCACATTAAATCTCTCTCCCCCTCTAATGAGATATGCCTTATCCAACCCAGAAAGATACAATTAACTCAGGAAAGAATGCAGCACTTTCTCAAGGGAAAAGAAAAGAGGGGAGGAAGGAAGAATTCATGTTAAAAGGTGAAGTACGAAGGGCTGATCCTGCAGACACTGAGTATGAACCTGACTCAAAAGAAATGTCTCGATCAGCTCCAGAGGCAAGGCCATAGCCTAACAACACTCAAACTTGGCCTCAAACACCTGTGGGATCCAGCCTGAAACCAGCTCTCCTTCCCCCCTGGGACGGCTGAACCCACTTGTCTCCCCTTGCCTAGACAATGTTTGTTTTGGGTCTCAGAAACAGAAGGATGGGGAGCCTGGAGGTTGGGCTTAAAAGTTCCCCCAAAGGCCACCACCACTGTGGACTGTGCTCTCTGGGGGCTCTCACAGTCCCAGGTGAGCAGCCAGCACCAGCCATACCTTGGCCATCACACTCCCCACAGGGTCGGATGTGCTCAGGGGTCACCTGCCTCACTCCAGAGCCTGGCCTTACTGCTCATTTATATTATCCTGGGGGGGAGGGGGTGTTCCCCAACATTCGTTACTATTTTCATTTGAAGAGACAGGGCATTCCCTTCTCTCCTTGCCTCCCTGCCCTCAGCACAACCCTGGGGGTTGAGGGTTGATGGGCAGAGGGTCCCACTGAGGCTGGCTGTGACAGAACTGGGCTGGAGCCTGCGCTCCTCCAAATCCCTCCTCAATGTATAGTGGGGTCACAGGGAGAAGAGAGAAGGAAAAAGAAAAAAAAAAAAAAGAGAGAGAGAGAGAGAAAAACAACCCAGGAACATAAATTGGACACAGAAGGGCAGATGCAGACTGAACAGGAAGCGCTGGCCCGAGGCGAAATGAAACAGCTGTTGCCATTGTTCTGCCTTTGCAGACTCCGCACGGCTCGGGCTGCGGGAGCAGATGTTCCCAATTACCGCACATGAAAAGAAGGGCACAGGATTAGGCAAGTGACGAAAAAGCGAGGGGACCGCTAGATTTATCACCGCCGGAGCCAGGCAGCCCCTCTCCGGAGCGCGAAGGCAGCCAGCGCTGCCCCCGCCCCCCCCCAGCGCTGCCCCTGCCCCCCAGCGCTGCCCCCAGCGCTGCCCCTGCCCCCCCCAGCGCTGCCCCCAGCGCTGCCCCGGCCCCCCAGCGCTGCCCCGGCCCCGCAGCGCTGCCCCGGTCCCCCAGCGCTGCCCCTGCCCCCCCAGCGCTGCCCCTGCCCCCCAGAGCTGCCCCCAGCACTGCCCCGGGCCCGGGCTGCGGCGCTGGGACCCGCGGGCAAAGCCCTGCCCGCTCCGGCGGCCCTGCCACCCCCCCCGGACCCTTCCCCCGGGAAGGGCCGGGGCGCCCTGGGGACGCTTTTCCCGGAGTCCGTGTTTTGCAAAGGCGAAGGAGGCTGCGGAAGGGAGCGGATCCAGCGGCGGGGACCCGCGCCCGGGATCCCGCGGGGAGCCCAGCTCCGCCCGGCCGGGCTCTGCACCGGGGACGCGGCCGATTTGCGCTTCTTCTGGGCTTGGTCCCCTCCCGAGGGATCCCACCGGGAGCGAGGCTAAGCCCACGGACAAATTTCATCTCCTCCTCTCTTTGTATGAGCAAGAAAAAAAACATAAGCAACCGAGACACAAGCTTTACATTCCTTGTGAAGTTTCTTTGGCTCTTCCATAACATCACGTAAAGTAAGATAAAAATAAATAAATAAAATAAAATAACAAAATCCCTTGCAGCTTTCCTTTTGCAAGGAGTGATGAGTATAAGAAAGGTTTGTCAAAAAGTAAAGCATGTGTTTGCCATCTTAGCTCCCGATATGGAAACCATATGCTTAAATACACCACCAAACATACTCCATATAACACTCTTTTTTATTAAAGGTGGTTTTATAAAAGCTATCCACCTTCCATCCACTGGTGACTCCCAAAGAGGTCACATATTCCTCATTGCAACTATCAATACATATTTGGGATAAATTAAACTCCAAATAGACTGTTTCTGATTATTATTGCAAAGGGAGCAAGAGGCCGGCTTATTTTCCCTCACTGATAAATTAAAAGAACTGTAATGGGTGATTTCTGCAACCTGTAAAAGGGCAATACCATCTGTGACTCATTTAGTGTCGCTTTAAAGAAAATTTATTTTATTAATCTGGGCAGAGTATAGAAAGAATATAGATTTGTTTGGGGTTTTTTTAACTTTACTGCTAAAGAGTAAGAAGCAGAAGAAAACTGTGACCCAGAATAAACATTTTGGGAATGAAGAATGCCTAAAGTGTTATTAGAAGTGCAGTGCCTTGCTCTTGAGATATCTGGGTTTCGCCCTGCCGACTAGAAGACCTCAACATGAGATGGCTCTAACAGGACCTATGTCATGCAGGAAAGAGTAGACCAGAAGAAAATAATGAACAAAAAGCAGAGCTGAGGTTTAGGCTGCTCCAACGTAACTTTCTTTTGGAGTCAAAAGGAGCAAATCATCCATCCCACTGGGGTGACCCTTGCAAAGATGCACACAAGATTATTTCCTTCAGGACACAGCCAGGAGCCCTTTTTTTGCAGTGGGCTGTTAGTTTATGCAGCACCTGAAAACACCAACAAAGAAGAGCAGGGAGAAAGAAGAGTGAGAAAAGATGGGAATTTCCCATCGTTCAAACCAGGGCTGATGGTGGCAACCACAACATTATCACCTTTGTCTGTCCTGACAAGCAGGGAGAAGAGAAAAAGTTCAAAACCTAGTTGAAATCAGGACTAAGATACTGAAATTCTGCTGTTTTGCCACAGGCTGTCACCCTAGCTCCACATATCTCTCAGCCAGACAGGAATACTCCCTGCAAAGCAAAGAGATATAGCTCTAGAAGTCCAGAAGTTTGCTCCTTCTGAAATTTAATTGGCCTGCAGGTTACCCACAACCTCAACTCCCCTGCTTGCAATTTGGAGAATAATATTAAAGAGTAACGATAATAAGTACTAATAGATTGATCTTTATAAGTGATGCCAAATTCCATGGGGCCGGGGCTTGGCAAGAGTGGTCCGCCTCAGATGTGGAGTATCTAATGACATCTTTACTGTTGCAGGGTTTGCACATGGCAGACCAAGATGTCATTTGCACTTTGACACAGACCAAGTTATTTAAAACTGTTAATATAAGCAGAGGCTCACTCTGGGCCAGACTGGGCCCTGGCCAAGCCTTGTTTAAATCAAGGGATGAATTTACCTTAACATCTCTGGACTGTTTTTCACTCACCCTGGGAAGAGGCAGGAGACAGGCAGTGTTCCAGCCTGCTCAGATGAAGAGTAAAGCACCAGGGCTGATCTACTGAACTCATTTATTTCAGTAAGCCGTACAGCAGATCCTTGGCAAACCTGGTGCTCTGCTTGGTTATTTCTACTTCATGACTCCATACCATTCCTTGTTCCTCTCTTCTGGGCTATCCTAAAGTCACACATTTTTTTTCACAGAGGTTGAAGTCTGATATCTCTGCTCAGTTCTCAGATCCACAGAGAAGGATGTTAAGAGTTTAACCCATTTAATCAACGCCTGTGTTGCTCCAAGGATCTGAGCCCAGTAGAGTTAGGTACGTCTGAGGATCTGGTTCTTCCTTACAAGTTGTGACTCATCTAATTGCATTTTTGACACCACTACCATTAACCCTGGGACAATCCCATGGAAAGTTTTCCATCACACATATTTAGCATGTACCACTTCTTCCTCTGCTGGACTCTTCATAAGTTGGTTGGACTGGATCCCTAAAGATACTCAGGTGGCTTGCTTCCCTTTGAAGATCTTGGACAAAACCACCCTTTCCAGATGGAAAGTGAATAAGGATAGTGCCAGTTTCATAACTTGCTGTGAAAAACATAGATGGTCCTTCAAGATGTAAATGAGAAGAGAACATGTGATTTTTTTTCAGGGCATTTTGGGAACAAAGGAGTAAGGATTTCTAAAAGGCAGTAATACAATGTTTGCTCTTTCGAGAAAATGGCAGAAACCTGAGAAAGACTCATTGGGATATTTTATTGTTGAAGATCTTTTTTGTTAAACTAGTGCTTCATAAATATGTTGGTTTTTCCAGTTAATAGTAATTTAATCTGTGGCTAGTTTACTAACTTGAGCCATCCTAATTTATCCAAATATATCTGACTTAACAGTCAAATCTTCACAAATCTCTGGCCTTGCTGTAAGTTGGGCAAAGAAAGATTTGATGATCCCATCATGGCCTTCAGTTCCTTTTGCCACAGAGGAACTTCAGTGTCAGGCCTGAAGCTGCTCAAAACAGTCAGCTATTTTATATACACAGGGTGTTCAGGTTTGTTTTGGTTTTTTGCCCTGGCTCTTTGCTCTGAACTGGTCTAGTTTTATCAAGCAGAAATTGGGGGATAGAGAGCTGGGATTATTATTGGATGCATTTCTCTAAATCCGACATTAAAAAAGGGAGAAAACAATACTTTTCATAGTACTCAACTAATTAGGCTTTTCCAAAGTAGCCCTGGAGCTACCAAAAAAACCACACAAAACAGAAACCAAAACAACCAACCAAAAAAAATTACATTTGCCTTTATGGTAAATTAATTTGGGAACTACATATTGTTAAGTATGTACATGGTACCAGTACAGAGTCATAACCTGTAAGACAACTATGATGCATACTTATTTGTGCTATTGCATCACATCATATACAGGGAAACCTCCTGCTTAATTTTTGCCCAATGCAACTGCCTTCCCAGTGGAAGACTACTGATGTCCAAATTTGCAGGTGACATAGTGGCTTGGAGTGGTGTTAAGTGTTAGCTTTTGCTTCCTCTTCACCTCTGTCTCCCTTCTTCTATTTGCTTTATTTTGTTTTCTGCTGTGTGATCCTTTAGTCAAGTATCCCACATACACACTCATCACTTGAACAGCTTTAAGCACAATACATGGGCATGTCTGGGCACTGCATTAATATATCATGTTGTTGTCTCTCTGAAGATTATCCTCTGTTACTGTAATTCATAACTCCAGCCCTTTGTGTACATGCTTCCATTCTGAAACTGTAATATCACTGCTAATTAAACAGTGTTTTAAGAAGTCGGTTGATAGCTCCTCACAGCATCTAGGAATTAACCTCACCTGGGAGCAAGCTGCTGGTTGAGGCTCAAGTGAAGCTTAGATAAAGGCGGGGAAAGGAAAAGACATCAAAGAACTAGTCACCACCAAAACCTCATCCTCCACAAATTCTAGGTGTGGAAATGTTTTTCAGCCATAGGGATCCTCCCTCTGCTGGATTTCCAAATAACTATAATCATCAGAATTCCATCTTTCGCCTCCCCCTGGCCTGATTATCTCATCTTTCTCATTTGAACTTGCTTGTTATGAGCAATACACTCATGTCCTCTGCACTTTATTGCCTTGGTCCCAAAAAGGCTTAATTTGGTTCAGATGGTGCTAATTTAGCAATGCGAGTCTTAGGGACAGCATTGTCCTGGTGGTCTGCTTTCACCTATGAACAAGGTTTGGTTCCTAATCTAAAACATCTCCTTGTGATTTTTTTTTTTTTTTTATGTGTCCTTTCCTGGAGCTCCCTCAGAGACCATGGGTCGACATTGGTGTATTCAGAGGACAGAGTTGTCTTGGTAGCTGACCTGTGCTTGAAATTCATGTCAGCTTTGGGAATCTGATGTTCAGCAGCCTTCCTCACAATTCCACACACTTCTTAGCAGAAGGCATGGAATGAACAAAGAAATCACAACCCAAATTAGGCTCTTTTTAAGGACTGTCATGTTAAAACCCAGATACCAGAAGCACTAATCATTCTGGCTATAACTTTTAGTTTGTTGACAGAGCATATATTCTGTGATAAAGAGTACAGTATGGATATACAGCTGAGATAAGGAGATGATTTAATTTTGAAACAGATTAAGAAGGGTAAGTTTCAAGGGCTACACAGGGAATTCATCCAGCTCTGGGGGTGGAACAATATCACTCCTGAGTATTATTAATGCACCTTGATTCTTTGTTCTCTCTCCTTCCCCCCCCCCCTTTATTTTTCCACACACACAATTCTTAATAATACATTTGGAAACTTATTAAACTTACAAATCAAGACTTGGGGTTAAAGGCAACCCTGTCTAACTGTCTTATTATTTATAAAAAGATTATCATTAAGCATCTTGCAGAGAAATTCTGAACCAGCACAGAATCTGAGAAAAAAAAAAGTGCAGAAAAAATGGCTAATGTGTCTACTTTTTAATTAAATGTAAATATAATTTGTAAGGCTTATGGGTTTTAAACAGAGAAAATTTACTCTGCATAATTTCCTTTCAGGTTAACTTTATAGACAGAAGTGTAAGTAGGGGTATTCAGAAGAATTTTGTAGCAACTAAGGCAGTCACTGCCTCCAGATCCATTTGTTGTGGGTGGCTTTGATGCATCCAAGGTTTCACCTGAAGTTCCTAATGACAATGGCAACACGGCGATTATAAGCATTAAAACAAACTTTCTTAAACGGCCTAGTTTACAGCTTGTTTGGGATGTCAGCAGATTTTTCATCTTTATTACCACAGACAAGTCTCTTATCCGTACATACCTCATCAGAAGGGCTCAAACACACAAAAGTGAATTCTTGGTTATTTTAATGTGACAAGTAAATATAAACCAGTTACAAATACAAAGGCAGGATAAATACTCCTGACAGTACAGCAAATGCCTAAGTTACTGCCAGCTTAGTATTAAAAGTTCTGTCGTGGTTTCTGGTTCAAAGAGTCCCATAAAATCAGAGTTAATTTAAAACTTAGCCATCCATGGGAATATTTCTCATTCACACAATACAGGCTCTCTTGTACAGGTCTGTTTATGTGTTTCAACTATGGAACAGTTTTCTATTTCTGTTCAAGGAAGTACCTGTATTCAGCCCAGGAAAGTAATTAAGCACGTGCTTAGCTGTGTGCTTTGGTTAGCCATGTGCCCACAACTTGTCATCATTTCACCTGTCACAGCTTTTTGAGCCAATTACTTCATTGTTTCCTTTTTTTTTAAAAAAAAAAGACAACTAATTCCTAATAAGATGGTGATACCAGATGATGATCAAATTTTGTAAAACATACTGATTTTCGTACCATATCAATATGAAGAATCCAGTAAGCATCACTGCCTAAAGAGGCTTGAAAGTTGTGATCGACCTATGGAAAACTATGGAAATCTTTCCCTTGTTTCATCAGGAGAGTCAAGAGGAAGGAAGGAAGGAAGGAAGGAAGGAAGGAAGGAAGGAAGGAAGGAAGGAAGGAAGGAAGGAAGGAAGGAAGGAAGGAAGGAAGGAAGGAAGGAAGGAAGGATACCAGCAAGCTGATGGTCCCCAACCCTGCAGAGGAGCTGTAGACCAAATGCCAAGGATTATCAAGGTGTTCCAAAGGTTTTTTGGCATAGGCAACACTAGGACTCCGGGGACACCAGCCTCCAACAAGGGCAGACTTCTCTGAACACTGCATAGTTCCAGTGATGGAAGAGATTCTTCGGTCTGTGCTGTCAGAAATAAAAGGTGCTTTAACCAAATGTAGAGATCCAAATAGCTGTTCCCAACCCCTATTCAGTAATACAATTACTGTCAAAATGGACCTCTAGAGATCTCCAGTCTGAGCTCCTGTTCAAAACAGGGTCAACACTGAATTCAGACCAGATTGCTCAGGCTTTTGTTCATCTGAGTCTTGACGATCTCCAAGGATGGGGATTTCACAACCTTTCTGGGCTGTGTTCCACTACCCAATTAGCCCAGCACCTTTGTGCCACGGGTACCATCTGATCCTCTAAAAGCAGAGGGACAAATACTGGCCCAGCTTTCAGGCAGTTTGGTCCCTGCTCTCAGTTGCCTGCAATTCTACAGCAGCCTGCTGTCACTGTCTACTTCCCCAGCTTTTCCCTGATGCTGTTGCTGCCTCTGCTTGCAGAGAGCTCCTAGCTCTCCCACCACAGCCCTCCACAAGCCAAATACTTCCTAAGTAGGAACTGCTGGCCCTTCCCTTTCCCACACCAGAGAGACCTTTCCTGGTGTGCTGTCATACGGCTAACACATGCTGTGTCTACACTGCCAGGAAGCTGTGATTCAGAGCACTGTTCCCAGCTTGATCCCAGTGGTGGGGAAGTGGCTGGAGTATGTCTCAGGTACCCACAGCCCACCTGCAGGGTTTCCTTCTCACCCATAGTGGTTTGGGAATTGGCAGAAGGTGTAGAGGCTTGTGACTGGGCCCAGCAAAGAGCAGGGTGTGAGCAAGGTACATATCCAGACCAAGGGCAGGAGAACTTTCTGCATTGAGCATTTTACTGTACCCTCTGTGCCCAGAAACAGGACAGGGCTGGCACCAGATTAGCCAGAGAAGGAGGAAAGGAGGTCTGGCAGAGATGAATGTGGCCTTCTCACCAAATATCTTGTGTTGCTACAAGAGGAGGCTCCAGGCAATATTTTTGGATGCCTTTTCCTGAGACCAGTGTCTTTCACAAGGGAATATTTTCTCCTCAGCCAGCACCCAGTTGTGAGACTGGTCCTCCAAGCTCAGTGCAACTGGAACTCAAGGCATGGGGGTAAACCAGGACTTGCCAGCCTGGTTGAGCTCTCCAAGGGCTGTGCTCCAGCCTTCCCCATGGCAAGAGAGAGTCCGTGGTGGGTGTTCTTTATCTGGACTTCCCTCCCCCTGGAAAGGAAAATCTTTGTCCCAGGTTGAAGCAAATTCTGGAAAAAGCCTTTTTCCATATCTCCCCCTCTGAAGGAGACAAGCAAGAGCCCACTGTGGGGAGTCACCAATAGCCTCTGACATGCTTGTGGAGGTTCTGCTGCAAGAGAAAACACCTTTTCTCTGCAAGGAGCACAGAGCCAGGACACAGAAAGGCATGTTCCCAGCTGCTTGTCTGGAGAGACCGGTGGGGCTGTTAGGAGGAGGAGGGTGTGGGAGAGACAGAGGCCAGCCTGTGATCTGGGTGTGAAAGAATCCACAGTTGAGCGGGATCAATAAAACAGTGCCAAGGCTTGCGACGAAGGGAGTGGAGAATAGGATGGTGGAGAGTAAAAGAGACGGAGCCCCCCTACAGCTACTGAGAAGAGAAGGGTAGGTAAAAAGGGAGCTCTGATACCACCAGGCCCACAGGAGACTCAATGGGTTGTCTCATTATTATGGTGAACAGAGAGAGCTCATGAGCTGGGAAAGATAGGAAGCTTTTATTTATTTTTTTTTTTAAAGAGCGCAGCCTCTAGGAGGGTTTTTGCAGCTCAAACGCTTTTATTTTGTGCCAATTACTTATACAGGGTCTGCATTATTCCCGTAATCAGTCTAAATGAAAGTCAAACATGAAAGATTCCTAACAATGAGCTAATTGGAATGCCATTACCATTTAGATTTAATAAGGTATTTGTAATAATAAACTTGCCTCAGTCTATAGAGTTGTCTTATTCCTGCTCAGATCTTGCAAGAGTGTAAGAGTTGACATTTGTCATTCGTTCCACAGGACACTGGATATAACCTTCAAAATGTTTTAGTCTTGCAGCGCTTAGTAAATGTCAGGGATGAAAACAAAATCTATAGCCTGCTATTGTTCTGGCTGTGTCGAGCTCGGAGTTAACAGGAATTGTGTTAAAACTCAACAGCAGATTATATCCCACATATCTTTCTTTATTAGCCGTCCAAACATCTTGTGGTTTAGAATTAGTCACTCAATGTCCTCTTATGTAGCTGCATTCATTATTTGCATTGAGGTCTTGCTGAGGAACTTCAGTCTGGTTCCAGCGCTGCCAGGTACTACACAAGCATACAGGGTCTTTGCCTTGCATAGCTTAAGATCTAAGCAATTAAGTCAACATAAGCTCTATCTTGAAGCCAAGAAGTCCCATCTACAGAGGTAAAAGCTAATTAGAGCTCTGTGCATACTTACTTTTGAGAACAGTTCACAAAAAAAAATGTCTTGCTTTACCTTTATGGGCGAGCTGTTTTCACATAAAGCGTATGTGGTCTCAAAGACCTGGCCTCACTGTGCAGCTGGGGAAGTTTTATTCAACTGTAGTTCATACCACAAAAGCGAGGCGTAATCTTGGTATTTCTTCTTTTATGGAGGAAAGGAGCTTGTCATGAGCATTTTGTGAAGTCTGAAGGAATTCCCCTAGGAATAGGCTGAAAAGACAGAGGTTGAGCAGGTGTGTGGGTACATGTAGAAAGCAGAAAGACAAAGTTAATCAGCCAAAAAGCCAACAAAGACTCAAGGCAGTGCAGATGATACAGAAAACAGGGTGCTGGGGGCATTCTTTAAAATCAATGTGTTGCTTCTTCCTCCTTATTCTCACCCCAGAAAGATGCTACAGAAATTTCTCCTCCTAAAGAGATCCAACAAGCGACCAAAGGGGCAACAGAATGCGTTATTCCTGTTTTAATGGGGGAAAAAAAAAACCCCACCAAATTTCCAAGTGGCATATCTTGGCATGAAGAAGCATCACCTATCCTGATAAACTGTGCTGCCATTGGACGCAGATGAATTATGTTCTGCTGACACTCTGTGGTCCCAGCAGCTAGTCCTGAATGATCTGACTCAACAGAAAACTTTGCACAATAGCTCAAATAAACGTCAAATCATTGGAAACTGGCAAAGAACATGGAAATTTGGAATGTTCCTTTTTGAGGACAGTCTTTTAATTCAATCTGACACTGGGGATTCAGCTGAACATTCATAACGTCCAGGAAATTCTAGGCACAGTTGGTAAAATGACCAGTGAGCTTATAAACCTACTTTTTTTGCTCAGAACTCTACGTACTTCATGCCAAAAGGTTTTTCAGAAACACAGGCCAACAATCAATGGCCTTAAGTTAACCATATGCCTGAGCTCTGTGCTGGAGTGCTGGAGAAGGGCAAGGAAGCATGAAAATCAATAGCTTTCCTGGATGTTTTCATAGAAGACAGTTTGTCTAAGAGTTAAAATGTGAGCCTAAAATTCAGACGTTCTTGTACTTGATGGTCTGGTTAAATTACCTCGTCTTTTTCTGATTCACTTTGCACATTAGAAAAAACGATGCTTGTTACTTAGATCACAGCAATGTTGTGAAGCTTAATTTTTTTGAGAGGTGTTTTGGGATCCTCGTATGAAAAGTGCTATAAATACATACATTCTTAGTAGTATTTAATTTACTTCCTTTACAATTCCTTTGAGCCAACACATGTTGCCAAAAATGCAATATTCTCTAAGATGTCTTTTATTCTTCTATCTGTCTGGAGTCCAGGACATATCCCAGCCTTATAAAGCATCCGATATTGATGTATCCGCATGCAGTGTGTATATTTAGCTAATATGATCAGACGCTTTTCTTTTTTCCCCCCGCAGGAACCCAGGCTTTCTCAATGTATAAGATGGACGTGCTTAGCAAATGAGGCAGCTGTTCAGTCTTTATTTTTATGCTCATTGTTTGCTGTGCGGCCACATGTCTCATCGAGTGCATACCATCCAACCTTTGTAGTGAATCAGACAAGGCTCCACCATAACTCACTCACTTGGAGTATCCAACTCCACCTCGCTCCCTGTTCAACGTGCATGTGTGATCATGTAATCAGGGACTCGATCATAAGAAAGCTTTAACTTTGTCATTTCCAAATTTCATTTTCCAGCCTCAGATTTTCTGTTCAGGGAAGTTTTTATTGAGAATACCTAGGGATGGAAAGCTTCTTAATAACAAAATAACCCCCTGAACAATCACATGACGGTGTGCAGTTGAACAGCATCACCCTCCTGCAGAAACAAGGACATCCGTACCTGAGCACCAACCAGCCCCTTTTCTTACATTACTAAAAGAACCAACGTACCTTCAGGGCTGCTCCTGTTTTCTCTATTGTGCCATGGAACATGTGCCAAATATACTTTCATTAATTCTCCTGATGAAGTTTGCAGCTCTGCTTGTGCAATAGGAGATCAACTTTTCAGTGTTTGATAATAGCAAGATAAGACTATTATCACCTGTGCTTCCCCCTGTTGGGGGGAGTCGGGGGGAGATGTGTAAAGCATCACTGTTTTTCATACTCCCCAGTTTCTGAAGTAATGGATTTTTACCCTTTTTCCAAAAGGACTTTGTTCTTTGTTTCTATCACATGAGCCAGTATAGACACCTTTTAAGTTCATTAAGTTAAACTCACTCACAACTCATTAACTGAATCTGTCCTGTAGTGTCTAAATAGAATAATCCAAATAGCTTGTACTGAGTAACCAAGCAACTTGGAACTAGACTAGAAGAACAGAGAAACTTCAGTTTAGGAGCAGACTGGAGAAGAACAGAGAAATTAAAGCACTGGGTATAGACCTCTCTGCCTTTTGCATCTTCAAAGCCAAACACAAGGAGGTGGCAAGAGAGCAGCAACATGTATAAGCAGAACAAAAGGCGAAGGGCTTAACCTTGCCAAGGTTTACACACACTTATCTTTGCACTTATGACCAGGCCCAGTAATTTTGAAAGTACCTTGGCTTCAGGAGGCTTCTGAGCATGCAATATTAGACTACTGCATTAGCATGCACTATGTTGAACTGCTGCAGAGAGCAAACTTCAGGAGTGAGCAGAGTGTGCCGCGGAGGGTCACGGGCTCAGCAATTACTGCAGGCAGTGCCTAGTCAGACAAGACAGGCTGTTGTACCCTGCTTGGCAGAAGTTGTGGTATAATATGATATAATGAACATTTACACAAGCATGGGTGGTATATTTATATCTCAGAGTCACAAGTTTAAATCATGTAAGTGATAAGGGAGGCAGTGCTGGAGAAGAGATGGGAGAAGGCAGCGAGTCTCTCACAAGTCAAGGCAGAAGAACTCCTGGAGAAGTTGACTCCTGGAAACTGATGGGGCAAGAATAGCCTGATGGGTTGGAAACCACTGGAGCTAGTCTGTGCTTTTTTAAATGCCCCATCCCACCCAAGCATGAGGTTGTCACAAATTGGAGGACCAGGAGATGCACGGAAGCAGATACTATTTTTGCACACATTGCATCTGCAGGTCCCTTCTCTAAGCTGTAACTGTCACTATGTGTATCCTCATTGCCATTCCCTGAGGTATCGTCTGCCTTTTGACACCCCACTCCTGACAGGAGTGCACATGTCCATTCCCTCCTCATGTGATGCCCCCCTGCAGTATGCATATTGCATTAAGCAGACACGGTGGTCAAATCTGAAGGATCTGGATCCACAGTCCCCGTGTCATTAGGATGCCCTTAATCATCCGTCCTTACCATATGAAGCACAATGGGGCCCACTATTCTGACTGGGGCCTCTAGGATCTCTTCTAATATAAATAGTAATGACTATAATTATTAATCATTACTGTGATTATATGATTGTAATTAATAATCATAATAATGAATCATTATAATTACTCTACTAAATGACAAGCTCTGCTTCCTCCAGCAAGCTACAGAAGCACAAAGAATGAGCTGTTGTGTATATTTAGCAAATCTCAAACACTTCTGTACTTAAAAGTCCAAGCGTCTCTGTTTGTTTTAAGGACTTCCATATTGTATTTCATTTAGGAATCTGCAGCTGCCTTGAATTGTGACCAGTGGACTGCTGCTACCATATGCAATGTCCTTTGCTTAAAATCCAGCAGAATCATGAGCAAACAGAGATTGGCAAGGGGAAGGAATGTGCGTATGGATATTACTTGAGGGACAGGAAGCCAGATATGCCTAATACTGCATTTTTACATCTTAGATTTACAACGGAAAGTAATTCAGTTCATTGAAGAGCATTTTCAAAAAGCCCAAATAAAACAGCAAATGTAAAGGCTGCAGACACTTGAAAGAGAAACAGTTCATCACAACCCTCCACTTGGCTCTTGGGAGTCCTTGAGCACAACTGCTTTGGTTCAAACACTGGAACATTAATCCCATTTTTAAATTGCCCTTAAGGTGCAGGCATTTTCTCCCCTGATGATGTGCATGCCCCAAGCCCGATTGGCTAAGACATGCTAACTGCCAAGTGTTTTATATGAAATATCTGAAATCTGGTCAGCAGCACATGGCTGGTTCATAACTCATGGCAGAGGGTGTGGAACACGTGTCCTTGGGGAACCTGCTGGAGTCACTGTATGTATTGCGTAGCTACCTTGGGTTACTGGGCTGATGTGAGTCACCAAACTCCTTCCCAGGCAGGAAGAAACTGATCTCGCAGAATGTAAAATCCACCCAGGAGATGTCATTGTTTAGGATTAACATTTCATTCTGGCGTGCTCAGAAGGGGGACCACATAGCCATAATGACAAAGCAGAAGAACCCTGTCAGGTTTTTAAGATGAGAAGTTTGCTAAGAGTAAGTTGATATGAGTAGATTCTGAACTGGTGACTTTAAAATCATATTATCTATTGGTATAGTGTGCATTTGAAGTGGTGTATTTCTGAGTTATTTTAGAAATTACTGTAATAAGAAGGGTGAATTTAGCAAAAGAGCTGCTGTTGCCATTTCCATGTTACCAAGTGCAATGACAGTACAGGAAAACTTGCATTGTCTTCTAAGTTGTTAACTTTTTCATATTTTTGATATATTTTGGAAGGAAAGGAGTAAGAAAAGAGCCCATCTCTGTTTCTGTGTCAGGAATGAGCCTGCACACAGCTCTCCAAGTTTAGTTATACTAAAAGAAAGTGAGAACACCCATGCAGCATCTTCTCTGTAAGCAAAGTAAAGAGAGAAAATGAAGCTGGTAATTAAAAACATTAAAGAGTGATCATTTGGGCCACTCATAATCAACAAAGTCTACTGTGGGCGTGCACTGTTTTAAGATCAATATGTGGGTCTAGAATTAGGTAAGCAGAAAGATGAAAGGTTGATTTTATTTATAGTGTCTTGGTCATGTAAATATTGACAAGTTAGACTTTCCCAAGAGTGTACATGCAGGATATCCCTGTGATATGAGCAGTCTGATGGTGACTAACCTCCTTCCAGTGATAACCTATACAGTGTCAGGGGCATGTTTGAGTGGCAGGTGGCAAGGGGTACCATCTATTACCCCATGTGAGGCAGAACCATTCCTGCTGTTATGCCTCTATTATGAGGAGACAAAAAGCTTATGAGTTTAGAAAAGAAGTAACTAATATGGCCCTCAGGTCTGAACTTGGAGCAGAGTTTAGCCATTATTTACCATATTCCTATTTGCAATGGTTGATTGGTGCTAGATATTGTACACAAGGGATAAAATGATGAAGGCACAAATCCTGAAGGTTTTTTAGTGTCCAGTTCTATCAACTGATGGCTAGAGTCGGGTACCAAAATAACTGCCTGAGTCTGGGCTCAGGAATCTCCACTGAGAAAGCAGTAGTATTCCCTCAGAGAAAGTTCCTGAGAAATCTCAAATGAACAGCCAATAACAGTGACACCCAGTATATGCAGGCAGGGTGGATTTTTTATATCACATGCTCTGAGATGGTGGGAGGACAGAGGAGATGGGGCCTAGGGCAGTCTGAGCTTCACCCAAATACGTGGATGTATAGATTACTTAATTACCAGACTGTTTAGGAGAATTTGTAATCTCTCTTCAACCACTCATACTGACATCTCTGATTGTGTGATACCATTTAGATTGAAAAGAGAATTCATTTAAAGCCTAAATACTCCAATTACTTTTTTAGATGCCTGGGAGCAGCTCAGAGTTCGAGCACACGATGGTCTTAAAACCCTACTAAATTAGAGGCCATGGGATGGAGGGGGAGCAAAAGAATGTTAAAGTACATTATGTTTTGAAGGATGTGGTTTTCAAACTGACATGAACAATTTTTTAACTAGAAACGTAACCTAATATGGGTCAAGGTTTCCAGACTGAGGTGTGTATTGTGCCAGATACATGCAAGCAAAAAAAAAAAAAAAACCAAAAAATGGGTCAGTTTAGCTCCTACCCTGACCATGTGACAACCTCCTGTGAACATCTGGCAGTTCCTTGCAGGAACCAGGAGTTCCCAAAGGCTGCTCCCATCCTCCCTCCAAAAACCAGGCTTGCTGAGCTCTGTGTGGGCTGCTAATCAATGCAAAGTGACTTTGCCTGCAATTGCAGCTTGAATAGGCTGAGGAGGGGGGGGAAAGACTTTCAAACTGATTCTTCCAAATCACTTGAGACTGCCAGTTACGTTTTGTGATTCACAAATTTGCTCTCTTGTTATAAATAAACATTTATTTTCCTGATCGTGTCACAGGGCCCGGGTTGGAGAGCCTTGCTGATTTTTTTTTTTTTTCTTTATTCTTGGCATATCAGTAAAGTTGAAAGACACACACTCTTGCCTCCTTATACTTTTTGCCAAGCCACAACCACAAACCATCCTTACAACCCCAAAGCTCTTTTGGCAGTTGTGACACAGAACGTATGGCTCATGTGGTAAAATGTGCTGGCAAGTTCCCTATAGGCCCCATCCAGCAATCACTTATGCAAAGAATTTGATGCCAGATCGCAGCTGTTGTGTTGAGGCCGCTCAGTATCTCACTAATCAGTCCTGTCTCATCCTTTCTTTTCCCTTCCCTGTCTCCACCTGCTGGGGTTGTTTTCCTGGTTATATTTTTTCCCCCTCTCTTCTTCACATCTTAGATTTAGACTGGAAGTGCTCTGGGGCAGGGACCATCCTTTTGTTCTCTGTTTCTGTCTCTTGCCGTGGAGTCTGCTTGCCTGGCACAACAGTAATGCCAAATAATACGGCTGGCGCGCGACGATCTCTGGCAGGTTGCATGGCAAGTGACCTGAAAACTGACTGCTGTGGGTAAAAAACACAGCTCCAGGGAACCTTGTAATGAAGTTTTTGAAGGTAATGTAACTCTGCTTTACCTAAATGAAAGTATTTACATAGCAGAAGCCTGACCAGTTATTTATTCTATTTTGGCTGCCTGCGTGTGTTTTATGGTTTTTTTGTTTGGTAGTTGTTAATGTTTGTGATTTAAATTGCCGAATATGCTTATGGCTCAGGGAAGTACCTGACAGACAGCCTTAAGGGAGTAGTTTGCTCAGAAACAATGACAGTCTGCATCTTCCCCAGAACATATCTGACAGCAAGAAACATGCTTGGAGCTGAAGGTGGAGTCCATTGCTGGTTAAGGTGCAGTCTCTGGTCTGATACAGCTGAAGAGGAAGGCTGGGTTGGAGTGGATGTGTATCTGCAAGCACTTTACCTTTCTCCTTCGTTTCAGTCAGCTTCCCTGGCTACTGGCAGGTTTTGATTAAGGTGACGTAGGAAGCTGTAGCTGAAGCTATGGTTCCTTACCCCTTGTGTGAGACTCTGCAGTCTAAGGATAATGTGGGAAATCAGTGTCTGTTGTAATAGTTCAAAAAACCAGGAAAAATACAAAACTAAGTAAATCTGATGTGATTGATTCCCTCTGAGGCCGCAGTTTTCTTCCTTCATTTTGACCACAGATACAAGTTATATGGCATTGTTGTCAGAAAGGGAATCTGGTACTAAGCTCCCTCCTCTGAGCTCACATGGCTATTTTTTGATGACTTGCTAACTATTAAACTGCTCTATGAAGGGAGAGCTTCTATAAGAAGTATTAAAGAAACATTGTTCCTAGTGATGCAGTAACTCAAAGAGTAAGTGTTGCAATATAATTCCTAAATTGCCTACGCGAGACACCTTCACTATGACTGCATGTCCTGCTTCTACGGCTTGTCCCATGACTTGCTTTTTGATGCCCTTGATGTCTCTATACCAAATAATGTATAGTGTTGCGTGATGATGCACTTGTTTAAGGCTGTAGAAAAAAAAACAAGATGAGAAATACTATTTGAGAGCTACATATGATCATTAAATCATCATGCAATAAGGCTTAATCTTGTACCCTATCAAGAGGTATGTTACCACTGATTTTAGACAAAGCGGAAAGCAGTTTATAATCAGCACACTGGAATTAGGAGTGTTCTTTTGTCCCCATCTTCACCATTTCTCACCTACTGCTTACTGTAGTTTTGGCATTTTCTCTTCTTGCTTTGTTCAAAACACAGACACTTACTTTGCCCTCTTACTTAGACCCATGTGCCAGGGATTGTCATCTGTGCGCTTTAGAGGAGCCTGGCACAATTGAGCTCTAATCCTTTGCAGGGTCTGCTAAATGTTATTGCAAGGCAAATGAATAATCCATAACCAAATGCTCCTCCAGGAAGGCTTTTAGATGACAGAGTATCAGAGTTCCACTGAACTGTACATGACTCCATTGAGCAATGGGACTCATGAGAGCTGGGGTTCCTCCAGGAACCTGGATGTTCACATGCAGTTCTAACACAGAGTGGATTGGCAGATGCGTGTAATTCCCTTCTTCCCTCCCTGTCCATTCTGGGGCGTCCAAAACATGCAAAAATCATCTCTGGATAAAGCAAGCACTGTACTTTCCAAGATTCTTCTGTCTGGCCCCCTACAGGGACTTCTTACATCTTCTGCTTCAAACAAGGTCAGCCACAAGTGGGCACTGTCCCACTGCTGCATCCCCACAGACCTGTCATCAGCACGGGCAGGAGCAGGCCGGGGAGCTCAGGGATTTGCTCCCAGCCTTTGGAGTAGAACTGTTCACAAGAAGAAAACTAAAGCCCTGGGAGCCATTCGAGGCTGTCAAGCTCCTCTCATGCTTTAGGAAGCATATTTTTATATTAAACGTTCTGCCCATGGTAGCAGAGAAAATGAGAAGGTATTTAAAGATAAATGATGTTCATTTCTTTGTCAGCATCAATTTGAAAAGCAGTTGTTTCTGGATATGCTTCTCTCAAGCACACGCCCTGTGTTCTACGCTGGATGGCTCTGCTTTTATCCTGACTTTCTTCCAAGTGCTCATTCCTCTGCGCTTCCAAGTGTGCCACTTGAACTAATGCTTCTGTTGGTTTCTGTCCATCTACGCTATACCATTTACCATTCGTGGGAAGTTTCCTATTTACCAAAACTGTAGTATTTTAGCGATTACTAACATTTCTAGCAATTAAAACTTCCACATAGTTTAGTCAAAGATATGACTGTGCTGTTTGCTGCTGTCTCCCATTAGGAATTTAGTTGCCTCAAACTTTCCGTGCTGTCCAGCAGAGCGGAATGGGCTGTTGATGGCTATGTGCTATTTTTTCAACTGCACTGGGATAGAAATGGGTTTGGTAGAATATTTTCACACTGAATTGCAAATGATCCCATGCAGCTATTCTTTTCTTCTGGGCAAATATTTTCCATCTCTGGTCTCCAAACAGTTAAATGAAAGGCAGCCAGTAAAACAGAGATCTCTTTAATCCTAGGATAGGCAATTGCAAACAGAATAGAGGACATCAACCTCTTTATTTCCCATTTAGGGCCTGAAGGTGAACAGGCAATATTCGTCTGCGAGATGCATCTAGCTAAATAGATGCTGAACTGCATGTGTTCATTTTAGTCCACTCTGCCAGTTTATGGAGAGCAGAAATATTTACACGACAAAATAAGTCACTCACCCCCTCCAAACCCACAAACTTGATTTGCAAGCCAGGCGGCTCCAGTGCAAAGTGCCTGTACCACTGGTTTTAAAGCATGTTTACCTGTCCGTGTGCCTCTTGGTAAAGCGGAGTGCGACCTGCGGCCCCTGGGGCCAAGCCGCACCGCCGGGATGGACCAGAGTCCCGCTCTGGGGGCCCGCACAGCGAAGCGATGACACGGTCCCGGGGGATGCTGATGCCAGAGGGGCTGCAAATCGCCTGCCGGGATGCAGGCTAGGAGTGTGCCGGCGGGGTGCGGGAACGGGCCGCGGGGAGGGCTGGGGGGAGGCGGGAAAGGCGGAATTTTGCAAAGTGGCCTCCTTGGATGGGGGGAAGTCTGCTGCAGTGGAGAAAAGCCTCCAGTTGGAGATATTTGCAAACAGTCTAGCCCCGAAAAGAAAGTGGCAGCGGTGTTTCTATATATGGAGCAGAGCTGAGGGTGATGAGGAACGGAGGAGGACGGTGCTGCGGAGGGGCAGAATCAGCCCCTCGCACGGGCGGCCCTCGGAACTGAGCCGAGGGGGACCTCCCTCCATGTGAGCAGTAAATCACTGCTGGGGCACGCAGCCTCCAGCCCCGCAGCCAGCGCTGAGCTCCCATTCCCACCAAGACCCGCAAGATCCCTGTGGCGGGGGGACAGGAGGTGCAGTTGGCCTCGGGGACCTGGTGGGGCAGCTTGTCAGTTGCCGTGGGGTTGGCGGCTACATTTAACACAGGCGGTTTTATTAATTTTTACTAGTTCTTTAGTTTCTTCCCCCTATGACTTTGCCCGACTGCGCCGGAAAGATCCTGTCCTCTCCCTCCCGTACCTCGCAGAGCAGTTTTGTTCCAGCGATTCCCCCCGCGCAGCCCCGCGGGTTCGGAGCCTGGGGTCACCGCTAACGCCGGCTCCTCTCCCGCTCCGCGGCCGCGGGGCCCGGCGCTGCCCGGCGGCCTCGGTGAGGGGCATGGAGGACAATGAAGAAACAAAGCTGGGCGCTCATACAATGGGCTATTTTCCATCAGTTGTATAAAGAATGGTTAGCTGATGGCTTGAAAATTCAATTGAATACCTGCACGAACTTAAGTATAAATATTTTTTTTTAAAAGAACAATATGTAATTAAAAACTAATATTTAACAACTTAAACGCCTATCCTCTAGGAAATAACAGCCTTTCTTCGCAAAACCTCCGAGATTGACTTCGCTTCCTCCTGTAAAATGAGGCCAGATTTAATTCTCCAAAGATCAGTGAGATCAAGTATTTCAGCGCTCAATTTACAGCTCCGGGGTATGTGGGACCCTTTCCCAGCTATCTGGGTAGGCTACGAAATAACTCCGGGAAGGAGGAGGGGGGAAAAGGAAGGAGAATTAATTCCCAAACACCGCAGTAACACCTGTAGTATTTCCTTAACTCAACGTCACCGCGACGATCGCCGGGAGCGGATTTCGCTGCAGCAGCGCGCAGTTAAATTGCGAGCGGGAAACCGGCACAACTCTTACAAACAAACAAACATCTAAACAAACAGATAAGCACATCAGGTTTGCTCGTTTGTAAGGAACCGCCCTAATTATGGAAGATTGCTTCGTGTAACGATTCGGTTCCGTTATGATACAAGCGGGGAACTAGGAGAGGTACCATCGGCCATCTCTGTAAACATCTTCCCCTGTTGATGCGTGGACTTGTTTGCTGGTCTGGAAGGATCGAACTACAAATAAATCTGTTAGCTTCACTGATACTATAAGGGGAAAAAACCCAAAAAAATCGTTATGAGGCCTGTGGGGGTCCCCGCTGCTTCCAGGGGGTCGCGTACTGAGCCCCACTCCCCTGACCCTCACAGCGGCTCGGCTTTTCTTTGCAATACCACACCGCGGCCCGCCCGCAACCTTCCCCAAACCCTCCGCAAGGTTCTCCTGTTCTTTCCCTGCTCCGTTCTCCTGAAATAGCAGAGAAAGGGAAGACGAGCCTTTCCGTGCTAACGTCCCGGGGCGGTGGGAAGCGGGGACCGGGTGTCCCTTCTCCCCGCCGCCGCCCCCCTCCACTCTGCGACCCGGGGCGCGCTGCGTGGCTGCCCCTCTGCCGGCAACGGTGCCTCCGCTGACCGCTTTCTGCTCTACCTATGCGAGGAACTGCAGGCAGCGATAGCCGGGACTTGGCTGCGATACCCAGGGCTTGGCTTCGAAGCGCCGGGGCGCGGAGAAGCTGCAGAGCAGATTTTCAGCAGCGAGGCTCTGCGGCAGCACTGAATGTGGAGCAGACCCCTCGCAGCCTCACGCACGCCTTCCTACAAGGAGGTCCAGGCTCCTGCTCTGCTTCCACGACTCCTTGCCTTTGGCTGTGGGGATCTCTTCCTCTCCGAAACCCCCGCGGCCCCTGGCCGGAGCCCTTGTCCAGGCGGTGCAGCTCGTCTGCTCGTCCCGGAGCTCCGGCTGCCTGCACCGACCTGCGATCCAAAAAAACAGGGTTTTTACCGTATTTCTTTTTTTTCTCTCTCTCTTTTCTACGTTTTTTTTTTTTTTTTAATATATATATATTTATTATTATTATTATTCCCCCTGTAACTGTCTGTGGAAAGTGAAAAACAATTGAAGGTAGGCGTTTTCTGGAGAGAACCGCCGTGTACGCGCTCTCTTGCTCATATGGAGAAAATTATCCCTCGAGTTCAGACTTTCGTTGGATTGCAGCATCAAACAGCCCGGACCTAGCAGGAGTCGGGAGAGGGGTCACTTTCGAATCCCGGCTCCTATTCCTGCCTCCTGAGCTGCCGGAGAGGACAGCGAGGAGACCGACTCCCCGGAGCCACTGCAAACCTCTGCCTGCTGCCGGCACCGGAGCCGGCAACCCCGGACTGTGTCCGGCTGAGCTCACAGGCTCGGTGCCACCGCCCCGCTCCCTGCTCGTACCCCTGCTCCCTGCCACTGGCCCTGCCACCGGATCGGTGTGTTTAGGCGCTTAGAGAGAGGTCTCTGCTGTGAGGGGGACGATCAAGTACGACGGACAATGTCCGCTGCTCGCCCGCGGAGCAGGGTGCACGGAGGGAGGGAGGCAGGCGCCGCAATTTTGCGGTGATTCCCCGCAGCGGCCTGACCCTCGGCCGGTTGTTTCTGCGGGGAAAAGAGCGGGAGCAGCGGTGAGCGAGTTGCGTCCCCCCGAGGGGAATGGCCAGAGAAGCGACCTGGGGAAAAGGCAGGCGCCTCTGCCCTGGGTATCCCCTAATTTGTGCACTGCCCCGAGGCGAAGTTTTCTAAAACTCGGAAACAATAATTTTCCTTATTTTATTTTCGTCCAGTAATTAAATAAATAAACCCCCACTCTAAGAGCACATTAATTCGGAACTACTTTAGGGGTGAACGCAATTGTTGGATAGGAGCATCCTAAGCAACGTGATGGAGCAGCAACCCGATGGAATAACACAAACACTTTAAGCATAAATACTTATGTGTATGCTTGAAAGACGTTATGCATGTAGAAAAAGCTACCCCGGGTCTGAAACATCCACAGACTCTGCTAATTTTTCTTTAGGAGCTCCATTTTATTACACTCTGACTTCCACAGTGCACACACCCCCGAGAACTTGAATATTTGGGAACACACATCAGCTAGGGAAGGAATTTGGCATGTCAAAGGGGTATACTTATGTTTCTATTCCAGTATACCACTGCAAGCAATTATGTGCTTCAAGTCCTCGGAAAAAAAATCATTATTTAAAATGAAATACGTATTAATTAGTATCCTAAATGACACTTAATGTGATAATGTTGAATCACTATACTTTGGAAGCTTAGAGGATTATTTAAGAGTTTCCATCTCTTTCACTGCAAAGTCCTTTCTGACTCATGCGGATCATGGCTAGATAGATGTCCCGGGTTGATAGAGAGGCTGGTGGGGAGGTGCAGAGCGAATCTCCCCGAAAACCCTTCTGCTCTTTGCACGCTCGGATTTTCCCAAACGATGCGCGAGAGCAGACACACACAAAAATCCCCGATCCGACCGTTGAGCAGAGGGAGGGGAGGGAGCTGACTCCCAGCAGAGTTAACTTTCCTCCAGACTCAACCCAGCAACTGCCAGGTGAAGAGGCACCGTCCGTGCTGTGGTTTTTGCGGTTCCGCGGGGACTCCCCCGGGCAGGACCAGGCAGGGGCTGCCCGCTGCGGGAGGCCAGCACAGGAATTCGGCACAGGACACCGTCTGTTGCATAAAAAAAATCTTCGATGCTATAGAAAATAGCGACGACACTCCGTGTTGCCCAGCAAAATGCTTCGTGAAATGAAAATGAAACGTGCGTTGGTGGGACCGCAGGATCGGGCCCTCAGGGAGCTCGTTAAAAAGGAATAATTAACAAAATTGAATGTCTGCATGAGAAACTAAAAGTACTCCAGTAGTAACAGAAAATGCCGAACGGAGTTAGTGGTAAATCACAGTGTAAATATCTACTTTTCCTTAGAAAAACAAACTTTTGAATAAATGCTTTAGTTTGCCCTTTTTTAGCCTCGTACCGACAGTGGAGCGCCCAGTCCAGAGGAAAGTTTAGGAAAGTTTGTAACGACAGCCCCCCTCGTTGGGGGTGATCCCTTCCTCCGGGAAGTCCCTCTGCCACCTCTGGCCGACCCGGCCAGGAGCTCCGGTGTGGGACAAGCCGGGAACTTCGGTGTGGGACCTGCCGGGGCTCTGGTGTGTGATAAGACGTGGGCTCCGATGCGGGACCTGCCGGTATCCGGGAAGGGAGGTAGCTCCGCGCCTTCCTGCCGGTTGCAGAAGAACAGACCGAGTCCCCTGCAAAGGAGCGGCACTGATGAGGGGCACTAACTGGGGGGTCGGAACTTGGGGGGAGCGAAGATAGAGTGAGATAAGGCACGCTGCGCACCCATGAGCGTCCCCGGGGTCCACCCGTGTTTCCCTCCGCCCTACTCAGAACAGTTAACGTCCCGCCCAGGTGGAGAGTAGGGGTTTATGTCGTGGACGGTGAGTTTCTTGTTTGGGATGCATCGCTTACCACCAAGAAAAAAGAAGCACCAGGTGCAAGATCTTCCCCCGCACGCCCTTCCCACGCCACCGCAATCCCGACTCCGTCGGTGGAGGCTCGGGCACCTTTTAGCTCTCATACGAGATGACGAGAGGTTTTCCGTGGGATGCCCGGAGCCCGGACACCTGCAGCCCCTGGCTGGCCTGCAACTCTGCCTCTGTTATTGTTTGGGTTCTGGTTTTTGTTTTGCTTTGGTTCTCTCTCTCTCTCTCTTTTTTTTTTTTTTTTTTTTTTAAATCCTGGTGAGTTTTCATCCAGGGAAAGCACTTGTGGCAGGCACGGGCTTTTACAGAGGAGATATGGCCAGGAACCCGCAGTTTCAGGATCTCCCCGGGTAGCTGATTATCTGCGAGTTCAGCACCCGGCTGCTGGAAACCGGCAGGAACTCCCCGGTGTACGGTACTGCCGACATCCCGAGCGTTTTCCGAAGCCACGGGAGCCCACACGGGACGATCCCTTTCGGGATGGAGCCGGCAGGTCAACACGACGGGCACTCAGGGAAAGACAGTCTCGTTTAAAAAACGCCTCTCGCCCATATCGCAATAGGCAGGACTGATAGAAGTTGCCATACGTGGCCTATAGCAAGCCACGATTTTGAATGAGGTGTGAAAAATCAGCGCAAGATTTGAAAGGGATTTTGTAACTGCTTCCTCGCAGTTACAGTTTTCAGACGTGCAACTACTCTGTCGGGGGGGTATTTAAAAAAACGATCTGTCGTGCGTGGAGTGTGTGTAGGAGGTGTATTTAAAAAAACTCATAGTTAAACCTAAAAATAAGCGCTGTGCCAACAGGCACCGCACTTGGGAGGATGTAAAGTGCGCGCCCATGGTGTGGGTGCTTGTAGGTGTGGGTGCGGGCACTCTGCGCTCTTCCATAAAACACGAAAGCCCTGTGGGCTTCACCATATATATATATAATTTTCTCTTTTTTTTTTCTTTTTTTTTTTTTTTAAAGCGTCCCTAAGGCTCGTCGTGGCTTTTCCCCTCGTAGGTCCCCTCCGGGCAGTTGCCTCCGCGCCCCGGGGCGGCAGTCGGGCCCTGCCCGAAGTCGCTGCCGGCGGTGGGGCCACGGGGCGGGAGGGGGTGACCGGCGGCCGGCAGGGGGCGCTGCCGCCCCGTGGATGCGCGCCGGGGCCCGCGCCTGCGGCTGCCGCCACCGCGCCCCGCGCAGCTCGGGGGAGTCGGACCGGCAAGGGACCGGGCAGGGATTGGGCAGGGAACGGTCTGGGGCCGGGCAGGAACCGGGCAGGGACCGGCAGGAGCCCTGTACGGGGATGCTCGTCGGGGCTGAGCAGTCCGTCCCGGCGAGGTGCGCTCGCATTACCGCGCTGCTCCCTGCGCCCACACGCAACTCCCCGGTATTTTCTCCCTCTTCCTCCGCACATGTTGACATTTTAAACGAGCCGGAGTCTGGCACGGATGGGGACAGACTGCGGCTTCGTGTGTAAACCCGGGGATTTGCTCTTTTTCTTGGTGTCCCGCGTTACTAACGTCGTTTCGGAACCGCAAGTCCCGAGACAAAAACAGATGTGCGAAACAAAGCCGGGGCTGCCCGCGGCTAGCGAGTGCCGGGACGAGCTTGTGCATCCCCTCGCCACAGGCCGGGGATGTGCAGCCAGGGGAGGGAAGGGGGGAGTCGGGAGCAAAGGGGGATGATGTTTTGAATCAGCTCTGAATTAGCGTCGAACAGAAAAAAATAAACCGACGGTCCCGGATTGCTGTTCCCCGGGGCCAGCTGGAGGGAACTCGGGTAGTTGAGGCCGTTTCCCGGTCCCCCTCGGCCGCTGCAGCCCCTGCCTGCCAGTGAGACAGATTCCCGGTGGCATCAGCGTTGGCAGAGCTTTGAAGGGCCGAAACAGGGGCGTGAGGATTTCAGGGCTGGATTCCCCGATGGGTGGAAAGCACCCCATGTGTCCGCCCCACTCGAGAGCCCTGGCTGCGGGGACGTCAAGGCCCTGTTCACGGGAGGCTCTGGGTGCTCGGGGGGAGCCGGAGCCGGCAGCGACACGCCGTCAGACGAAATACACCTGCTCAGCGCAGGTCCCCGGGGTGCCCTAAAGGGACAGGACCCCATGCTCTCACGGAGCTTCTCAGCCTGTCCCGGCTCCGAGGCACCCGGCTCGTATTGTCTCCGCTTGCGGCCCGGGCTCCCGTCTCTCCCGCCACGTATTGAGCTTTTGTGAAGGGCTCGCAGCACTCTTAGACATACTGACTGGGATTTAAGACGTCCAGAAACGAATTAAATTAGACATTTCACCCGCCTCTTTAAGTCACGCAGCCCCCCTTCCAGACACGACCTGCCTGGGCCACCTCTCCTCCCTGCTTTGAGCGCGGATCCCTGGGACCGGCGAGAGAAAGGGGAGATGTATCCCGCCTGGGAAAAAAAAAGTTAAGGGGAGTCTGAAACTTCCCACACTGCCATCCCCCCCACCCACGAAAGTTCAGCCTGGATCAACCCGTAAACAACCGTCTTACCCCGAGGTCTCCCGCATCCGAGGCCTTCCTCGAATTTTCTTCTTGGCTCGGCTTTTAAAAGATGAGTATTAGTTTGGAAATCCGAAGCTAGTGCCTTTGAGGCCAGCCATGTAATTTGACTGCGAATGTAGCGCACCCCTCCCTCCGAGAGAGGCTGCCTCTAAGTGCGCTTGGAGCAGATCGGGGATTGCTGGGAAGGGAGCTCCTGCCAGATTTTCTCTTTGCAGACGCCAAGAGGACAGCGAGAGCAGCCTGTCAAGACACTGGGTAGGAAAAGTTCAAGAGAGTAGCTTCGGGAGATGCTCCCGAGGCTGCCCGGGCTGAAGCGCAGTGCCCCCGGCCGGGGCAGCGCCGGGCATCAGGTCGGCACGGGCCGTGGGCTGCGCGGAAAGGGACCACAAGAAACGGCAACGATTGGGACAGTGATAAAGAAATACAGGGGGAAGCGGGACGTCCTGGGAAATCCCATTCCCAATCCCCTTGGTTTTTGTTCTGACTGTCCCCGGCCTGTTTTCTCTCTGACAAAACCCAGAGAGAGATAGTGCTCACCAAGGCTCTACTTGCGATTTCTCTGCCTGTATGTATATGCTCACACACACAAACACACACATATATATATACACACAGAGATATGTATATGCATGCATGTAGCACGACCTCCGGGTTGCTGCGGCCGAGCTCACCCTCTTTCCCGGGCGAAATCGGACTTGGCAGGGGAGAGCTCCCCACTGCAGCTTCAGCTTCCTCCGCTGAGCTCCAGAGCAATGGTACCCCCCTTCGGGAAGGGATTTTAGAGGATAATTCCCCGGCCGTAAAGAGGGTCGAGGGAAATTTATCGAGCGTTTCGCCGGGTTATCCCCACTCTGCGTATATGATGGTTTTTTTTTTTTCACACGGGTATAATTCCTCCCCAACTGCTAAATTACTTGATGCAGTTTTCAAAGGAGCCCTGTGATT
>JANVCC010000077.1:8673162-8725599 GCA_025345505.1 Todiramphus chloris collaris
TTTTTTTTTTTTTTTTAAACCGTGAGGGAAGAGAGGGAGAGAGGGGAAAAAAATTAAGCGTCCTATGTAGCGTAACAGCAATAAAATCTTCAGAGAATGCCATTAGCTTTGAAAAAAAACCCTAAAAGCTTTATTACAAACCAAGCTTTGAAAATAGGGGGGATTAGGAGTCTGAAAGGGTCCCACAATGGTTAGAAGAAAAGGTTTCATGCTAATGAGGTTAATGCCCTTTGTATCTCAGGACTCCACAACTTCATTACTCCCTATCTCCGGCTGCACCAAGCGGCTCAGAACACTGCAATCCACTCCAGCTCTCCCCTGCCTTGCCTAGAGAAGGATTTGATAGCAGCTCTGTTCAAACTAGATAATTATATCTTTTCAAGTCGGAATTAAGATAAAGAAAGTGAAGCAAAGGCGGCTAGCCTTGATCCACTGCAAACAAATTTGGCGCACTTTCTAGTCTCTCTCCCCCTGCCTCAATAGGCAGGACAGTCAGCTTATTAGACCCTCATTTGCTTTATTAATTCATCTATTTAAAGTGGCAGGATTAGAGAGAGGGAGAGAGAGGCAGAGTCTAATGTGGGACAGTGGATGCCAGGCAACGTGGATATATAAATATTGGCGAGATGCTATCCGAGCGGGTGTTTAAAAATACATTTTATATTAAATAACTGGGAGGGGTGGAGAAGGGAGTGTGTATTTCGGGTGGCGAATTGAAGACTCAGGATGATTTTTAGTGCTCTTTCGAGGGAAATCTCGATGTCCGTTGCCTGCTGCTCACCTTCCTTCCCTCCCCCCCCCACCCCTCTCCCCCCCCGAGGACGGCCGGCCCCACGGAAAGCCCGCTGCTTTCCGCGCCTCGCCGGACATTTTGCCAGGTGGACCCCCGGGCTGGGCAGTAGGTAGAGGATGATTGAAGACCCTCCACCTCATCTCACCAGCCCGGGGCCGCCCTCCTGGCCATTCCCGCTGGCCGCGCTGCCCTGGGGCGGCCCGCGGGCGCGGAGCGGTGCGCGCTCCCCTGCGCAAGGGCGCTGCTAAGCGAACGCAAATCGGACCGGCCGGTTTTGCGCCATGTCCCTCTTCCACCTCGTTACTCTGTCTGTCGACGACAGGCGGTACAACCCCCTCCGTCTCGCCTCCCCCTAGCCCTTCTCGTACGTGCCACCGCCAAGCAGCGGTCCCCGGGACCGGGGACTCCCATCCGTGCCTTTCCCCGCCCGGCCTGCCCCGTCCCCCGATGAAGGTGAGGCAAGAGGCGAAGAGGGTCGGATCCTGATCTGCCGGCTCCTCGCAGAGCCTTCCTGGCTCTGCTCTGCTCCGAGTCCACGATCTGGTCCCTCTGGCCTTAGTTTTTTAACCCTTTCCCTTCGAACAGAGCCAGCGGCTCCCAGCCCTTTCAGTGACTCCTTTCCACGGGGTGATTTGCATCCCCCACGCCGCCGCAAACCCGAACCCACGCACCCCTCTCTTTACCAGACTTTACCCCCTCGACCAGACTGAGACCAGAGGCCTTTGAGCTCCAAGCTTTGTTGTGTTTCGAAACACTGTTTATTTACCTGCCCGACTTTGATGGATCGCCCTGTTACTTATGAGGGTTTGGCGGAAATTAGCGGTCCCTCCTCATTAGCACACAGCCTATCTGCCTGCCTGCTAGGAAATAGGCGATGCGTCTCCGTCCAGACCGGATTCACTGATAAGCAGGATTCTCCCAGCCCCTGCTCCCGCGTCCATCAGCAGTTCATAACTGCTCGGAGCGAATACAGCAATTGATTTACTTCTGCAAAGGGTCCCGCTGAGAGGGGGACGCGGTAGTTTAGAGAACCTCCTGACCCCGAGCCGTAACCTCTCTCCTCGCCATCCCTTCTGGTGGGACACTCTCTCAGCCGGGGAAGCCCAGGCCGTGGTCCACGCTTGAAAGCGAAAGGGCCATTAATCACCTTCCCTTGATCGCTTTCAATTGGCCTTTTGCAATTACCGCCTGTTGCAGGGAAGGCGACCTGTCAGCTGCGGGGGAGTCCCGCCGGTAGCCCCCGCGGTCCCCTCTTCTCCCAGGAGGGGGGCGGTTGTGGCCGCCCCAGCTCCGCAGCTCTTCCCCAACAAGGCGCTGGGCGGGCGGCCCCCAGGGCCGAGTCTCAGCCTGCCTCACAGGTGGCTTCCCCGGGCCGAGGGCAGGTAAAGCGGGCTCTGCCTCCCTCCTACTCCATCCTCATCCTCCTCCCTGCCGCGGGGCCGCTCAGCCCTGCTGCCCCGGGAGCCCCTGCTGCCCCGGGAGCCCGGCTGGAGCCCGGGACGCTGTGGGGGCTCCGGGCGAGCATTTATAGACCCACTCTCCATCGCCCACGGCTGGACCTGACGTCAGGAAGAACTTGATCTTGCCCGCTTTGCTCCTGCTTCTGAAACTGATCCTTGAAATGAGAGAACAGACTCTACACAATTCCCATGGCCTTGACATAAGGTACAGCGATAAATATACACCACTAATGAGCAATTACCATATAATCACCTTCCAATTAGCTCGCATAATGATGAATTAAACATTCTAGCCTGCTGGATTAGGTTTCTTACTTTGTATATTATTTACGAAGGCTAGCTTCTGCTGAGCACCAAATATCAAATTAGATAGGGAATTTTCAGTTGGGGGTAATTATGCATTCAATGCATGCCCGGAGTTTTTGTCACCAGCTAAGTAAAGTGTATTGGAAGGTAGTGTCCATCCTTTTATCTCTTTCCTTTTTGATGTCTTAAAACAAAGTCCATGCTTTTCTACTAATGCTCCGCACGTCGCCTCCCCCGTGTTAATCCTTCTTCCTTCCCTAAGGCTGGACAGACAGAAAAACTGACGGATTTTTTTTTTTTTTTTCCCTGGGACGGTTAAATAATGAGGAGCAGGCAGAAGTAGGAGCTGAGGAAAGCAAAGGAGCTCTCAGGCACGCAGTTCTTTCGCCTCATGGTTGCACCATCCTCGGGAGATGGGAAGAAACCCGTTAACCCGGACAGGTATAAACGCCCTGGTCCTCCTCTAGATGTGGCGGGTACCGGACGGGCAGCTGCGGGAACGCCACCCCGCATCCTCCCGTGAGACTGTCCACTCAAGTCTGATGAAACCCTACCGAGAGTCGCTGTTTGCTTTGCCTTTCTGCAGAGGGTACTCCAAAAAATCCATCGCGTCCCGGCTGAGCTCGACAAGGGCGGGGGTGAGGGAGGGAGCTTTGGACACTGGGTGTCGATTCCCCCTGGAAGGGAGGGAGGGAGAGAAGCAGCAGCAGCCCCGTTAAGAGGGGAGAAGGATGAGAAGGGCTCCCAAGCGCTCAAGGGGTCCCAGCGTCAGGAGGAGATGCAGGGACGGGGCAGGGGTCTCACAAGCTCCGTGTGCAAGTAGGAACCTGACTCGGAGCCGCCTGGCTTTTGTTGGTTTAAGCTGGACCCTTAATGTTTTCTTAATTAACCATCTGAGTGTGAGTAAACCTCCGCGAGGCGTTTACAACCTGGCCATAAAGTAAGAGCGGCGGCTCTCCTGCCTCATCCAACTGCCTAAAAACATTCGTTAGGGACTTGAAGAGGGGCAGAAAGCCACCCCACAGTCCCATCAGGAAATCACGATCTTAGCCAGCCTCTTGGTTGGGATTACCTTTTTACAAGTGGGAGTCTTTTCCTGGAAAGGAGAGGGTACACTGGTGGCCCCCTCTTTCCCAGCTCCGCTCTCCCCTGTCTGACACACGAAGCTCTGCAAAGTCTCAGTGATTCCCCGTCAGGAACGGAACAGCCCAGGACAGCAGGAGTGCTCGACTTCACCGGCTTTTAATTTTAATTATTTTTTTTTCCCCTTCGCCCTATATAATTGTGGGTTTTGTCTTATAAGTTTAAATAATAAAACAACAAACCCAAAGCAGGAGGAATTAAAAACGGTATCAGTCCTCGATTGAAAGTGTTGACTGACGAGTGTTGGTGGCTTGGCACCAAACAAACTCAGATAAGATGTGGAAACTCATCTGTCAAGTCCCGAATGTCTGCAAGCAGCATCTGATCCAAGCCTCTACGTAGTAAGAAGTTGCTGAATTCCCGTGTTTTTGTGGGTTTTGTTCATAGCTTTATCGGTATTTGAACAACCTTTTTGTGGTTTTGCTGTGTGCACAGAAAGCTCGAAGTCCTGACTTTCTCCATAAGGCCGGAGAATACAGCCAGGGCTGTTATTTTATCTGTAGATCAGCGAGTTTGTATCAGAGGCAGGGAAGAAAGTGCATTCTTGTGGGTTGTGAGAGTGAGATATTCCCAGATAAACTCTTCTGTGATCTCATTCATAATCCACACGATCACGGCTATTTCATTTGGCATATGTATGTCGAGAGGAGACGTTTGCCGTGATGAGATGTTTAGGATCCAAAAATGATTATACAGACATTTTCAGAGAGTTATCTCCTGTGTCACACTTCTTGTCCCTGAAAACACGTTGCCTTTTTGAAGCGGTCTGTAAGCCTGAACCGTACCTGCTTCCCCGTTGGCTGCCAAGTGTCACTGCTCAGAGCCATGAAAAAGGACAGAAGAGAAAGATGGGTTTTGGAAGAGTAATGGCTGTTTAAATAAAATGTAAAAGTCCTTTTCGTAAGAATAACCTTATTTTATTTTAATTCACGGGAAATGAAAATTATTAGGAAGCCAGATCTCACTAAAGTACTAAAATCTGTAAGGAAGAAAAAGAGAGGAAAATGAATAAATAAAATAAAGAGGGAAAGAATGAGAAAGAGATAGGTGGAAAAGAGGGAAAAGAGAGGAAGAGGGAAAAGAGAGGAGAAAAAGGAAGGCAGGCAAGAAGGAAAGAAGGAAGAGGGAAATGTCATGTGTGGAAGGAGAAGCCAAGGTCGCACTGTGTAACACAGATATTGTCAGAGGGAGTATAGGGAAAGGGTCGTGAGTTCACCATCAGACTGGCTGGGAAATCTGCCCCTTGGAGAGCCAAGGGCTTTCGGAAATCCGTTTCCTTTCCACCATTGTGGTAAAATTCTGAGAGGCTAGGGTCGGTCGGTCTGTTCCCTGGCAAATTAAGGCGACCCCACCCCCAAAGAGCCCCGCTCGTCAAAGCGGAGAGTCCTGGCCGGACAATAGGAGCAGTTCCACCTGTGCAGAGCTGAGCACCCCACATCTGGGGGCCTCTTTCCTCTTCCCGCTTCCCGAAGAGGGTTTCTCTTTCTCAAGGGCACAGTCCTGGGCTCTGGAGGGTAGGAAGGGAGGTGAGAGGCGAGGGTCCGCCCGGGGTGGGCAGCCGTGTCCTCTGTGGCGGGGACCCCCTCCCACTGCCACCCTGAGCATTGCCATGGAAACCGCTGCAGCTGCAGATCAAAGTTTCTCGGCGGCTCAGCCCCGGGTGTCCCGCCGGGGACCCGCCAGCCGGCCCCGCAGCTGCCGACAGCGGGGTGCAGCTCCCTGGAACGGCCCTCCCCTGCCTCGGCCGTCGGTGGGCAGAAGTGTATCTTGGGGAAGAGCTTTTTTTGGTGCCTTCTTCACCCTGGATACGGGGGTAAAAGATAGACAGGGGTTAGCCCTGAGCTGGGTGGCCAACAAGCGTGAGAGACACCGGCTGGCAACCCTCTCTTGTCCCGTCCTTGCTGGGGAACCTCGGGAAAAGGATGGAGACGCGCGGGGGCAGGACGCGGGGCCAGCAGATGCTGAGGCAGAGCTGGTCCCTGTCCTCCTCTGCCGTCCCGGGAGCTGCACCCGTCCTGGCCATCGGCTCCGCATTTCCTCGGGCTCCCTGTCCCTGAGCCGGGTCCCTCGGGAACCGACGGCCCTGTCCGGGTCTTCACTCCCGAGAGACGGGACCGCTTCTTCTGTTTAGGCTATAAGGGTAAAACTCGGGCAGTCTCCCCGCTCGTTCTCGTGACTTAAATGAAAAAAGAGTAAAAGGCAACGTTTACACCAGTTTAATTAAGGAGGTCTCTTGTAACTTCGGGGGGATCGCGTAATTTCACATGAAATATTCATACAGGAGGTTTCCCGAGCTGCTCCGGTGAATCATTTCTGCTGCCAACGAAGGGTTCTGTCTTTATACATGTATGTAATTTGATTTTAATGTCCCCGCTTTTCCATCTGCACGTGTCCGGGAGGTAAGTTCCTGTGAAGAAGCCAGGGCTAGGAAACATTGCCCATCCCGGCCGGGACCCAGCCGTCCTCCCGGGAATGCGCCGGTAAGGCTGGGGAGCCGGGACCCAGCCGCCCCCCGCCCTCCCGCCGCCGGCCGGGCCGGGCCGGAGGAGCAAGACGATCGCCCCGTCGCCCCATCCCGGTGGGCGCAGGCGCCCTCCGCACCTGCGGAGCCCTCCGCAGCCTCCCGCGGAAGGTGGGGAAAGAGGTGGCGGGGAGCGCTCGGCTGCGGGTCGCCCGCAGGAGCGCAGTTTCCTCGCTCAGCCCCTCCAGCCGTGCCTTCGGCTTCTTTTTCTCTCCCCGCTCCCCCACTGAGCTGTTTCACATTCAGCTGGGTGAATTACTGCAATTATATATTCCTATTTAAAAGGAAAAAAAAAAAAAGAAAAAGGACAGAAAACAAAACACACAGGAGGAAAAGAATGTGGCGTCGACTAATTTAAACCAGTTCAAGTGGAAGGGCTGTCAATTCTTTAAGTAAATGATGCTGTGTTGATTCAGATGTTTCTCGCCGTAATTGCTGTCTGAGGGGGAACAGCAGAGGCTCAAAACCATGGGCTGGCAGCCGGTGCGGTAGGGAGGCGCCGGGTCGGGGCCGTTTTTCCCGGCCGGGCTCAAGCCCGCTTCTCCCCTGCCTGCCTGCCGAGCCGGCTGAGCAGGCTGGACGGCCGAAGGGCCTGACCTCCCCGCAGCAAACAGTCTCTGTACGTCACTCTGTCTTGGTGGGGAAAAAGCTAAGAGGAAGGGGAGAGGACATTTACCCCCGAAAGGATGAGCCCCACTTCCCCCTGGATGTACACAGGCAGACTTAACTATCAATCACACTTTTTATTGGGTGTCACCAGCTGGGGTGTTGGGAGAGAAGAGCATGTTAAATGATGCCATTAGACTGTAGTGCAACAAGCAGAGACGAGGTAATTGGCAGCAATTCTCAGACCCAGTCCGGTGGCCTGTTAATCTGTTGCCACTAGCACTCAGCCAGGGGAAAAAGAAAAAAAAAAAAAAAAGGCTGCAGAATGCAGAAAAAGTCTTTGACTAATTTCAGACCTGGTCAGCTTGTTAATGTTCAACTCCTCAAGAAAGAAGGGTTTCTGGGGAAATACCGTCTCTGTTTAATCAGGCCGTTACTCCATATGCTGAGTGTAATATATCGTCTGTGGTTTAATCTGTTCTCCCAGGTTTTGGGGATTTTTTTTCTTCCCTTCCTTCATTTGGATCACATAAGGTTTGGCACCAGACAGTTGGAAGGATGAACCAGAGGGGCTCTTCAGAGCAAGGAGCTCCGCTCAGCAGCACTGCGTTTGCACTTCCCAGCCAGAAAGCAGCTGTGGGATTGGAAAGTTTGTGAGGTACATGCAGACCTTCACCCCTCCAGAAACCTGGCCCACATAAACCTCCCTTCTTCATTCATAATAAAGTAGGGAAGGAGTTGCTGTCCTGTTCACGCTGGTAGGACTGTTTGGGTGGAAGGCTTTGTACAGCCCTTGGATCTTGGACCAAACATCCACAGTGGCTGGAGGTGTAAAAAAGAAACTTAAATAGTCTGAAAAACAACAGTTTAAAAACAATTCCTTCACAAGGTTAATTCGTGTCTACAAGAAGAGATAGGCCCTTGGTTGACTTAAAAAAAAAAAAGAACAGATATTGAACAGGTGGCTTGGAATCAGTGGTGTTTTGAAGAGCTCAGAGTAGAAACTGTGACTCCCCCCAGAATAACATTGTTTTACAGAAAGTGGCAATCAGATGGGACCCACAGAACTGCCATTACAATGTATTTTTTCAGCACTAAGAGGGGACATGAAGTGTGTTTGAGTTTGCTTTATTTTGTTGCTTTTATTTTATTTTTATATATATATTTTTTTTTTAATTGAAAGATTCTTGCAATCTTGATACAAATATAAGGCTGAGACCAGTGGCCCTTACTGAAGAGTAAACCATTTGAGAAATGGCTTCTGGGTCACACACAAGGAGACTCAGGGTATTTTCCATTTTTCATAAATATTTCAAGCAGGTAAGTTTAAGACTTTTTCATTGCTGATGAGCTGTTCTCTCTCTCACACATGCACACAGACAAGAGCTCCTAAGAACACACTTCGGTTTGAGTCCAAATCGATGAATAAATTACACAGATGGGTTTCATTGCTTCTATATTTGCTACATATAACAAATCAGCAAAAATGTTCATCTCATTAGTCGGGACAATACAATGTTGGAGGGGTCAAATGCAAGAATGAAAGAAGTGTTAATTTTTTCCTGTAATGTGACTGATGGCTGGCTGAACCACTGTGGTTTATGTCAGACCTTTCCCTTAATGTGACATACTTCTGCAAATCTTGTGAGAAAGCCCAAAACTTTAATACATTACAGAATTAAAAATAACTCCCTTAAAAAGACTAAATAACATGTTTTGGAAAGCCCCAGCTATGTGCATCTCATGACACTATTTTAATGCTGAAGAACTTTTTTAATAAGAAATAACTGCAATCCAGTAGCAGCTAAACCATTCCAGTAGGTATATGTAGCATATTTGGGCAATACATTAAGGACTAGTAAATCTACATGCTCTAAAATAAAGGTTTTACATTTTATCTTTCAAATGAAGATAAATGAGGCTGCCTCGTGTCACAGCTGGTGTCAGAAGCCTTTGCTTTCACTGCTGGGATGCTATACAGGTGACCTTGTAGTGAAAGCCCTTTCAGCTAATGGGACACAGACATGCCAGTGGTGAGTTTAAGGTGCTCAGGTACAGGTATGTCCTGAGTCTACATTCCTATGGCTCTTTGAGTTTAGGTCCCTTTATTTTTTGTGCTGCTGACTGATACAGACTCTGTGATTCATACATGTCCCAGAAAATCTTGTGTATACCACAAAGATGGTTACCAATTATGTATCTCTTGGACCATTTCCATTTAAGGACAACCTCTTTCAGAGATACTGATCCACTGCTGATTTGTACAGCCAGCAATTTGTCCATGTGGAGGTTGGTGTGTGTCCTTTGTTTCTCTTTATGTGACCATTCCCAAAGCTTACCACTGTCTCAGAGAAACACCCTCACTCACATGCATTGCTTTTGCAGAACACACAGGCTGATACTAAACCGATTTGCTCAGCACATGCAAAACTCCATTCAGAATGTGAAATTTCTGATCTTTTCTATACTTAAACTCTATTTAGCATCTAAGTGAAATGTAGATAGCAAGCTGGGAGGTTGGAACTAAAATGAGCTTTCTGCCAATGAGTATCAGCTGTGTGTAATGGGAAAGACAAGGGTTTTCCATAGGAACCTGAGTCACAGACCACTCAAGAAAACATGAAAATATTTCACCAGGTTCTGGATCAATCCAGACTATTACAAGGAGGAGAACATGAGCGCTGCCCTCTGTGTGTGCCAGGTATTTTGATGTGGTCTGTGATACAGACCTGAGTGGCAGCTGAACCCCACCATGGCACTGAGCCCCACTGGGGGTGATGCTCTCAGGGACTGCTACTGAGTTGGCTAAATCCCTAACTGCCAGGCTCAGTCTGCTTGGGAAATTTGTTTTATGCCAGCTGAAAATTTGGCCCCAGGTTACAAAAACTGGGAATATGAGCTTCAGAGTCAGGATACCTCTTAATAAGGTGAGCCCTTTTAGCCTCTGAGAAGAGAGAACCAAGTAGACCACCCTGCTAATGCCTGCCTTCTAGTACCCTCTGGCACAGAGTGTTGCTTTCTCATTCAAGTGAGGTAGGCAGGGGAGATGAGTATCTGCTCACAGGTATTTTCAAGATAGTTTGTCAAACCAGAAAGGCTAATGTCTTTGCTCTGTATTTGTACAGCACCTAGCACAGAGAAGTCCTGCTCCATTACTGGAGCTGCCAGGGACTTCTACAGTACAAATAGCAAGTACATAATGCATCTGCTAGAGAGCTCACAAACCTTTAATGTTATTTATGTACTAATCTGAACAGCGTGGGCCAGATTTTGATCTTAGTTATTCTGGAGTAAATGAGATACGGGCTTGGCCTTACATCCATAAGATCTATAGTCAATCAGTGTTTCTAATGTGCTCATCATGGAAATATCTTGGCATTGTGCAGCTGGCCCACTTCAGTGTGACTAGAATAGCAAAGCATTATATTAAGCAAACAGAACAGTTTGATTTATAGATTTGTGGTAAGAATAGTTCAGTTTTCCAGGGTGTTCAATTTAATTAACATTCTCCAGGGAAAAAACTGCTATTGTTTCCCTAACCACATGCCTTCCAATACAAAATAAACTCTTGCTGGTGTGTATGTGCTGCTTAATTATCCTAAATGGTTCCTTTTGAAAGTTGTCTATTGACCTGCTTCTACACTTCACAAGTGGAGCATATCCTATTCACTCAAGAGTGTGTATCTACCTGCACTTAGCAAGAAACAGATACCGGATGAATTTTAACACTGCTGAGCCAAGGATGCAACCTGCTGTATGCAGCATTTCCAAGTCGTATGTGTGAATAAGGCTGCAAGGAAAATTTAAAAAGCCAAATGAATGGCAACTATACCTGCAAGTCCTAATTCCAGCCACTGTTATATGTATGCAGATATCTGGGGAGAAATCTAGAGTGAGGGGCTGTGCCTGGATGCTACTGGAGCAGAAGAGTAGGGGACAGTCTGTGTTTGGCCTGCTGCAGATGAAATCCTGCTGCCAATATTCACTTCAAGCTACTCCATGGCTTAGATGTGCTGGTTTGTAGAGAGGCAGGCTGCAGTAAGTGCAGGTCCCAGGCACTCAGATGGCACCTTGCTCACCAGGCTGTGTAAATCACACTGCCTTTCCCACCAGCGTGGTGTCTGACCCGCCATCTCCAGCTTCGTTGTGGCACACTCGCTCCATGAGAGAGCTCGCGTTCGGAGATGGTGGAGCTGTCTTGACTCCATTTATTCCAGCACTTAAGTAGAAACAGAACTGGGCCCAGTGAGCATTGCAGTGTGGGATGACAGGAGGGTGAGTTTCCGTGTAGTTGAGTCAGTAGTGAGAGCTGGCTGTAGCCGGCTCTGACTGAACACAATAAACAATTCCACTTGCAACATACTGTACTATTTAAGGGCTCAGAGATGCCAGTGGGAGTTTTGCCTGAATCGCAGGCAAATAACAGGTCCTTATTCTCTATCATGTCTCATGAAATATCCCAGCCCCACATGTGCTGCAGAGGCAGATAATGAAGCGGCGGTGATAAGGGGGAGTTGGGGAGGCGAGCGGTGTGGAGGGGCAGTGCCCCTGCCTCCCCAGTGCTGGGGAGCCACTGTCCCTCTGCCTGGCGAGTTCCCACCCGTGCTGGAGCCGGCTGGAAGATGCCCTATGGATGGCATCGCGTGGGCCAGGGAAACTACACAATTAATCCCTAGAAATTATGGATTAACTCTTTAAAGTAAGTGACACGATTGCAACAATTTCTCTTTATAATTAACATCTATTCACCTCTGCCACTGTCTCTCCATTAGTTTTGCTTTCTGATGACACCATCCTATTTTTTACTCCTTTTGTGTAAAAAAAAAAAAAGAATCCAAATTTTAGGGAAAGATTAGGAATATTCTTCTCTGCTCTACAATGTTCAAACCATTTATTGAATGGTCTCAGAAGACAATCTATGTTGCTCTCCTTCTGCAGTATTGCTGATTCAAACACAAAGCAACAGGTTAAATTCATATGCTCATTTGTGACATATTAAAAAATAAAACTTGTCAAAACAAGTGGCAGATCTCTTCCTAATATTATTATATAGAGTTTTCACAAATGTGGAGGCAGCTTTTCTGAGAAACATGTTTTAAACACGTCTAAATTATATTAAGAGTCAAGGCCCAATTTGGTAACAAGCTGTGAGACATCAAGGGTTCTTTTAATGAAGAATTCACGCTGGAAAAATGTATGTCACAAGACATATGAATAGATGCCTCCATGATTACTAACCCTTTGCTCTCCGTGCATTGATTTATGGTTAAACTCAAATCCACAGAAAGTGATTAAGATGAAGTCCTTGACTCCAAATAGCCATTTGGGTCTCTTAGCTAGCACACAGCACTCCAAAACAAAGCGGCATCAGCAAAGATGCCTGAGGTTTGATTTGAATTTTGCTCTAGTTGACTGATACTATTTATACCCTGGGCTAATCAGAACCAGGGCTGTTTCATCATGCTAAATGTCAGGAAAAATATATCATGTGCATCAAGGGAGAAATCTTGGCCCCACTGAAGTCAATGGCAAAACTCCCATTGATTTCATTTGGGCCAGGATTTCACCCTGAATAAAAACTCATGTTTTATACACAATTTAAATGGCAATGGGTTTATCTGCTAGTGTCTTAAGAATTGTTTTAGAGTAAAATATATTACTGAAATGTAGTTACATATTTATCTGGCCTTTACAGAGCAATTGATGTTTTCACAAGCAGTGCAAAGGCATTTAAGTGGAGTACCTCAAGGCTGAAGTTGTATCACATGCAATTGGGCAACTATTAGAAGATGTAACTAAATGCGATTCAATGTCTTCAAACACAGCTTCACTAATAAGCTCTTGGGTTTGCATCTGGATCAGCCAAATGTGAATATTTTTCCTTCTGGATGACGTAATAGCTCACCAGGGCTCCAGTGCAGCGGATGTAACATATTTGATTTGATGAGCCTGTTGGACACGAGAAGGAGCTTGCAGTTGTCTCTCCATCTTACTCCCACACTAATTGAAGACAGACCTACAGCCTGCCAAGGCTCGTGGGGCTAGACCAGCTATGGAGAAGACCCGCTGTCTTTGGTGCTGTCCTCAGCATAGGAGATGGACAGAGTGTCACTGCAGGCTTTAGGCATCATCAGAAAGGTTTGGGGAAGCTCTAAGCTCCAGATTTATTCTTCTTTTGAATCAAAGGATTCTTGTCTTTCTTTGTTAGCATTGTAAATGAGCAAAGTGTTAGGATTTATAAGCTTTCACGTTTGTAGAAGACACATTCTGCTGAGACAATTCAGAAGCAGAAAAAGAGGCTTGTTTTCACTGGCTAATTAGTTAATGGTGCATATTTCTTCAGCTGTGTATTTAATACTTTGAAAAGTATCATGGGATCAAGAAAATAGCTTTGCATTCCAGTCAAAAGAAGGGCCAGTGGAAAGCAAAATCCCTGTACATTAACAACTCAGTGATTGGAAAGCACCATGTCCCCACTTAAAAGTGTTTTAAAAAGATGTGTTGCAGTCAATGGATCTCACTTCTAACCAAAACCACAAACCTTGTGTACAGAATGCTCCCTCATCTTGACTGTATCTATACAAATGGATTAATTTTTCTCAATTTTGTCTGAAAAACCACACTCTGGCATTGCTTCAGCACTAACTGCCCATCTTACACAGACACCAGCAGTTCCTGAATTACTTAGGTTTCCTGTGAGTTTAGCATGGGTCCCTCCCAAGCACTCACTTATTCTGATCTTGTTTAAATTATGTGAAAGGACAAAATTATAGCCTTTGATGTTATGTTGTGAAAACATTTAATCTACTTTGTTTTTAGCTTTCCTTTGACTGGTACAAGAAACAAAGCATGGGAAAATAGGCAAATCATGACTTATGGGTGAGTGGCTAGTCACATTTGGAGCTAATTTGTTTTCCAAACATTTATACTTCCTAAGAAACAGTTTCTCTAAAAGAATAGCTCCTGGAAGTGGGTACAGTACTGGTCAGAGAAGAGGAAAACATGACATTTGATGTAGTCACCTCTATTAAGGTCCTGTCCAATTAGGTTTAACAAGGCAGAGTTAGAGATCTATCCTAAAATATACTGAGGAGAGGAAAATATTAAAGAACAAAGAAGCCTCTGGTCTCAAAGGATCAGGGAAAAGAATTTCAAGCTATCTTGACGAATCAGTGTAACCACAGCTTGACAGAGAGACAAAAATAGGATAACTCTGGCTCTGAGGATTGGTGTTCAGATTCAAAAAGCAAACAACAACAAAAAATCCTTTCACTTCTGGACCACTAACTTGACTCCATAAATCAGTTACTCATGATCATCTGATAGTTATTGAACGTGTTCTCTCTGGAACAAGCTAGTGGTCTCAATATCTGCTTTAGGAGACATATGACAGTATTCAGACAAAACAATTTTCTGCTTGGCATTATTGTTGGCCATCTCCATAGGAAGGGCAAAGGACTGATGGATTATTAATGGTAAAAAAAAAAAAATCTCAAAAATAATTAACGTTATTTATTTTTATTATTAATTCACAAGAGGAAATTGTACAATTGTCTGAGGATGGCAGCAATTATACAGCCAAACGGGATTCCTGTAAAGCAGGGCTGAGATATGGGATGCAAGGAAAGCATCTGTGGCTGCTGCTAACTTGTCTTAACAACAGAGACTGACCCAGGGTTGTCAGTGCTTTAGAGCTGAAAGCACCAGCTACTACTGCATGAACCAAAAGAGTCCTACCTTTGTAGGCAGAGGCTGCGGCAGCTTCCACCCTGACTGGAGATGCACTGTGGTGGGGATGACCGATAACACATGCTCACACAAGGGTCGTGTCCTTTCTCCTGGCTTTCCCCCAGCAGTTCTAATCCCTTTTGCATGGTGACTTCTGCAGAGGATGCCACACCAGCTAGGAAACTGATGTCTTTCCCAGACAAAAGCATGAGTTGCACTAAGGCTGAGAAAACACCACGTAGTGTGCAGCGGTCACAGCTCCTCTCTTCTGCCCTGTCAGAGACTGATAATGCACTTCACCAGTGAGCTACTCTTGCACCAGATCTTTCCTGTCCTCTCTGGATGAGCAGAGTGAAACCATCACAAAGTTAATCACTCCTAACTCCCTTGTGATCACTTCACCAAGTTTAGAAAGAGGATTGTCACCAAATCTGTGGTAAAGGCTGGAACATAACACTTCATCATTCCTATGTTGGCCCTAAGGTGGTAATTTAAATGAGTTTTGTATTCTGTGCTGATTTATGGTGGCTAAATTAATGTAATAAAACTTCCCAGGCCCTTTTCATGTGTATTATTGATAAAAACAGTCACTAAAAGAAATGTGAAAATCCATCTTTGTGAGCTCTAATACTTGATGGTGGCATCTGTTTTTCATTTAACAAGATGACTGAAATGAATGTAACTACAAAAAACTCAAACAGCCGAATGTGTATATATCATTGCGCAAAAAACGGCAATTTCATCACTCACTGATAATCAGCCCTGATTTATTTGAACAGACTTTGAGGGTCTGACTTCACTTCTCACCCAGGGCTTGAGTTCAGCAGGAGTTTTCCTTAGGCAGGGTCTTAGAGATCTGACCCAGACATATCTATTTGCAACAACATCCACTGGAAAGGGCTTTGTACATTGTAATAGCAGAGTGCTTCAGAAGAAATTAAATTTCCATTCACAGTCTTTTGTGCTTTGACATACCTTTAGGATGGTTACTAAGTGAGTTCGCATACCTTTTGCAGCATCTTATGACAAAATTGCCTGTTTATGGAATGACAACATTTATGGATATAAAAAATATATATTTTATCATACATTATAAGTAAAGGTCACCTAAAGGATTAAAGAATGAAGTTACCTGAAAACAAGAGAGTGTGCTTTGCATTATTCAGCACCACAGAAATACAGTGTGTAGGGAAAAAAGGAGAATCTCTGGAGAATGGCTTGATTGATAATATCACTGAGAATAACTGAGACGTGATGCTGACACTGGCTGGACTGGTGTTTGTGATCAGAAAGGACTTACAAGAGATGCTGTGCTTACGATGTACTTCACATATCTTGTACATGAAGCTTACTATACTTGCTATGTACACATAGCTTTGTATGTGAATTGATCACTGACAAACAGGACAGCACAATTTTAATGTAAATAATCTCTCTCTGTGCATGGTGATGGCATACCTGCAGTTCAATAAAGAGCTGGTTACCTCCCCAGATACAGAAATTCCCATCAAAAGAACTGGTGCATCTCTGAGGTATCATATAGCAATCAGATTTAAAGCATGGGCAGGTAAGGGCAAGGCAAATATGACTGCTACCACTCTTTCCCTAGCACAGCACTCTATGTATGCTATAGCTTGAGCTGAAACTTTGCTATTGCATTGATTTCCCTTTGCTTTTCTGCACAGTCATTGACATTTCTTGTAGAGTGATGGAGGACATCAGTTTTCCAGCATAAACTCACCTAAATGCCAAACAACATGGACTAAGCGCTTTCCTGGAACAACTTCTTGTTGTCTTTTGCACAAAATTGTGCTGACTTTGTACTCATGAATAATAGGCAATGATAACGATGCAACCAGGAGAAACGTCATGCCAAATTCGTCAGTCAGGCAATCATCTCTGGGTGTCACAGTGACAGCTCTTCACCATCTCAAAACAGGATGAGGAAACCTGGGCCAAAGAGTAGGACATTCAGTTAGGCTGTGCCCCTCAGTGATTCTCCAGTTATTCCAGCAGCTTTTCCTAATGATGTTTCTTTCATGCTGCTTAACGTGCAAAATCACAGCTGTACAGCTGTGGAACGTAATAGTGCCAGATCCTTAGGAATTTTGGTCCTGCAGCCTTCAATGAGCATTGGGAGAGTTATCCAGGCTCAGAAGACATCCATCAGGTCCTTACCCCAAACAAATCCTCCACCATCTGCTTCATTCCACATCCTCTGAAGCCAGTGGGAGTCCTACCATATAATTCAATTGAAATTGGCCCAGGACTCACCTAAAACCACACCTGTTCCTTACAGCATAAAGTGATAAGCTGCAAAGGTTTGTTTTTTAATTGGACACTTAATACCAGCTTTGGCAGGTGATTAAACTGTGATTTACTTCCAAGAGAGATAAGAAATATATTTCTAAGGAATTCTGGATAGGTGGTTTAAGAGCACAGTAATTATACAGAGACAGTTTTGGAAGAACTGGGCAAATTAAGGGAGAATCAGACATAAATAAGGGAGTTATTTTTCTCCCTACACTCAGAAGACTAAAGGAGATTAGAAAATGACAAAAAATTAGAGCAGTGTTTAAGTAGTTAGAAAATAAGAGATTCTGAGTGGACATAAGAATTGCCTAACCAATATTTAATAAGGAGCCAACAAGGAACATATTTCCACTCCAACTGAAATAGAAGTGGTTGGTGCTATCAGAACATCAATGTATACAAATCAAACAATAGAGCTTAACTATCTCCCATGAGTAAAATAAAGAGGCATGAAGTAGGGACTCGTCAGTCATTGAGACCTTTATTAATAACAACTGCAGTTTAAAGAACATGGCTTCTACTGCTTCAACAGAGGAAGCTGCAGCACTCCAATGAGAAAGCAAACATTTCAGGGCCTGTAAAGCAAGATTATATTTCAGAGGGTAAAAAATGTGATTTTTTTTTTTTTAAACAAACTGAATGACTGCAATGAGATCTGGGACACTAGTGAAGCATTTTTTCCTTTTGCATAACAAAAGTACAATATTCTCAAGTATTGTATGAAAATTCTGTAGCTGGTATTGTGACAAATATGCTGTAGGGAAACAGCACAACAGTTCAGACTGGTCAAAGAATGGGTTTCATCTGCCATACTTGCCTGTCTTCACAAGTTTTTGGTATTTTACAAGGAGAAATTAATGTAATTTTTCAGTTGCATGCTTCTGTTTGACTGAGGGACGTTATTTCAGGCCTCCTTGTGTTAATATCAACCACAGTCCTCTATGAAGAAGGCATGTTAAGTATTGGAATTTGGATAACTGTGAAAACAAGATGGGGATCGAAGTCATTTATCTTCAGCATCCATATGTGGACTGTATGTGCTGCTTTGGGCATACATAAAAGTGGCAGAATGTGGCTACTGTTTTGGATTACACTATCCCCACTGAACCTTCCTTTCCCTCTGGTTTGCTTGTGTTTCCACAAATCTAACAAGAAAGGTCAGCTCTGGCGGATAGTTCTGCTTCTGCCCCTAGAGGATACTATGTCTTGAGTCCTTCCACTCAACCCACCTCTGTGGAGATCACAGCAGTATAAAGTGTCTTGTGACACCCCAATACCACTTCAAGCAATTCCTTTGTCACTCTGTGGTCTGATGGTTTTACTGGTAATTGGATCATTTCTATTGTGTTTTTTGCAATCTGTTGCTAGCACAGGTGTTTGCTGGGGCTATAAAGTACGTGCAGACCCAACTCAAAGGGGTTTTCTACCTGTCTCCTAATAGTTCTAAGTTAACCATTTTTAACCCCAAAATAAATATTTCTTCTTTGTCCCTTCCTTGGGAATACTGAAAAGAGAAGCATCCTGTATGTTTCATGTAAGGAGGTCAAAAGCTGTAGTAATTATATAATAATGGCTTGGAAAGGCAGTATTTCAGGACAAGGTGTTTCAAGGCAACAACTTCAGTCGTAAGAATGACAATGGTATTTATTGCAGGAAATCCCTTGCAAGAAAAATATCTGCCTATTACAGACAGCAATAAAGTAAAAAATTTTGCCTTAAGCATATTTCTTCCTAAGGCAGATCAGTAAATATCTGAGCTGCATAAACATTAAAATACCTGTAACTAGTAAGAATTTACAGTTCTAGAAAAATGTTGTCAACAATGTGTATAGGTGCTTTAGAGATAAGTAGGTATTTACCGAAGATTTATGGATTACGGTATTCTGTGGCATCATAAAATGTGGGGAATCTGAGTGCTTGACTATTTGACTGGTCACCAAAAGACTCTTCTTAGACTATTAGGCAGCGTTATACATCATTCCTCTGGTTATTTCCTCAAAAGGTCTTGGAAAAGGTGCTCTATATCACAAATAGCCTATGACCTCAGAAGTCAGACTGGGAGCACCTTTCACTCCATTAGTAGTTGAAGTTAATACCATTTGGGTTTTTCAAAACAAAGTAGTTATCTTGAGGTTTAAAATACTTTTCCCGGATTGAATCCATGACCTCAACATTATGATAAGTTTGGTGTGAGTAATCAACCTTATTTCTTAGACTGAGGATTCATCATGCACTCATGACTTTCTTGTGCATTGGTACAACACATTACAAGCAAATGGAGTTAAATACATTAATTTAAAATGATTTGAAGGGAAAATCAGCCACACTCATCCACTGCTTTCATGAAATGTGCCTCTGCTGTTCACCAGCCTTGCCAAAGTCAGGATTTTAACTCTAAATTTCATAGCTAAGTAAACACACAGTGATATTAAATGTGACACATGTGGGATTCTGGTGTTGCGGAGCTCATGCTAGCTGCTTTTATACACTGCATTGCCCTGAGAATGCATTGGACTCAGTAGCCCAAGATCAGAAAGGCCAGACATAGGAGAAGATATTGTATAGATTGAGTGCAGTAGAGTAGTTGGGACCTGTATCTCTGGAGGTGAGCTATCCATTTGTATGTTCCTCTGTGTTCCCCCTGATTCTTCTCCTTGCCCTTGATCCTTCCCAAAGGGCCTGGCCAGGCTGTACCTGTCAACTTGCAAGGCTTGACTGGAAATCAAGACATGGATCTCTTGATGGAACCATAACCCGGGCAGATTGCTTGAGAACCTTGCCCTGGGTGGGATGATGGGACAGGGGAGATCAAAAGGGAATGGAAGAGGAAGTTACAGGAAAGACCAATCTGTGTGGAGATTTTAGTGTGGTTTCTCTCTTCTTGTCATGGAAAAGAGCATCAGGAGCAAAAGAAATGTCTTTATTGCTGGAAAACATCTGAAAATGAAGCAGCAGAGAAACCAATTGGCACAGGGGAATTGCAGCAGCCAACGAGAATGGAGGGATTTGCATATCCAGAGCGAAGCTGCTGGGAGAGAGCTGCAAAGGGATTATGCAAATCCCTGATTGGGTGAGTGGTGGCTGATTGCCAGAGCAGGGGGATGCACACACTGCTCTGTACCTGGGCAATGATTATGCAAATTACCCACCCACAGCCAGAGTGCAGGGCGATTGGCTAAATTAGAATAACTCTGGTTATGCATCAGTAAATGTGCAGCATGCAGCACTCAGACCATTACACCATGCTTGGTATAGAATAAACAGGAGAGTATGACTCTGCCACCCCTCACACAGCTCCATGGGACCCATCTAACCTTTGACTGATGGGGTGGCAATTAAACATCCCTATCAAGTAGAAGTGAATGTTTGGGTGGCCATTTTAATTTGTTGTGAGTCTGACATCAAAAGGATAAGAAAATGGAAGCTGGGACGAAAACTTCTCCATGTTGGCTGCAGTTTTCTGATCCCAAGGAAATTCTACTGTTTGTCAAAGAGGGGATGCACCTGCAAAGTGGATGGGCTCAACCCTTAACTTTGCACTATGAATGGGAAAGATCTGGAGAGATGTCAGATGTAATTAAAGTGGTCGATTTTTAATATTTATTCCATGCTTTTTTAGGGGTTCAATGACATCTGGATTTGTAAGAAGATGATGATATTTCCCTGATATACTTACAATCAAAGTTTAATATTTCAGCAGTTTTTTTTCTATTCTGTTTTATTCCAGAGTGTACAATTATGTGCCTACATGTGTGCAATCCAGCATCAGTTCTGAAATCCAGCATAATAATATCTCACTATAATTTAATTTTGTTCTGAACAGTCTCTGATGTTTTCAGGAGCTTTTCACAAAAGGCATCTCATTCCCATGGACACCTAAGCCTGAAACACTTTTATAATTCTCACTGCAGAATCTTGGAAAGGCATGACTTAGAAATCCTGGAAAATACACTAATTACAACTAATTGCAGGGTGGTGTTACTGCTCTGCATTTTCCATAGCAGATGAGTGGTTCAGCCTGTGAGGTGATGGGGCCAGTTTAAAAACAATATAACAGTGGAATAGCTGAATGTATTGGAAGGAAAGGAGAAAATTGTCCATCTCATATTGTGGCATAATATAAGATCTCACTGAACTCGCTGACAATGAATTCAAATAGATGGTGACAGTCACGTGAATCAGTTTTTCAGTCTGTCAGGACCATAAGCTGTTTTCATAGTAAAGCCTACGTCGGTGAGAAAAAGAGTAAAAAAAAAACTCCATAAAGTTTTCCACACTGAATTTTCTCCCTAATTATTCCCCTGGGTGGGTGGAATCCTCTTCTGCGTGTAACAGGTTATTGGTGATATTGACAAATGTTGTTAGTCCTGAGGGACCAATTAATTTTAACAGAGGCTCCACTGAAAATCAAGGAACAAGGCCAAATATTATTCCAGTGAAAATTAGTGAGTGATTGCATCTGGGAAAAAGAAAGGAGAAAGATATAAACATATGAGGCAGAAGGGGAAACTTAAGCATGGTCTGTAGGCAGGACAGGGTGCAACAGCCTGCCTAGGGAAGCCCAAGGTTTGTTTGTCCCTCCATTCATAAACCAATTAGTTTATTTTGCCATGTTTACTCTCAGAATTAGCTGCCCACTGCCAAAAATTGAATTTGAAACCCAAAGGTAAGATGTTGGCAGCTATTCCTAGTTGCCACAGGGTACGGTTAGTGATACAACACAGGGAGCAGAGGACAGTAAAAGCTTACAAGAGATGTTTTCTGATCAATGCTCCGCTTTCTTTTTTAATACACTCAGAAACATTTGAAGAATGGTAAATTACAATAACTGATAACTCCCAGAATATTTCCAGCCCGCTTTTGTGGTGATATAGAACAAACACTCCTTAAATAACTTGCATCTGGCATGACAGTTATTCTGGATAGAAGCAAGATTTGAAGGGAAATAGATATCAGTTGTATTTCATTTGTGAATTCGCTTCTCAAAGAAGTTGCCACCTCAAATGTTATATAAACACATGCATGCATACATAAACAGGTATTATCTATTGATACCAGAGTTGGTTAAAATGTTTTGCTTTTCTGAAAGCCTAAGTGAGATTTCCCACAGACTTTTAATATTTCTAATTAAATAGTTAATTTTCTCCTTTTTTTTTTTTTTTTTTTCCTTCTTTGCTGATTTATTTTAAAAATATTTTTGGTGACTGTGAAAAAAAGAAGGCCACAGGAACTGTGAAAAAAAGAAACATCTAGTAAAGGGGAAGAAAAAAAAAAATCCTACTGCCAAGCACAAAACCCATTTTTTCATGGAAAAAGGGAATATTGTCACAGAAAAAAAATTAACTGGTGAGAACTTTTTGCAAAGTACTTCAGATTCAGACAGTTCAAAAGTGAAGGTACTCAGCAGCACTGTGCAGACTTGTCAACACTTGTCTTCTTTACACGATACTAGGTTTGCATAGTGACTTATGGCTTCTGGTCAAGGGATCCCAAATTCCCTTCTCAATCCACACAGTTATGAGACCGTTTTCTCCACTGCTGAAATCCACCTAGGTTTGGGTTGAAATGAATTCTGCAAATATATCTTCCTATGGCACTGCTGTGTGACGCCTAAGGACAGAAAGTTGAGGGTAGTTATAAAGGTAGGAAAACAATTCTAAGATTGATTCATTTTTTGAGGTCAGAATGAGACTATGACATCAGAACCGTTACCTATCTTTTATAAGAAATACCAAAGAATTTTTTATAGGAGTTGCTAACAGGTATAAATAAAAACTGGGTAGGAAAGGGAGTCATGAGATCTTCTACTCAACTTTTTAGAATGGTTTATAACAGTCCTTTTTGCCAGCAAACTGGATTCAGTTTCCTCTTGGCACTCTTGCATCATGGAGGATAGCACAATGATAGCAATGGGAAACTCCATTCCTTACACCCAGTGGAAATGCTGATCTTGCTGACAACTCCATCTCTGAGTTTGACGCACAAGCTGAGGATCCTGTGGGGTGCACACATTAGTTCAGAGCTTCTCTCCTTCATTCTGATAGTATCAGTTTCATTCATGTAATCAGAGGTAGGATTTGGTCTCACAATTTTATATCTAACTGCTGAGATTCCACCCTGCCTTTCTCATGGCTACCAGGCAAGCAAGTGGAGACCAAGGTGAGGAGAGGAGCCAATGCTCTGAGGACAGACTTCATCCCTACCTGATACAATTCTGCTGTGGGGTTTGGTGTGCTCAGCTAGGGAACTTGGTGCACCAAGAGACATGTGGCTGAAGTTACTGAGACTTTCTGTCTTACAGACACCTGTCACAAACATATCCTGGGGACCCACACCCAGCATGACATACTTGTCAAAATCTAATTTAAATAGACTAATGGCCCTTAGAATACATTGTGATTCACTTATTAATCTGATTTATAGTTTTAGTGCTTGTGGACTCAGTCCACCAACATAGCTCCCAGAACATCAGGAAGGGACAAAAAGATAGGGATATCCTAGGAAACCTTGTTAATCATTCCTTTCTGTTGTTCTGCTGGAGTAGAAGATATCTGTGTGGGTAATCTCGTTTCTGGACCAAGGAATCTGAGGACTTTATAAATGTCTTGTGCAGCTCTCAAGTGTTACCGTACCTTAATTAACATTTTAAAATGATTTCTACCTTCTCCCCTCACATTGTAACTACAACTGTGGTGCTGCTGCACACAAGTATTTCTTCATCAGCTGGAGCCTCCAGCAAGGTGAGCAGGAAAGGCTCAGCATGTTGTTTCTCAGGGCACCGTGGATGGTGTTAACTGCCAGGCTGTTGCAGAGTTGCTGCAGGGGTTTGGGGACCTGACATGGAACTGAGCTGACCTTACTGACTCGGGGGGCTTTTTTATAAAAAATGTAATTCTGCAGTGTATAGAAAGGCTAATCTTTGGTGATGGGAAGGGCATCACCTACTCCTCACTATATGGAGTGGAGGTAGGCAGTAAGTATTTTTCAAGGATGTTTCAGTCTAAATAATTTGACCTTGTCATCGTGAAAACCTAACAAGCTTGAGGCAAAAAGCCAGATGTTTCATTTGTTGCAGAACTTGTTTTTAGCTGGTTTTACACAGAAGTTTTTTGGTTTTTTTTTTATTTTTTCCTTCTTCCTTTTTCTCAGGCTTCGTCCATATCTGCAGACTGTAATCCGCAGCTAGCAATGAAGCATTGACTCTTGTCAGTTTGCAAAGTATTAAACAGAGAATGCTAGCCCTGCTGCAAGAGAGAAGTCATCGAAAGAGGAAACGATCACAACAGAATCAAGCTGTGCTCCGGAGCCTTCCCCTCCAGATAAAATCCAACTCTCATCCCCCTCATCTTGGTAATGAATAAAATTTGTGATGAGTCAAGACTGCTTCATCACCTGTGAAATTGTTTATATAGTGGAGCATCAGAGAGAAGTGCTGCACTGTCTCAGCTGGTGAGCTCTGTTCAGCTTCTTATGGGCAGGTGTCCCAGTCCCATAAACCACCATGACAATTGACATTAATTGGCACCCTTGTTGCAGTCTCAAAGGGGAGGCTAAAGATTTAATGGGCACTGAGAGAGAATTATTCCCATATGCCTCAAGGTGGTCCCTCCAGAGCTGTGCTGAGACACACAGGCAGGCCAGTGCTAGACACCTGAACTGCCAACTTTGTGATGGCTTTGCTTTACTGGTATTTTTAAGGACAGAGGCAAAAGGGAGAAATGAGAAAGCTAGAATAACAGGGGAAAGAACGTGTTGTTTCTCTGGGACAACTTGGAACTGAGGCAAATATTTTTTCCTGGAAGAATGTGAAGCAAAAAGGGGGAATTCTTCACTTAGATAAACTGGTGAATGCCTTGACTTCGTGGAGGTAACTAGTTCATGTGAATGTACACTTAATACTAAATGCTGCTTTTTTTGAGAGCTGAGTGCCCAGCTACTTACTGATGTAATACAGATTTTATTATCACCTTAAATAGGCAAGTGTTAAGTATCTGTATTATTTTTAGATAGAACCTGTTTAAAATCAAAGTTACAAAGCATTTCATGGAGGAACAGTTTAGTTCTGAAAATACCTGGCTCCTTTCTCTTTGCATGTACTATGATTTATCCTAAGAGTGAATAACAAGGCTCTCTCTCTTTCTCTCTCTCTCTTTTTTTTTTTTTTTTTTTTTTTTTTTTTTTTTTTTTTTTTTTTTTTTGTGGGCTGCAGAATTTTAGAAATACTAAAAGAATGCTTTGGAAATGTGTCATCTCTTCGCAGATAGAACTCAACATATTAGGAGTCAAGATTTCCCAGTGCTAACTACTCTCCTGTCAGCTATCTATCTATGTCCGAAACAATTTCTTTTCAGATTGACTATAAAAGCAAGGCATCACATAATTGTCTGGCTATAAAATCTGTAAAGTATTGCACTACTGGGGCTCATTAGCAAAAGCATAGATGCTTTTTAGTAATCCATAAGGTGATACTTGCTAATGAATGTTGCAAATTAGTCTACTAACTACCCAAAGATTAATAATAGATACGTCTGCTGCAACAAACAAGTCTCAAATCTCTGGAGAAAACTAGAGAAAGTGGATAATAATTAGAATAAAAGCACAACAGATATTCTTATATTTGCAGTTTTGATCCTATCAACTAAATGGTAACTATGGTTTGTGTTGTTTGTGGTAAACAGACTGCTCTTGGAAAAAGCTTCTAGACTAAGAACACTGCACACAGCTTGGCTTCTGGGTAGGAAGTGAAAGTGATTTTTAACTTTGGCTCACGGGTTTAATGATGCCTAATTTCAGGAAAGTTAAGCATCTTTACAAGATCTAAAACCTTACAGAAGTTCGGTGATCTCTGTGGAACACTGTCTTTCACAGGAACCCAAAACTAGGCACTGTATTTATCTGTCCCTATTTTGGATGGTTGACAAGAACTCTATTTATAGAGTTTTTGGTTTAGTGAAGTCTCTGGTTTATTGAAGTCTGTCAAAATCAGCAAAGGAAGTACAGAGCATGAACAATGTTTCGAGACTTAATATGTTAACTACTCTAGTCATGAGAATGATTAAAAATTGAACAAATATCTCAGTCATAAATAAGACTGGACAGCCCCAAAGCCCTTAAATCATACCTGTAAAAGTTTGTTTCCCTGAGACAAAGAGGATATGAACTCATGCTTGTTGCATAGAAATGCTTTGTTAAGGTGCATCATCTCTGACCTAGGCTTGCTCTTAAGCTCACTAAATCCATAGGAACACCCTCAAATGACTCCTTGAAGCTTTGGATCAGTTTTCTCCCCTGGCAAATGAAGACCTGTCAGTTCTCAAGCCCTCACAAAGCCTGCCAAATGACACGTAATTCTGCCAAAACCTGTGGTGATTTCTGGAGACGAGGAGGTTCTCTACAAAGAGGAATCTCACAGTTTTGTTTTGCCTTCAGATGCAAGAAAGCTAATGTTACAAGACTCTTGAGATGCCTTCTGCTTCCCTACCCACACTTCAGCAATGATTAAAAACACTTTGTCCACAGTAATCCAGCACAGCACAATGATCTCAAATTGTAGATAAAACTACTCAAAGACAATGATTCATAACTTGCCTGGTATGCAGAACAAGCAAAAAGGCAATTTAATTTGTACATGTATGCACACACCAGTCCCTGCACAGTATCCCTCCAAATGGATAAGTTCTCTATGAGTTTCTGCTTATATTAAAAAGGATTCCCAGATGGTCCTGTTTAAACAATGTCTAAATAAATACTTTCCCAATCATTTCATAAGTTGCTATAGTGCCTCAAGACACTCAGCAAGCACGCTCATGGATGTAAGTCTGGAAATGGATGGTGTAATTGTTATAACACAGCGTTGTGCTTGTCTTTCAGCATTTGGAGCTCCCGCTGGTCAAAAAAGATGTGTTGATTCAAAATATGTGTCTTCCACATTCAGGATTGATTTTTTCAGTGTTTTGTTTGCTTCCTGAAAGGCAGCTGTGGATTCTGAGGCTCTGATAATTTATTCTTCAGGCATCCTGACCTACTGGATGTAGCACTGGGTGCTTCACAGAGACCTACCATTGTCCTGTTGAATCACCTGAGATACATCTTACCTCAGCCTCCATACTTTGGTTTTTTAATCTGTCAAATCAGGACATGAGATGGAGATTCTCATGGTAAAACCCTGCAGTCTGTAGAGGAGAGGGTCTCCATAATGCTAGATAGCTGCTGTTACACAGACTCTAACTCATTGTTTGCCTTGCATGGTTAGGTAGAAAAGCAGCTTTGGATTTGACTCAGAATTGCTGGTTCAAGTGACTTGGTATATTAGATATTCCTTAACACTAGTTAAAAAAATACAACCTACTTTCTTTTACTAGTACTGACGACAACTTGATTTCTAAAGGAAACTTCCCTATCCCAACAAGGCTCTAGGGAGCTACACAGTATAAAAGACATAATAAAATTCAAAGAAAAAACCAATATGAACATTTACCAGAAGTTCAAAAACATTGAAATTATAAAAATTCAGTAGTTAAAACCATAGGGAGCTTACTGTTCACACAGTATTGAAAGTAAAATAAAAAGGGCACTTCTTTATTTAAAAAATGTGAGTACTTGTTATTTTTAAGTAGGATTAAGTATCTGGACTTCCAATTACACAATGGAAAATCCCTTTTTTATTGGTAAGATTTTAATTAAGTACCTTGATTTCTATAAATGAGATCTTCATTTGACACTTGTGGCCAACTTTGAATATGTGCTAATAGAAACTGAGTAAATTCTGCTGAACTATATAATGCTGGGTGCTGCTCAAAGAGAAATCTGCCTCCAATTTCAATTCCTTTAGTGAAGATCTGAAATAAGCACACTGAAGTCAACGTTGCACTGGTAGAAATCAGAGTAAGAACTGAGCCATGCCTAGGTGTACATTAGTTACTGTGCTCCGTATGGAGATGTTGTATTGCTGGATACTATGGAAAGGTACATAAAAATGAAAATGTTACATCAGATGACTTGTAAAGGGGTAAATAGTGAAAGACTTTCCTCCTGTGCAGTTTTTTAGCTATGTATCTTCCATTAAGACAAGAAAGCCTATTGGGGAAAATAAATACAGTTTGACTAGCACAGGACCCAGTGGAAAAAAGAAAAAAGAAGTGATCTTGCATCTCTACCTTCAGAGGTGGTTTATTGCCTTAGATTTGTAAACTATAGGATTTCTTTTCTTAGCTCTGCGTTTTAAATAAATGGTACATATGATGATACATTCATTTTATTAAACTATTCTGAGGGTGTAACTTGTATATATTGACACATTAATCTAATTCTCACTATGTCTTCATTAGACAAAATTTGTAAATATCTTACAGATATTTACAGAACTTTAACTCGTGTATCTAGTAAAAGATGACACATGCCTCTGGGATAGATGGCTTTTATTATTTTTATGCTACATATTATAATTGAAAGACATAACTAAAGAAACATTTGATAAGTCCTGAAACTTTGTTAAGAATTCTAATTTTTAATTACATTAAAGGATAGTTTGCAATATCAAATTTTTGCTTTTCAACAGCAAAACTATTATATCACAAAAATGACAACTACAGAAAGTTATATGAGGATGTGTCTTTTACTAATATAACTTACTCTCCTCTGAGTTTGATGGAACTTGCACATATATGGGGTAAAGTTTCTCTCACCTACTTTTAGCTGCTTGAAATACAGGTGTCTTCACCTGAGCTCTTTGTTTGGGTAGAATCTGGACTCCTACATGACTATCACAGTCAACAGTGCAGTTTATCTGATTGTTGTAGATTTCTTTGATAGGACAAATTGTCCCTGCAGTGCCTATTATTTTTTCTCCTAATTATGAAGAAAAGTTAGACAATTCACTTGAATCTATATGTCTACTTTACCTACTTTAAGTGATTTCTTGTCTTATTTGCAAAATATGTGCTCTAGCTCATATTAATTACTACTTTACTTTCAATAAATCCCATGGACTTTAATGGGAGGAATGGTTCATCTTAATCTAAAGCCTAATGTATGCCCTTGTAATAAATTATATTTTTCCAGTACGTATATTGGCTTCCCATATGCCACTTTAATCCCTCTTCACCATACACATACTGTGTGTTTTGCATCCTTTCTCTCACTATGAATTGCAGCAGGTGAATTGGAGGAAGATTTCCAGTGAAGTTGTAAAAAAAAAAAAAAAAAGAAGATAAGAAAAGTTCTTTTAGAATCTGGTAGCTCACATATTTCCCTGGCCATAAGTGCTGTTTTATCAGAACAAAATTTGCAGTGGAAATCCTTAGAAATAAGATATTTACAGCTGCAGCAATTGTAAAGTGTTGTTGATAGTTCCAAATAATCCATTGAGGGGAAAGCACAAATGATAATAAAAGCAGGCCACTAACATAATAAGGGTACTTTATTTTTACTGTCTTCTGATCAATATATGTCTGATGAAGAAAGCAGATGACATCATGTTATTTACAATAAATAACTTATTCAGTGGATATGTTATTTTAGAAACTTTTTCCTGTTTTCTGCCTGTCTCTTGGCAGACTTAAAAAAAATCCCATTTTCTTCATAAAAGCTTTTGTGTTGCTTTCCTTTTTTTGGTGAAAAGATTTCACAGAAATTATTTGATAGTCAGTGTTTGGGTTATGTGATTAGTTACCTGTATCATACAGAACAGTTTTTAATCCCTGAGTGAATAAATTTTGCTCTTGGGATCAATAGGAGAAACTCCCTGGGAACAGAGTCTTAATGCTAGATGGGAAACAAATGAGAAGGAATGGGAACATTTTAGGAAACTGCGTGCTAACCAGTATTTTATCTACTGAGTGTTTCTAGCAATACCTAGTTGCATAGATTAATATCATTTTTTCCTGTGACCTTTACACAAAAAAAAAATTGGATGTATATGATCCCAGTGTGTAAGGACAGGGAAAGATGGAAAACATTCTCCCTAGTGTTCAGTAAGACATTTTCTCAAGTCCTGGTGCACTGGAGCTACAGAGGGAGGGACAGAGATGCATGGGATTGCCTGCTTGGGATTTATAGATAATGAAGTTGATTAATCAGTGCGAATTGAATAGAAAATCCACAGGCTATGACGTACTGGTGCTGTCTGCAGCACTCCTGAACCTGCTCTAATCAAAAGCCAGGTTGAGGGAAGATAAAACAGATTTGCACTAAATGAAAGGGGGATAACCTCACTCTTTCTAAGCAACAATCCATCCTGAAACTAGAGTGATCACGTGAATGAAATGTGCACTAGAGTGAGCTCACTACTATGAGTTAAATGGAGCTTGGTTGTCTGCAATAGCCATAGGGGTTTTTTTGCATATTAGCCTTCATTTCTATCACACATGCATTTAGAGCTTTGGGCAGATATTGATAAAAATCTGAATATATTGCACCTCTGCTGCCTAATTACAGTGGTGACAGCAGAAGACAAAGGATATACATGAGATCTGAGCAAGGTGTTAAATCATAATAACATGTGTTCACACCGTGCCTCATTCCTATATATGGTATGAAAAAATCCCAGTAATTAAGGTTACTTTGTTAGACTGATAGGTAATTACTAGAGCAAAACTTATAACCTCCTGGCCCTTAGCAGTAAAAGGTCAAAAATAATGGTGTAGTCCTTTATAAATCTATGAGGAACAGCAAAGGAATATCAAATAACTGAACACAGTGGAATTTTAAGTTTCTATACACACTCTTTAATGCTTCTTAAAGAGTGCTGCTTAGATTCATATTTCTTTCATCTTACAGGACATTCTGAATTTAATCTCCCTCTAGCCACTAGTCTACAATGATTTCAGCTGCAGGTCACAGAAGTTAAACCTGATAACCGCTCCATTGCTGCCTTTCTGCTTTAGAGGTCAATGAAAAGTTTCTCAGGAGGCATCATTCAAAAATAATATCTACTTTTACATGAGCGATTTAAGTTAGAGTTTGATTTCTTCTCTCGTTTTACTCAGAGACTTTTTGTTGATTAAAATGAAGAGGAGTACTAAATGCTGAAAACCCACCAGAGGACACATCTCTCTTAAAGAGCCACCATCACCGCAGAGCTCATGCCTATAATATGAACTAGGATTTTGTTGGTCCAACAAGAAATAAACATTGCAGACAGCTGCTAGGAAAAACTGGTGACATTAGGGGGCCTATTAACACTCTGTCAAATTAACAATATATTTCTAATTCCCTTGAGTGTCATATGTGTTTTTCTTATAATATTGGCTGATTCTCTCCTGCATTAATGAGGTGGACTGCTGCCAAAAATATGCAAATGGAAATCCAGTGGACCTGCCTTAGTAAATTCAGATATCTAGGAATTCGCACTTAAATGAGAGTTGAAAACCCCCCCAACTCAAACCAAACGGTCGTTTGGTAGCAAATCCTGTGCTGTTAGATTACTTGTACCAGTGCTGGAAAACATCAATATGTAAATACCTTGAACTCTAAACTCCTGAAGTCTGTATTATCTGAGTTTTTACAGTGGAGGTGTCAGGTCCCCTTTAGACTCTCTCCCACATTTAAATATAGATCTGCAATCAAATTATAGAGCTTTCCCTAGGAAATAGCAAGTCATGTAGTTCCCAGATAATGTAGACAAACAATTCACATTTCCTCAGCTCTTCCACCCTTCCTGAATCTGAAAATTATTTCTGAAGCTGAAAACCATGCCTTAAAGCAGCAGAGAAACACACGCATCTCTATACACGTACAAACCCCGCATTTAATACAGTAACAGAATGTAATTTTCCTTAGAAACAAAACAAAGCAACAGCAATGCTACACAAAGCACTGGCAACCATACAAACCCGCTCAGTGGCCCCTACTAAATCTGGGGTTAGGCATTAGGACACGGGGTATTGGAAACAACCCCATCTCCGCCTCTGCACAGCCCCTTTTCCATATGTTCCTTATTTCTGGTTACCTTCCAGCCTCCAGATGTTCTTTCCCACTACCACCATTCTGGACCTGCAGACCCTTTTTCTGGGCAGAAATAATAGCATGCAGATTTCAGGAATATTTGCCTTTATTTGATGCTATTCTTGTCCCACCTTTGCCATTACTCCAGTCTCTCTGAAAATCACATGGTTGATGATCTTCGTTTGAAAGTGGGTATATTGGACATATATTCATGGGTTTTAAGGCCAGCAGGGACCAATATCCCTATTTACTCTGGATTTCTGCATGAGAATGTTGTAGTTTTTAGCCAGTGATGCTGGTGTTGAGTCCAACAGGCAAGAACATATCTTCTAGCCCCATACTCCTGATTGTACACAGGCTAATGGGCAAACTGGTTCACATGGATCAGTGCTAAAATGTAGCCCTTCTCCCACTAGAACCTCAGATATTTTATTAGATGTGAGCAACTCACTCCCTACGATTCCACCTCCCAAAACTGATACAGATACCCAGCTTTTTCCTGTTACTCCCAACAGCTTCCTTAGTATTCTTAACATATGAAAAGAGGGAGAAAATTTCAAATAATAATCCAATTCTCAGTCTCTCCAGTTAGATAAAAAAGGCTCCAGTTTCTGGAGACTATAATTTACTTTCTTCTGTTCTTATGCAGCAGGATCCAAATCACGCTCATTTTTAATGAAAGGTTAATGTAAATCGTATGAAAAGTCATGCAGTCTTTCCCTGAAGTGTACATGCTAAATTGCCATTCAGGAATTCATACCTTTCAGCAGAAAAAAAAAAGGTTCATTCCTATTTTAGACAAGTGGTTGCGGTATAAATTGCAAACAAGGAACATAAAGTAAAAAGATGTAAGAACCAAAGTGAAATTTTAATCCTGTTTACGTAATCACTCTGTAGCTAAATATGTAATAGGGCTTACAAAAGGATGTAAGTGATAAACTATGACTTCAGGAACAAAAATGCCTTAAAAACTATCTCATAGTATAGGTGGTGGTTCTCCTTTAAAAGTCTGCAATCCTTTTCCAAGTGCTCACTGTGTTCTGTATTTCTGAAGACTCCAAAACACAACCACAGGAGCAGTTTTATCAAGGCTTGCATAATTTCACGTTTTCAATAAACAGATATATGGGACCCAGCTGGGTCTGGGGTATATCTTTACATGACTTTTTTTCTTTGGTATAAATTACAAACTCCACAGCGAAAGTAAGAAATACTGTTGAAGGAAGGAAAACTTTCTAGAAACTGAAATAGTTAGATGAGATCCAGTTTACATCAGTTGAATATCAACTGCACAACTGTAGATTGTAAAACCAAATTGATTTATTGCACAATACCTGATTTCGGTGGCTTTACACCAAGGACACATTTACTGAGGATGTATTTTGCATTCAAGACACTGAGAAAACCTTTATGTTTGTCACACACCTGCCCATAAGCCAGCCATGACCCTGTCTTACATTAACTCATGAGAAATCCACAAAGAAGCAAAACACAACTGTTGGGGTAGAATCTCACAGAGGAGTTGAGCTCTATCAAAAAGCAAAATTTAGACCTTGTGTTTCCTGTATGACACGAATCTGGTAATTACTTTTCTTGCTGCTTTGAGTGAGATTCTGATATCCATGATATCAGTTTTCTGGGTCTTATTTTAGTAATCTTCCCTTTGTGAATAGAAATCTTTTTTCTTTTTGATTGCATTAAGCTACCCTTTAAATGACTTCCCTACCCGTCTTGACTACTGTAACCATTGAGTACTTGCAAGCAGGTACCCAGAGCTCTCCAGCCCTTTAAATGTATTCAATAATGAACCTTAAGCCGTGACACTTGCAGTTATTTTTTAAACCTTTTTAGATCATTGTCACTTAGTTCTGAAGGTCTTTAGTCTAAAAGAAGAGCTTTTCCTTCCTGACTCATCTCCCTGTGTTCTGCCCCAGAAGGAGTGTAATGGCCATGTGTGCCTGAAGGTGATGAAACCCACCGTAATGGCTTTTGAATGATGATTAAACTGTTCAAACCACCAGAAAGTAAAACTGGCTCTTGAGGAGGGACAATTACAGACCTACAAGCAACTAAAGTGAAACCAAAAGGGAATAGAGAAAATGATTTGCAAAACAATGTTTTTCTGCTGTGCGAATACCCATTTCCCCACTCGGTTTGCTCAAGTTTGCCTGCCCCCTGCGCAAGGGCCTCTGCTTGCTAGAGAAGCTGATACCCGAGTTCCTCATCTAAGGGAGCACAACAGAGGCCCCTAAAATCTCCTCCTGAGGGAGACAACAGTGGGCTACATGAAGCCAGGTGCTTCCTTCCCCTTTCTTCATCATCTCATGGCTGTTGGGGGATTTGGGGAAGGGAAGACAGAGGAGAAAACAGAACGTTCATTATATCTTCGAAATAATTCACTCTCTGAATCCTCTCTTTTGCTGTGGATCCAGTGCCTTGGCCATATTGCTCACGTTTAGCTGTTGTATTGGGCCATGATGTCATGAAAAAACCTTATAGAATGGTATCTGCGTGTAACCTGGAGACACAAACAATACATGCTTGTAGGGAAGACAGCAAATTTCCTGTAGATGTTAAGTCTGTTCTCACCTACAAAGTGCTGCATAGCTGCTGATGGACAGAGCTTTCAGGCATTATAGTGCAGTGCCAGTGAAACAGAGTAAGAGATGATACAAAGGACTAGCCTGATTTTGAGCAAAAGATCGTAGGCTGTTGGGGTGCTTGACACTGAGGTCGTTCATATAATTTTATAATTACATAATATCATCTCATGAATAGGTGTATAATTATATAAATATACCAGATTAACACATAAGATTAAATGAAGAACTAAATATTGGAAATAAACCAAAAGTGAGCATTTCCTGAATTAGCACAGTGGTATCAGGATCTGATATTGTGCCTTTGTTCAATACTGTAAATTAAACATGAAATGTAGTTTAATTTTATGTATGCTTGTAAATAAACAACATGTAAATTTCATCATGCTAATTTTATGGAAAATTACTCCACTTACTGTTTTGAATTTTTTTTTTTGTTAGAAGAGCTTATGATACCAAATCTTCTGTTTATCGGAGTGATTTTTTTTTTGAATGTAAAAAAATATGTATTGTGCAGCCTAACACCCATATCTCTGAGTCTGTGAGCATCCCTTTGTCTGCTGCACACAACATGGTTGTAACAAAGACATTTATGCTTTTGGAATCTGAAGCATGAAGTCGTTCTAAATCTGTGCCCACAGGTAACAATTACTCCACTCATTAATAGGTCTCCCTAGTCTCTCATAAAACAACTTTGAAAAAGTCTCTTGGGAGAGAGTCGGGAAGTGTGTTTTGTGATCATTAATATCATACTACCTTGGAAATACCTAGTCTAGCTGGTTTAGCCCCAAAGCTAAATTATTTGAGCAAACCCAGCAGGTTGCAATGACAGGGTGTGGACTAAAGCTGGCCCCAGTGGGCCCTCTTCATGCACCCGAGGGCTGAATCCCATTTTATTCTTTGGCATCAGCAAGTCATAACTAAGAGAAAGGGACATAGCAAGGCTAGAAATGAATAATTTATGTAGGGCATTCAACCGGATATGAGAAATAAAAGATCAAAATGTAAAAACCTCTGGCAATTTTGTGTGTGCATGTATTCAGGAAATTTGCGAATTATTGTTTTAGCTAAAAACAATCATTAAGATAATTTATTAATAACAGTTCGGCATATTCAAGGCTGGCAGTCAAACACAGCAGTAGCATAAGGAGTCGGGTCTTAACTGAAGTATGTGCAGTTTGGCTTACTTTTATGAGTGAGCAATTTTGGTCTCTGAATCTGTTGTACTACAGTTAAGTATGCTTTTCATAAATAATTGATAAATTTGTATAAAGATCTTTGGATTGCTAAAGACAATACTGCAGAATGAAAAACACCCTCCAGGGAGATCTAGATGATTAACTAAACTATATGACCACTTCACACAGTACTCAGTTTATTAAAAATACAGGAGTGTTGATCAGTCTGCAATGGGTTGTGATAAAAGCATTAAACACAAATGTCCAAAGCTTGTAAAACAAGATCCTGTCCTTTGGATCCCATTGGGTACCAAAGTTTACCACAAGTTAGTTAAAACTTACCATTCCTTTCTATGAAAAAAACAACCTCGATATTCTCAAAATGTTGCTAAACAGATATTTCTTATTCAACCTAGCATGCTGTGGAAGGTCTAATATCCTCTCAAGGTAGAGAGAGGAAAAAAGTATTGGGTGCACAGACTGGGATTTTCTCAAGGTGCCCAGACTTTTGCTGGGACTTGGTCATGAAAATTCCTGAGGAAACTTGTATGTCATCAAGGAATGTGAGGGAAAATTCAAGGTAAAGAAGGTATCTGTCTGTTATTGAAGACAAGAAGGGATGGCTTGCTCTGAAGTGTTTGCAGCACATGTCAAAGTTGTCTGCCTTAGGTACTGTGCTTATTTGGTATATCTATAAGTTCCGCCACTGTGTTATATCACTCAGAGGTGACACTCAGGTCTTTTTTTTCAGAAAACAGACTTCATTTCAGACATCTCAATCAATTTTCCTGTTATGGCTTTTCCCCTTCAGGCCAAAGCATCCCAAACTCAGTACTAATTATTCCTTTTACAAAAGTCCCTCAGGTCCTACTCAGACTGCTGTGCTTGGGAGTGTGGAAAGCAGAACTGGAAACACTCCCAGTACCAAAGAATTTACAATTAATTTAAAGCAGGATACAACAAGTGGGTATGTGAGACACTAATTAAGGTGAGGGGACTGGAAAGGAAACCAGTAGTAGCAACATGTGGTAACATTGATTAGCTCCACACAGCCTAGTGGTTTAGACTCAGCAGCAAAATTCTTTTTTTTCTTTTTTAATATTGCTGAGATAACAAACACATAAAATAGATACAACCATGATTTAGAGCTTAGGCTGTCATGTGCTTTAGAAAATCTGAAAGGTGTGGCTTGAAAAACTCATCAGTTATGTTTACCCAAGTGTCAGATGAATTCTTCATCTTAGGAAGACAGATGGCTGAGGCTGGGAAAGCTCAAAGGGCTCTAGTACCATCTGATGAACTCTCACCAGAGCAGCCCTGTTCAGGCTAATAAGATACTTTTTGTTAACAGCTCTGTAAGATACTCTTCTCCCATGGAGGCTTGGGTAAAAGTCTAGAGCCATGGAAATATAGCCTAGAAGGACACAAAGTCTTAAAAACATTAAAGCTTAGTGAGGAACATTTCTATAGATCATATTGTTGTGGCCCTATCCAAAATTGTTTGATTTTCTCCCTCTGGTCCTGGGGTCAAAATTTCTGCTGTCTTGCATGGTGTAGGACCAAGATTTTTGTCTGCTCAAGTGGTGTCACACATGTATCCTTTCTCAGAGGCAGTTTAAGTCAAATCAGGCAAGAACCTTTGGCCAATGTAAACTGGCATGGAGCTGGGATAGTTGAGACCATCTGCAGATTTGCCAAGAGAAAAATTTGCGTGTTGATTTCATGGGAATTGGGGTGGACAATACCACAGAAAAAGAAAATGCAGGATGTGAAGGCACATGTTTACAATATCCCAGCTGCAAGGGAAATGACACATTAGTTTTTCATTTTCAGAGAGAAGGTGTCTTATACTATGGTCATCAAGACAGGTTATTTGGACATGATGGCAAAGTGAAACAGCCTCTGAGACAATATGGAATCTACTAAAAGTAAGAAACTGGAAGACAAAAAACATATTTATGTCTGCCACCCAATATAATTTGATGTAGCAAATAGCAAACACTCAAACTGAATATATGAGAGTAGAAACAGTGCAGGTATTAGTATATCTGCTCTTCCCACAGATTGGCAAGCAGCCTAAATCCACTGCTACCTGAAATTATGCCAACCTGCTCAGCACATCTGAATTTAAAACTAATCTCTTATTTACAATCAAAGCATCTACAAAGCTGGTGCTTGTAATGGGTTTTATTATACTGCATTAAAGATTGTTGTTGAAATTTGCATATCCAATGGCCAATTAGTATATTTATTTATTAGAATTTAGTCATGCTATTTCTCGTAAATGAAATGTAGTGCATAAGAACATAAATAGGATTATTAGTTACATTCCTCTTTTTCCTCTTTTATGGGCTTCATTATTTTTGCACAAATGCCAGGATTTTTTTTTTTTTTCCGTGAAAAATTAAGTTTGCATGAAGACTTGCCCACTCTCAAAAGCTGTGATGACATTCAGTGTGATTACAAGTTATACCACATTAAAAAAGACATTTCTCCGAGAGCAGTGGTTAAAACCCAGACGCCTACATTTATTTACATTTGCAATGCTTGTGCCATGTGTATAGTGATACAGTGAACTGCTAACTTTTGGAATGAAAATAGCTCGTGTCTGTGTTAAATGTCACAGGAAATTGTAGCGCTGATTAATAAGTAAAGAATACATAATTAGAAAAAAAAGTTACTCCTTGTAAAACTGCTGCGTGTGTTTAAATTCTCATTCATGTCTTCAAAGAATGAGCAGATTAAAATAAATAGATGGATCACGTAATGAAATTTGCTCTCCCCTTTAACGTGAGTGTTCAGGTTTCAGGATAATATTGTTCCTTAACAATTTATTTAAAACAGGAGACAGAATATTTCCATCATTACCTGGTTTATTAAGCTTCCAAATATGAAGAAAAAAATATTTTGCCTCAAAATTACAGTTAATACGAATTAAATGATAACCTAAGTGACCAGAGAGTAGAAGTTTTTAATTAAAGCTTTGGAAAGTATTTATTCATATTTTCATTGGTTACGAGCCTGAAAATTAGAAAAACTGGGGTAATGAATGAAAAGGATAAGAATCATGAGATACTGCTCCAGATTAGAAAATTCTCAGACTTTTTGTTTCAGCTTCCTGTTCCTCTTGCTTCTTGCAGCATCTCCTTCTCTGGTGCTTTACACATGAGGATGTTGGTGTGCTTTTCAAGCGTGCATAAAATGTAACAATAAGTAGAGATGAAACTAAGCCCTTATCTCAGATGTATATGCTAAAACCAACATCTTGGATTTAGTGTGTCTTAATCTCTAAAAGCTGGAAAAACCAGTTGTATCACAGAAGCTTCATGAGCCTTGATGATCAGAGGTCCTTAATAAAGTCTTCAAAACAAGTGGACCTATTCCAGTATACATTCTACCTCAGACAAAAGCTTTTTTGAACCTTTAGTATTTTGTCATTCCTTAGACATATGGAATCTGGAAAAGTATTATTTACATAAATTGATTTGTAATGTAGCTGTGATGAACTATTTTAACTAGAAACGGTTAAACTGGTTGTTAAAACAAAAGAGAAACTGATACACTTCTGAGTACATATAATTTGAGATGGTTGAGATTGCTTTTTAGACGGAGAGAAACTGAAGGTTTGATAGGGTGGATGACAATTTTGAACAGACATCTCTTTTTACATCTATTTTATAATGACAGTATTTTTTCACTAATACTGCACTGCAAACCAGCTTCACAAAAGTCTACAGCTGTGAACTGCATCAAGAATATAATATCTTGTTCCAAGTCAGGGTTCTCTTTCTTCCTTTTTTACTGTAATCAGGTAAGAGGGTCTTGCTGGAATTGAAGCACAGGTCACCTTTGCTAGGCAATTCAGGTAGTTTGTTGTTTCTCCGTATCAGCCAGGTTGCAACCAGAGCAGGACTGCCATTTCTTATCTAATCACTCTATTTGCTCACTTCAAGGAAGTATTAGAGAAAATGACATTTGAGCACTAAGAAGTACTCCTCTGCTTCACTTTCTATATCACTATAAGCCAAAAAAAATGAAGAGCAGTCTGAAAAGTGACTTCTTTTTTTGATGGTATCTCAGTTTTAGCATGCATATTCAAAGCCATTAGTCTCTTTACTTGAAAATGTAAGCCAAAATAATTTAGTCATGAAAACAACCAGAGAGAAAACAATCCAGCAAAGCCATGCTTAGATTTCAAGATGATGTTCAAATGGATCATCATGAAAGAAATTTTTGGAGTTCAAAGCACTAAGCAAGTACTTTACTCTTGACAGCCATTACTCACATGTTTGCCAATCATTTCATTACATGGATCTGAAAATAGACATGACTCTACTGGTACAGCTCTGATAAAATCATCCAGGATACTTTTCATGTTGGGTGCCAAAGCTTCTAAGTGACTGATACGAAATTTCCAGTGGTCATTATGAGCTACTTTGGAGAAGTGTCCTATCAAGTAAGCAAACTTCCTGTCATTGAATGTGCACCATCAATGCAAACGACGCACATTTCACACTTCACCTGACTTCCTTGTAGCTTTGAGTGCATTGGCATGTGCTCTGACCACTGCCAGCTTGGTAAGCAGTGACAAAACATCTTCTAGCACCTCGCTTTAAAGTGCTTATCACACATATGGGGCAAGTTGATGACAGACACAGTGATAGTAGACTTGTCTCACTGCAAGGTAGAAGCTTATTTTGTACATCTTGATCTGTTTTCTGAATCCAGTGAGAGTGGCGTTGTCTGAGGGAGGTATTAAATCAGGTTTCTTGTCTGACTTTCCACTCAGTTTTGCTGACAGGATGTTTTTCCTTGCAGGTACAAACAAGTCTTCTGTGACAGAGCAAATTTTTCTGGCTTTGGCAATATGGTAATTCAAGTAAGAAGACACTTTAAAGATTACAGCATTCACTTAAGTGGCCAAATGCTTTTTCATTGTCAGCTTGCTGACTTCATGCTTTTTTCTCTTCAAAATGATTCCAGCTGGTGAAGATGATCATCAGATTATAGGAATACTTTGTAACACAAGGCACGAAATCATTAGCAAATTAATCTGAACTCATTTCACCTGAATTTGGGCTATATCTACTCTGTCTCTTTTCCAGGTCTGCTACAGGTTTTCTTTTAGTTTCCTTCTGGGAGAGCAAGTTATACAGGCATCACCTGCCTATCTATACTCAGTACGTGCTGACAATTTAGTGTTAAATGACACTAAAGCATTTTTTCACCTTGCAGTTGTGTTTGAGCTCAGGCTTCACAACTTCTGTCTAGAGCTACAGACCCACTACCATGCCTGAAAGAGCAGCCAGTCTGGAAGAGGAAACGTGACTGCTGGAAAATCTGTAGTACTGTTGTAAAATATTATTATGCAACAGCCAATACAACAGCAGTGCAGAGGGAGTATCCTGTGCTTCCCCACACCACATCAGTGCCAGCTCGAAAACAGGGCTAATGTCTAGAATTAATTGAGTTTAAGTGTTATAAGCACCCAGATGCTCCATATGCATGTGAGTCTGGAAAGAAGAGGACAGCAACAGGAGCAGAAAGCTGCTAATGCACTCGCATCTGGCCTTGCTTTGCTTGGCTCCCCACCCAGATGAGAATTTGATGCAGATTTTGGAAATATTCAGAAACTTTCAGGCAAATACTTCTGAGCAGCTTAGGAGCTTATCAGTGTGAGATGGTTTCTAAAGAACCTTTCTAAGAAGATATGGAATCTTTTGGACCAGTCCATCCTGAGCTGTCTCTATGGAGAGTATATTTCTTAGTCTCCTTTCTCAAACCTCTCAGTAGTACTCCCTTCGACCCTTAGGGACCTCAGGATGTGAGGGACTCAGCAGAAGTTGTGATCACCTCTGGTGTACTCCCCTTTCGGGTATTTTTAACTTGGACTCCAGGTCCAGGACACAAACACACACACACACATGCACACAGAGACATGCACACACAACCTCTCTTCATTTTCTTTGCTGCTGTCAGAAGCGTGGTCCTATCACTAATTACTTCTTGGCCAACTTGTAACATTGTTTTCATCCCTAAAGATATAGCAAAGTTTCCCCTTATTTCAATCTGCCTGTCAAGGAACATTTGCATTCATTTAACACACTGGTGTATCCTATTTGAACAGGAATGTTGGCCCAAAGGTGGGAGAGATTTAATTTTGCCAGAAACTATCTCACTTTAGTTCATGTTAGCAGGATCCCGTAAGAGGTTTTTTTAAGTGTCAGCTATTTACCTGACAGTAATTTCATAAAATTCAAAAGAACAGTATTAAAACCAGATAATTTTCCAGTTCAGGGTAGGTCCTTCAGATGGAGCTGTCAATTTTATTGTAGACAGACACCAGTTAAAAACTAAGGAAACAGACACAATTCTCAAACTTTTCTATACCTCCCTTCAGGCACTTACGCACATTCCTTGTGGAACCTACCCTGTTGCAAAAAAAAAAAAAAACCCAAACAACCCAGCAAGCTAAAAAGCTACCTATTTTTTCCGATGTAATTTAAAAACTATTATGAATACTGTTTTATATAAAAGCAAAACCACACAGAACACTTACATGATATATTAAATCTTCTAGTACTGTAGATTTTGAAGTCTCAGCTGAAGTTTATTCTGTGCATGAACTTTTCATATCCTACACACAGGTATTATTGTTGTATAACTACAAATCTGAAGAGATTAAGTAGTCACAGGCATAACCTCATTATTTTTCTTCCTCTTATTTTTTCTTGTCTCATTGCTTCTATATAATATTTAAAGACAATACATTCGTTTGTGTATCTCAACATATGTTAGGTGGTCTAGAGGTTTTCAAAGTTATGAACAATGATTTTACAAGAGCAAGTAGAGTTAGAGTAGTTAGAGTTACTTCCTCAAGTAGAGTTAAAAACCCTTGGAGATTCTTTATAGCATAGAATTCATCATCTGAAATATAAATGCAAAAAACAACTGTCTATCTTCTTTTGAAGTAAGTGTCTAAGCCTGTTGTAAACTTCAAAGGTTAGGACACTCATTTTTAACCTCTCCAATTCTCAGTGATAGGTCTGAATGACAATATTGATTTTTTGGCCACTTATTTAAAATTTAACAAAATCTATTACTACCTCCTTTTTTTCCCTTCATATCAAGAATAGATTTTAATATACATCTTATATTCATATTCAAACACATTGTAAATGTGGAAATGCTGCTTTTTGATTGGGATATATACCTTGATTCTGGTGCCACCTCTGCTAATACTGTTACAAAATATTATTATAGAATTTTTGAAACTTTTTATTATTGTTAACACTGTGGTTATGACTGCAAAGCAAGTAAGAATCATGTTAAGTCTTATTCAAAGACAGAGGAGCAGAGTCCTGCTCCAAAGAATTTACAAAATTCAAGGTAGAAAACTGATTTCTCTGTATTAGAATTTACAAATAATTTTATGAAATTATGTTGACTGAGTTTCTATATTTTGTAAAAGTTTGATGGGGCACCATCAGATTACATGTATGCAGCTACTGATTTATTCCATTTCAAAACAGGTTATTTACCAACTTTTCCTTTTTCCAACCTATGAGTTGAGCTAAAATAATCCATAAATCTTCAATTTTCCTGTCTCTTTATGAAGAGCAGATATCATATAGTGACTTTCTAGAATTCATAAATGTTTGCTGCATTTTTAAATTGTTGATTTGTCAGGAATCTTTACTGTCACATTCTTCTAATTGTAGAATTTCAGGTAATAAATTGTGTCAGCAGAGAGAGTAGTTCTTACAGATAAACTAGAAAATGAAGGCCATTGAGTGAACAGCGAGGAATCTACCAAAAATCTTGTTGAAGATCATATTCATACTCTTGGTAGACTAGATATCACTTTTCTGTATTTATTCTTAAGTCAAAATTTGGGAGGCATTTTATAGCTTTAGACCTCTGTGAACTTTCAAGGAACTAATTTATTTAGCAATGCTTACCCATCCTACAGAGACATAATTTGTGGTGAAGTTGGAAGAAGATCCAAACAGAAATCCCAACTCTAAACACAGAGAAGAATTTATATTTATTGCCTTCTTCTTCCTGTCAAAAAACTGTGAAATGCTAACCTTGGAATATTTCAAAACTTATATATCTAGGTCAAAACTTGACACTCTAGTTCCTCCTTATTTTAATCATGCTGGGTGATCAGCATGATTAATGGAAATTTAGAGTTATTCTGTAACAGCTGCTGCTAATATATGTTCTCACAAGAATGTCTAAAATCTTTCTTTATTCTCCAGTATAAATTTCAGTGCCTCATATCTTTGGATTGAAGGTAGCAATGTTCATATACTATCCCATGCTTATGTGCTGCATAGTTGACCAGAACTAGTATTTCTTTCTGCAACAAAACCTGGCAAACTACATGGTTTCCCCTTCATGTAGAAGAGATTGATTTAATGGTTATAGTGCAGTATAGGTGGCTACCATAAGATACTGTGGGGTATTTTTTGTAAGTCTGAAATTTAAAAAGAGACCTTCTGTGGAAAAATAAAGACATAAGAAAGTGTAACTGGTAGTGGTTTGTGTGAATTTGGAATTCATTTCACCCAGAATCAAATGGTTGTTGTTGGTTTTTGTTTGTTTTTTGTTGTTGTTGTTTTCATTTGTTTAATTTTTTGGTTGCTTTTTTTTTGTTTGGTTGGTTGGTTGGTTGGGTTTTTTTGGTGTGTGTGCATGGTTTTTTTTTTTTCCCTAAATGTGATTTTTTTAAATGTTGGTTTTCCTTTATCTTTTTTGTTAAAGCACGGCCTTTCAAATGGCATCATTTCACTATGATAACCTCAATTGTGACTTCAAGCCTAATCATACAGAGAGCAGTGCCATCTTTGGAACCCTTTGAATCTCACCTGGCAGAATTTCCCATAGATAACTAAACAATGGCAATTTATGCTAGCTAAGCATTTCTATCAAGGCTTCTTTCTTTCTTTCTGTTATTTAAGATAAAAATCAAAACTATCAGCCTTTTCTTTACACATATAAAGACAAGGTGTTTTGAAAAGCAGCATTTGTGCCATCCATAAATTGCCTCTACTAAACACAGGAAGATATGCTCTTCAAATTCTTAACACACATAAAATCCTCTGGACTATCAGAATGGCTGCAGGTTTTACAATTCACTTCATGTACATTAATGTGAATATTTTGTCCTTATTTTGTTCTTTTTTTTGGATGCTAATACCATGCACATGTTATGATTTTCACTACATTACCTCACACGTGTAATCAAGCAGTTTCCGTAGCAAGAGTTTTTCAGTTTTCAGTTTGTAGTTTCTTTGCATTGTGTAACTTCACTGTCTACAGCCTGAATTACCTTTTTTTTCTTTTGTGTAATTTATCTCTGGAAATTAGCATACCCTACTGATTTTTAATGGCCAGCTGCTTCTTTGAGGTACCATTTTGACCTCCTCTTGACAAGACTGGCACTGTAAGTCACACAATACTCACAGGATTGCAGCTTCCTATGGCAGCCATAGCTAAGCTCATAACTTTGTGTGATAGAAAAATGATATTAAGTAAAGATAATATTTTGACCAGTCAGCTGTACAAGGAAAACTCTACAAGATTACAAAAATTGATGAAATTTTACAAAAACTGTGTTTTAAAGTGTTTCTTTCTTAAAGGTTTGAATGTATGTTAGTTTTATTGTAGTAACATAGGTATACATGTGCACATACAACAACCCCCCAATAATTGCCTAATCAATTGTTATTAATTGTTTTATTTTTACACATACAAAGAGTTGTAGTGATGAAGCCATGAACAAAGATCTTAAGATTCCTATATATAACTTTTAGGATTTTTAATGAACCCCTTGCATAAATTTTAGGCAACAGAATACACTCATGCCACATCTGTTGGCAGGCTAATCTACAATATCCAAAGAATCTGGGAAAAGAAAAAATCTCAGGCATATGAGCCCCAAATGATAAAATAATTTTGCTTCAGATGTAAAAGCCAGATTAACTCATGGCAGCTGGCTTGTAAGTGTATTAAATGGACAGAGGCAAAGTGAATGTCCTTCAAGATGAATTTCTTGTCATCTTTTCTTGTGAAAAGAGGTTTATCCCATCCCTTCAAAATCTGTAGGGTATCCTATTTTTTTAGTCTCAAAAATATATTTGGTTTTCTTTGAAGATGAATAAAACGGAGATGCTATTATATTCAGTTCCTACTTTGCAGCATCCAGAAATTCCTTTGCTATTAATATGCCAGAGAAACAGATTTCTTTGATTTTTTTCAGTTTAGAAGATCAAAAGCTGTCAGAAATTGTTTCAAAAGAAAAATAAATCTTTGAGAAGTTGGATTTGAAATAATGAGTCTCCAGCATGTTGCATATATGGTACTTAGAACTGTTTAATGGAAGATGCTGCTATAATTGTGGGGTTTGCCTCTTTACAAGTATCACTCACCTAGAAGATATTTCAATATCAGTTTTGCTTTTTCTGCAAGTAGTTATTAGAAAATTGGATATTAGTGGCATTCTTTTCTGTAACTGCTTGCAAATGCTTAATCAGGTAAAAGAAAAAAATGACACATTTAGTCTAAGAAAAAACCTTCAAAACAATTTGGAAGTCTGCACAGACTTTTTTCATGTAAAAGCTTTTATTTTTTTTTTTTTTTTCCTCATTAATATTTTTGTATTCAGGGAAACTGATCATTAAGCAGACATGAAATAGTACTTTGCTGTTGTTTTATTTGCTATGGAAGGACTGTGGCCTGCCTAGTGTGGTTTGTAGATATCAGTCTTTTTGTACTAACCACCCATCAAATAGGACTGCAACAGCTCTAATGTATGCACAAGGTCCTTGCAGTGTCAGAGTCTCATACAGACATTAAAACTTGGAAGCCTTGATTTGTACTAATGTCATCAAGAAAGCAAGTCTGATTTGGTTTGTATCAATAACATCAAGAAACATGGTGTAAAGATATCTGTCCTGTAAGGGCTGAAAGAGCAAGTAGTAAAAAAGGATCTGAAACAAGATGATTAAATATTGATAAACACTAGACCCATTTAGAAATAGCCTTGAAAGCATGCAGCCTAGCTTGCAGCTAAAGATTAAGATGTCATTGTCGCTTTCAACTTTTTCATCAGTAAAGCTCTAAATCAATTCTAAACCTATAACCCATCTCTATTATTCTACATTTACAACAGCCTATTGGGAACAATATACACCAATTCATCATCAAGAAAATGTCTAATGATTGTGCTGGCAAATAAATAAGTCAAACATGCTATTTTGGAAGGGGAGTGAATATACTTTTACTTCCAAATTAAAATATTTAGTGCTTTATAAAGCAGTTGCTATTTAAACTGCCAATAATGTTTAACATGAATTTACTCACCACTGCCTATCCTCATACTGTATAATTTATAACACTAAGCCCTTTCAATACTCCAAAATGCCAGATAAACTTTTCTCATTTGCTCTTAATTTGGTCACGCAGGATAATACCAACATCTGAAGGCTCTTTAAACTGCTTTTTAAAATGCATTCCTGAAAGCACCACCAATGCCACCTCTGCTCCTTGTCATCTTCCATAATTATTTCCAATCCAAAGCGGTCCTTAATGCGCTTATTAATCTGGCATTCTCCTCAGTGTGAAGCACATTCAGCTCTATTAATTTTTAAAAACCCTTTTTTATGGGGGACTGCAGATGCTTGGCTATTACTGAAAAGCTATTAGAAGTTAACACCTTTCTCTCCCCAGGGACTGGCATCATCCTATACTTCCAAATGCCACCCTATTTTACATTATCAGCTGCTAAGACTAAGTATTAGAGACTTCTTTTTTTTCTTTTTTTTTTTTTTTTTTACTTCTGAACTGTTAATGCTATTATTAGCTAATGGCAGAGTTCTGTATAGCATATAGATACATACACTCTCTCAAATGTCTGCAGCATATGAAGGTTTTATTTATTTGCCCTTGAACAATGATGTTTTAGACGAAAACTCGCAGGTAAACAACTACTAATCTTATTCCTAGGGGCTGAGATAATTTTTGCCTTTTCTTGATTTGGATCTTACGATCAGGACAATATTTAGAAGAAAAAAAGTGAAATGAACCCATCATCCGTCAAACCAATAACCAGCTTGCTTTGTGGGGAACTCTTTCCCTTTTAGAGAGAGTCTTTGTCTTCGTGAAAAACAAACCTTCCTTGAAGGACTGGGAGCTGAAAGTACTGAAAAAAATATTACAGAATGCAATTTCTGAGCTGGTAGCAAATATTAGAATTGACAGGGTTTTTTTCATATTCTGAAGGAGCTTTAAGTCCCAGCTATTCATCTGAGGATCTGGCTGCTTTTGTGAAAACAGGACAGAGTTCAGTCTCAAGGATGGGCTCTTCTGTTCATGGTTACAGGGACTTTTTAAGAAACAAACCACTAAGATATGATGGAGAGGTGTGTGAGTCTGTGTCTGTATTCTATGACTGCAGCATTTGCATCGAAATTCACCCTTCTGCTAATTCTCTCTCAGAATCTCTGCTTTTAACTGAGGTACATGCAAGGAGCAGAAACCAGTCCAGCACTGGCTCTTCTGACCATTTTGAGCTGTGATGACTAAAGACAAGTTAACATACTGTGGCTTGAAAATGCTCGGATTGTGCATACTAAACCAAATATAATTTCAAACAAAACCAAATATAATTTCAAACAAAATAATACAGAGATTATGATAGTTTCTTATTAGTAAATACTCTGGATTAAATTTAGTAAAAATCTGTATTAAAAATTCTCCAAAGCTGGGAGCAAGTGTCTCTGGAAAACTGCAGAATGTTTGACACCAACATATAATTTAGGTCTAACCTGCTACGTGAGATACAGAAGCCAGAACATGAACCTGGTTATTTGCACAGCAATTAATTGGGTTTCCTGTCTCAAAGTCAAGAGGGAGGGAGGACCTTTCCAAAATTTAGGCAAGTATTGTGAATGGAGTTTCTTGCCACAATTCTGATAATATTTGAGCTGTCACTATTATCTATTCATATTTTAGTCATTAAAATCAGGGCACCAGATCATAGATGCTGTAGACAAAGTAGAAAGAGATTTTTCCTAGAAAATGATGTACTTTCTCTTCATATAGATATGTAGAATACACAGAGAACAGACCAGATAAGGTGTTGGTTTAAATATGGTTTGAATTCGAGGCATACAAGCAGTGAATACTTCCAGTAGCCCTTGTGAAACAGGAGTTGATAGTAGATGCGCATCCACACTATGGGAAAAGAATTCCCAATGGTCCTTTATTAGCATTAATGCCATCCTCACTAGCGTCTTCAGACATGCAGCGTCATGCATAAATCAGGGAGAACCCTACCTTCTGGCAGGGCCTATCTCAGAAAGACATCCAAAATAGGAGGAAGATGAGAATTTGCCTGGAGTGGCAGGATGTGGGGCAGGAGGGTGCACAGCTCAGTGCTTAGTGCCCTGAGCTGCTACACATGGGGTATATTATGAGTGCTCCAGCTCCTAGGCAAACTTACTCCTGCTGTTTCACACTTTGGCAGCTTTTTGGTTGGAAACAGTGGAAAAGTACCTCAGAACACCTTCCACCTCTGCTGCATGAAGGACAATGTCACCAGAGAGCAGAATGGAGCTCCCAGTCTGCACGACAACATTTGGACACTTCTGATGAGAACCAAAATAACTTTAAATGATAGATCTCTCTTGCTACACATCACAATGGCCCTTCTTTAAATGACTGACGAGAAGTCTTAATGTATCCTCCTTCAACGTTTGCTGTGGTGTGTGCCTGGGCTTTTGATTACTTTCACCTTTTCCTTTGTTATTTTATTCATGCAAATTCCAAGTTGCCAATTTCTGTCCCTCCAGATTTATGGAAGCACGTCACTGTGTTCAAATAACAATGCTGGAAAATAAAGTGGAAACAATGACACTGGAGAAAATTATGATTGAATGATGCTTTAAATGCACACAATGACAAAGCTGGGACATTCTGACCTGAGCTAGCGTCAGTTTAAAGAAAAAGCCATGAGGAGTGGTGGCTACTTTAACTGAGAACTTGCTGGCAGTTTTTTGTTTCCCTGACAAAAGTAAACTTGATACTGAGCATCTGAAGCATCTCACCCAGGTCTCTGGATGTTTAAGAAATGTGGAACAGAGATATTGATACTACCTCATTTTTTTTTTTCAATCTTAAAAAATTCATCAGTCTTTTAAAGAAAAGGCTTTCAGAAAACAAAATAGTAGAAAATTCGGGTACAAGCCTCAACTCCACCTTAAATGTGTGTCCTCTTTCACTGTGTGGCATTACTAATGTTCCAAAGGTTGGAAAGCTCTTTGGAAGATTAGGAAGAGGTGTAATTAGATGGTCCTTTTAAACGCATATTATATGCTCAATAGATCTGAACTGCTCTCACAGTGTCACTTCAGCCCATCACACAACTGCCTTATTAATGCACGTACTTTTCCACTGGTGAAGTGGTTGTCCTTGATTATTTTGTTGAACCATATCCACTTCTAGAAATCAGGAACCATGTATAAAAAGCTGCAATGCCACTGTATGGTAACTCAGCTTGGGCTGTCCTGTTGCCATTTCTAATGGTCCATGTAAGCCCAGAGAAAAGAACTGATAAAACCTTTGGTCCAGCCCAATGTAACTGGCACAAGGAGAGCATTTGAGAGTTGACCTAAACCTGGTAAGTCTTGGCAGTCTCCCAGCACATCCCAGGTGCTCAGGCTGTGTGTAGAGCAAGCCGTGTACAGCCGTGGCAATGAGCTGTGCAATCTCATCTCCTCTTTTGACCAACCCATCCAGCGTCCATGAGGGCTTGAACACTTTGATGCTTTTGTTTTCTGAAAAGACTTTGTGTCAAAATATGCGATTCTTTGCAAAAAGAACACCCTGCAAGCTATTGGCCTAAATTGCAGTAGCCTCAAGCCTACCTATTCAGCTGACTGTGTTTCCAAGGGGCTGCAGCAAAAACCGGGCATTGGCAAGGTTCAGGACCACATCCCAGTGATTTCCTGCCCCTGCAAAGCAGCCTGGGGGGAGATGCCTGCTGGAGACCTTCCTGTCCAGGGACCCTGCTTCCCAAGGGAATAATAAAGATGTTTAAATTTTGTCTTGAAAAAACTCATTAACTCCAGCAAATTTGGGGTGGCTTTGTGCTGATTAAATTATTTGCCCAGCCCTATTGAACACTGAATAAATGTAGTCATTCAAATGTTGGATAGTTAGTAAAGGCATTTTTTCCACTCTAAAGGTGTAATTCTTTTCCACGAGATTTAGACAGCAGATATTGACAAAAGAATAGATAATAGATAATTGATGTCACAGGCTGAAAAATAAAGTTGTCGATCAGCCAGAGTATAAGTTATCTCTCTATGTAAAGTAATATAAAATAACGATGATTTATTGCTTGAAAAAGTTGCTAGATTGAAAAAATCCTTTGGAATTGCTGGTGAATGCAGACTGATTTTTCTAAAGAACTCTACCCAGACCTATTTCTCTTCCAAAAGAATACTTCTGGTTTTAATTATATGTATTCGACAAAACTGCATTTCTAAAAAGTTATACCATTAGAACACCAAACATCCCATTTTTAATACTTATGGAAAGAAGAATCTTTTTGGTTGTCTAATTTGATACAGCAAGGAGATAAGAAAAGATGTGATTTAGCTTTACAATATCCTTCAGGTGCACTGCATCACACAACCTGTAGCAGCTTCACCTATTAAACCTCAAGGAAATAAGATAAAAACGCTTTGTAAAAATAGCAATAGTCTCTAGGACAGGCTTCTCCACGTAAAATATTAGCATTGCAGGGGTAAAAGATTAGTACTGGAGGAAAGGTGAACTGTTTAAAAGCTATTTCCTTAATATCAGGAGAGTATCCACTTTAGGAGTGCTTCCCCCATGTTTCATTTAGACACCTCTCAAACTGGAAATCTGCTTTGAGTGCAGAAAATAATCTCATGCTCTTTCCAAAGAGTCCCCTTGGAAATCCATTGCACACAAAGCAGCAGGGGTATAGGTTACACTTCACAGGGATCCATCTATGTAGCTCAATATATTCCTCAACTTAGTTTCTGGATGTTTTCCAGAGTCATAAAAATGGCATCCCATCATGTGTGCCTTTACTGTGCCTTTTCTAATTTTTTTCCTGTTACCCTTATGAAAAAGGACCTTCTCTCTGATGGTGACATCTTTCTATCCTGAACTTTGTGAGATTTGTTCCTGACTAAAACACCTTTTTTGTGTTACTAGTTTCTTACGCTGTTTTCACACACTGTATTTACAACTCCTAATATTGTCTAGTTTATGGTACCCTTGAATTTCATATATACATTCAAAGGTGCTTGAAAGAAAGCACAGCACCTAAAATAGCTTGTGCCACTGCCCTAAAATATTAATCACTAGTGTAACTCCGTAAGAGTTACATCAGGCATGAGTTTAACCCTACTTTTTGTTTTAAATCAAAAGAAATTGATTTCTTTAACAAACACACCCTAAACCACAGGATCAAAGGCAGCTGAAGCACTATAAAAACCTCTTATTTCTTTCCCCATCCCCCTTCCCCAAAAGCTATGGGGCAGCCTGTAAACTGGCTTTTTAAGCACACCAATTTAGAAGCAGCTGATTTTGCTAACAGCAGTCCTCAGCTGTTGGCAATGATGTCACTGGTTAACACTTCACAGACCACAAACTGCTAGAGTACTTCATATTGACTCTGGCTCTCTGGATCAAATGAAATGCTGGTATGTAAGTTACTGAACTAGAAGACGTGTTTGTGGTCGGTCTATCTATCTATCTATCTATCTATCTATCTATCTATCTATCTATCTATCTATCTATC
>JANVCC010000077.1:8725609-8929437 GCA_025345505.1 Todiramphus chloris collaris
ATCTATCTATCTATCTATCTATCTATCTATCTATCTATCTATCTATCATCTTCTCTCAGAAATGTATTGTTTTCAAAAAGATTGAGTTAAATTTGTGTCCATGTGGCTGATTTTCCAGAGACAAACTAGGAATAAGAATATTTCTTGAACACAGAATAAGCTTCATAGATAAGTAATTTATGGAATATCTTGGTATCCCAATGTATTTTCAGGAAATAGGCCATAACACATCGCATAAGGAAATAGTGTATCGACAGAAATGAAAGTTAGTGATTTGGGAGAAAAATTGTTTTAAGATTAAACTTGTGATATTTAATGTTTTATAATATCGCATAAGTAAGTCCAAAGCCAAAGAAAATGTTCCACACGCCACACACATTTTTCCAGTTGAGAACTGTGTTTCTGTGGTTAAGAAGTGTGCTTTCATGGATTTTTTTTTTTTTTGTTTTCAAATTTTCATTTAGAACTTTAGTTATAGACTATAATGTCTACATTTTTGCTATCAGCACCTTAACAGATACAGAATATACACAAACTTTTGAATCAACAGTAGCCATTAAAAAATTCAGAAGGTTAAAATGAATACAGCAAAGGTGTAAAAACAAAATCAACAAGAGTCGGGAGTGCCCATATTGTGATGAGATGCAAATGCTCGTGCTTGTTTACAGCACTGGGTTGTTTACAGACTGTCAACGTCCTCTGACAGAGCTCCGAGCTGGCAGATACCTGATCTGAGAGCTCTGCAGCAATGCTGGCACGATGCTGTCCCCACACTAATAGTGTCTGCCCTTTCCTACCACCCCTGATGAGTGAGACAGGGGAAACAACATGTAGCTGTGCAGCTACTGGACTGTCGCTCTGGGCTCTACCAGCCCCAGCAATATTCACCTCTTTCCATGGCCTGCCTGTGTCCAGGACACTGGCTCAGTAAAGGATAACCACAAGGGCCTGCAGAAGCTGCCATTTGATGTTTTTGTGGCTGTTATGTGGAGGAGGAGTTGCTGTGGTGGAAGCCCTGCTCTCAATGTCTGTGTTTTTTTTTTTGTGGAGGTAGAGCAAGAAAAGCTTGGTGCTGTTGTAAAATGGACATGAGACTCTCACTACATTCTACATTTTCCTTCCACAAATTAGCCTTGTTGTTTTCTTAAGTGTCTTTAGGTTTCTGCTGGGCTCTGCATGGTTTGTTCCAATATGAGGACCTGGAGGGTCAGGCTTGTGTCCCATTTTCTGCACAGCATCCTTCTGTTCCCTTTTACATTTGCCAGTCTCTGAATTCTTATCAGTTGAGGTACAGAGTCTCTAGGAGGCCACTAGCAAGAGACTGATGGTCTTTGCTCATGTTTCTTTGCTTAAAAGACAAAATATTTTCTCTCCTAAAGTGTGAGATGCCTTCACCATAGCTGGCACTGCCACAGAGAGAGGAGACTGTACACTTTCCCATTCTGCCCTTCCTGTTCAATGCATCTATCTGTGCACTCTCCCAGGGCTTTCTGAGTAATGGTGAAGGATTAGAGAATGAATGTGGGTTCTTAGTTGCCCATGTTTGAGGGGCAGGTTACCAGCTGCACATGTCTTCAGACAGCCCTTATTTATGAAGATGTGCTGTTGTTCTGTGAGCAGGTTCAGCACACAGAGTTTACTGTGCGTTAATTTAAAAAGGCAGAGAGAACTCTAGCAAGACACTCAGCAGTGTCATACACTGACATGCTGATACGCTGTGTGATCCACAGGGCATTGATACCTTTGCCAGAATGAACAAAGTAGCTCTGCCTTGTTATGTTGGAGTCATAGTCAAGCCCTTTCTCAGATTTCAATTCCATTTTATATCCCCTGTGGTTGTACACAAATTCCATGGTTGAATAAATAGACTTTGGTGATGATTACTTGGAGCCTTAGGGGTTAACAGTGTTCTTAGCCTTTTCCCTAATTGGTGTTTACTCTCTTGATGCCTTTCCATGTGCATGCTATAAAATATTCTCCAGAAAGAGTTTTGCCTATTGCCAAGATGTTATGCTTTGCACTAGATGAAATTCCTTGACAGAAAGATATGAAATGCACCTGTTGTAGTGCTGTGATAAAACTCTGTGAAATAATATATCAGCTATGGAGTGGAGACACCAGGCCGTGAAATGTTCTTCACTACCTGTCCTGTAAGGTGTGTGCTCAAAGAGAGCTCTGCTCTCTTTTAAACTATAGGGCAAATGCATTTGGGTGATGGCTGGATTCCACAAAGTTGTTAAGCAATTGAGTCTACATCACTGAAGGGGAGATCCTCATGGGGAAGAGTTGCCCTGGATATTACAGGCAGTGGGGAAGAGAAAGCAGGCACAGAATTTAAACTTTGGCATCTCTATGCTGTGTTACAAATGTGAAGAGGTGGACTGTGGAAAACTCAGAAAAGATACCAATTTACTTCTACTTGAGACAACTGAATCAGTTTGCTCCAGATAGAAACCTTTCTGTGTCTTGTAGCAGTTTACCCCTCTTGCAGTCCAGACACTAATAACAGCTCATATCCCTGCAGCTGTGAGGTTGTAAATCCATCCTGGCATTTCTGCAGTGTACGTCTCTTATGTGTGCTGAAAAGATATCTTGGCTTCCAAGAGATGTCTCCTCCCCGTCAAAGTCACTGATACTGAGATTAGTAACAACTTTAATGCTCTCTTTACCCTTCCCAACAAAACTGGACTCTGAACTGGTGCTAGAAGTCAAAGCCCAATTTAGATTCTCATAGTATAGAAGGTTGTGGCTTTTCTGAGTGGCTTGGTTATGGCCAACAGCTCTTGATGAGCACCTCTGAATACTCTACCTGCACTCAGTCAGCAAAGAGGTTGAAAACTAGTGCAGAGATCTGGATAGATGAATAATGCTTGGCTTTACTGTTATAAAGCTATAAGACAAGGACACTTTCTTCTAGAGTATGCAATTAAAAATGACCTGATGTTGTCTGCTTCCCACCTTTCAGAAAAAGAGCAGTGATCCAGCTGGTAAGGTCCTGGATGATGCACACATTAGGAGACCACAAGGTTCTGTCAGGAGGAAAGCGTTATGAAGTGTCAATTGGAAGGTGACCACACCAGTTAGGAAATAGAGATTTCTCCCCCCTCCCCAAATTAGCCCTGTGCTAACTTAGCACGCTGTGAACTTGCATCTAAAATTCAGGAACAGAAGAGGCATTGTCTGGATGTTTAGTTCTCTTTACATGTACAGACGCAAAATATTTCTGCACAGATAAAACCATTGCTTACAGGCTAAAAACTACGTAGGAAGGAAAATAGTATTTTTGTATTTATTTATGATGTACTCAATGATAATTTTATTCTGTGACCATATTCAAATATAAGCATGTATATAGTCTGTCAATATATTTGATGTTGCCTATTATAACTGATGTAACCCATTCACAAACTCTAGCTCCTGTCATATTAAATCCCAGCTCTAACTTCCATATTAAAACCACTTTTTCCTACTCTAAAAGCCCACTTAAAATTTAGAGGAATGCAGGTTTAACTGAGCTTCAAGATTTATGTAAAACAGGGAGAAGGGAATGCTAAGATTTAACAAATATGCATGGTCTCAGGTTTAAGACTATGCCCTAAACAAGATTAATTGAATATTTTCCAACAAGGTTTTTTTTTGACAGGAAGCTGGATTTGGTTGAATGATGTCCCTTTAACTTCTCCACCCCCTTCTGCCCCCAGCAATATCTGCTTTCCATGGAATTTTGCTTTTTTGAAAAATTGAAGATCCCTCCACTCTCCAAATCTGAAACCTGTTTAAAAATGACATGCTGTCAGTTAAAATTGTCACTGTGGGCTTTTTACTACCATTTACTCTTTGGGCTCCTAGCTAATTTCCTATTCCTCCACACGGGGGGACTCCTTGGATGCACCCTACCAGGTTGGCAAGTGGCAAAAGAGCATGGAAGGAAATAATCTTACCCTCCCTGTTTCTTGCCTGTACCTTCACTCCTTCCACTCTCCAGCTTCTGATGCCTTGCCTTTTATTTCCCAACCTTGATCCCTGTTTTCGCATCTCTCAGGTCACACATCAGCAGTTTCCCTCTCATGCTGCCTCCTAGCAGCGGGGAGATCACCAAGAACAAGACTGATTTCTTGGCTTGCTTGCAACTCCAAAACAAACAAGCCCAAATAATTGTTAAAAAAATGAGTAAATAAAAGGATATTCTAAGATTTTTTTTTTTTTTCCTGAAATTCAGAGAGATTGTAAAAACAAACTCTTTATGGATAAAAGTATTTCACTTGGCTGGATGGAACACAGTTATTCTGGATGCACATGAGGTTTTTCATACTGAATTTCAACATGGTTTTTCTTCAATAAAAGTGAAGGAAATTTTGCTATTAAAAATGGATGAAATCAGGAAAACATCCAATCTCTCATTTTTGGAAGACGTTACAATAAATTTGGCTTTTTCACATACGTGCTTTCACAAGACTTTAGTGAAAGAGGACAGAATTTTTAAGTGTCTCTATCCCTGCCTCTTGAACTTTAATTAAGTGGCAAATCTTCAGAAAACCTAATATATTCTGGCTTTTTTTGGTAAATGCAGTACAGGCAGACTTCTTGTGCATCATTTCAGTGCTTGTTGACATGGCAGGAGGTGGTAGCAGAGGCACAGTCACTTAGAAGATAGTGCACGGAGGTGATTTAATTAATACCAGTCTACGCACTGGGCAGCTTAGGGCCCTGGGGCTGCAAGCATTTGAAGCTCTTTTCCCTAAGTTTCGTGTGTTGTCATGCTCTTGTAGGGGCAATGCAAGCACCTGCCCATCAAGGCTCAAAATATAGAGTTGAGGTCTAGCTGAAATACTACTGAAATGAACAGGGAAGCCTTTCCTGACACGTGTGTCAGAAAGTAGCCAGGTAATCATCATGGTGAATTACATCTCATGTAAGTGCAGCAATTAAGAACAACATTGTATATACAGCACTTCTCACCTTGAGGTCCTGCTTTTCCCCGTGAGCGTGTTCAGGTTTTGTGCTGTAGTTATGCTATAAAGTGACCATGAAAGTGCTCCTCAAGGACATATGTAATGTCAACTTTGTGATGGAGACATCTATTCTGCAACAGGCTAGTTCAGCTTTCCATCCTCTATCCTTTCAGGCTCTGGAAAGTATATTTTCTCTAACATCAAGTAATTAGATAAATAAATAGCCATTAGAAAACAGATGATGGCTACCCCATTTAATTAATAGAGAGGTTAGTGTGATGTGCTGCTGTGTGAGCTTATTTAGCTTCAAATGTTGGATTATGTCAGTTCCATGAACCCAAAATATGAAGGAATCAGATGACAGAAGGTTTAGTTATGCTCCAGTTGGAGGGTTAACAGTGTAAATTCTGCATTATTAAAAGTGAAGTATGGACTGCTTTTGGCATTTGGACCTCAGCATATGTTCCTAACATTTTTCATTTTAGTGCTAGTTGAGTCTGGGATTAAACTCCTGGCTCCCTGAAATCAGTGAGAATTTTGATCAAACTCATCTTTAGCTGAACTAATTTGCAGGGTTCAGCATCAAAACACATAGCCCGTGATTTCAATGAAACTGAGTATAAAGTTACTCTAAGTGGCTATTTAACAATGGCATGTGAAAAAGAATGTATCTTTGCTGATTGTCAAACTTACCTCATGGTAGACATTTCCAGGCTAGACCAGAACTATATTACCTCCAGTAGGATAAAAGCAGAGAATTTTTATAGTGGCTTTTGAGAGATGGAGATTGACCATTTGTGTGTCTTCATATTTCATATAGAAATGCCTTTTAATTTTTTTTAATATATTAATTTAGTTGCTATTTTCTTGAAGGAACTTTGAATGATTCTTTGGGGGTTTGGTACTTTTTTTATCAAGAAACAGTTTGCATTTGGGACTTCCCCAAGGTATCACCAAAATTTACAGCTAACCTAAAACATTCCATCATAACCCTTTTAAAGGATGGCTTCTATTTAAAAGTATGGCTGCACTGTGATTTTACCAGGATGAAATGAAAGATGTTAAGCTATTCCAGGGTGGATTTCATAATTGCATCTCTTTATATCAGGCTAGTGATTTTCATTAGCTTAATAAAAAGACATTTTAGCACTTGAATGCTTTCCAGAAACTGTTTAACGGATTATCAAAAGCAGCTCAATTATGGCAAAACAAATGGCAAGATTCAATATAAACATCAAATGAACCTGATCTTATATTGCTAGGAATCAAATTCCTGGAGGAGCAGTACCACAAGTATGTTAGTCGCTATAGAGATGCCCAAATTCCACATGATGATATGCATATGTTCCATTGTGAAGAAAAATTTAACTTTGGTCATGAACATTTCTCCATGGTCATGCTGAAAGCACATTGAATTATGCACTGACCCACAGGCATGTTAAAGAGGGGAATTCTTTTAAAGAAAAAGCTATAATGCACAGGTTCTTAAAATGTGGTAGAGATAGGATTTATATAAATTTAGTTCTCTCTACAATTTGGTTTCATGAGAAAGAGAAAACACACTCAATGTAGGATAGAAAACTGGAAAACTTAAATATCTTCCAGGACTGTATGTCCTGGACATGTTTTCCAGAGATGCATCCAGTGATGGCCTCCCAGTTGTTCTGATCTAGAACATCCACTGAAGTTTGCTGAACCTCCCTCTGCCTCTGTGCATGCATATCTCCAATATAAATGCCACAGCCCAAGGTTTCTATGCCACATAGTGAGCAGATGAACATGGTGCACAATGGTGGGTCTAGGTTGGAGAGTGTGGGCACACCCATGTGGCATAGGCACACCAAACTGGAAGGTTAGTAAATGTTCTGCTGAATGGATGTAGTGGTAATGTTCTCATTAACTTCAACAGAGGCCAAGACTTAGAACAAGAATAGCTCTTCTGGAACTATTCTTTTAAAACTACCACAACAGACTCAGCCTTCAAGGCCATTTGATCATTTGGCTTAGGGCTGTTGATTAATGTAATTCAATATTCTGCCACTAGATACTTAACTGAGAAGAACAAACATTTCTATATACACTACCGAGAAGAGAACCAAACTGTCTTTTTGCCAATACTAATACATACAGTAGTTTACATACAGGGAACTACTGTTTTAAGGTTGTAACTCAGTTTTCTCATCCTCTTTCATCCAAAGACAGTCCTGTCTTACTCAGTCCTGAGACAGACACCTATTGCAGTGATATCACTGATCTATAGGATGACATTTCTGATAAAACTGTTTTTCATGTATCTCATCAACATGGCAGATTTCCCTTTTGCTGTAGTCTCAAAGATTTATACATTAACCAACCTTCTATTTCTGAATTTGTCATAAGAGGAATTTAAAAATATGTCAAGATGCTTTTCACAACTCAGACGTGATGCAAGAATATATTTTTAATTAGCCTTGTCTTATGTTTTCTGGATGAGCCAAGTGGTACAGCAACTATTTAAGGTGTGACTACATAGTGAGAATAGAAATGCACAAACTATGACATTTAAAAAAAAATATTTGATGTCTGACATATGACCTAAAATTTGCCTAAACAATTTCTTGACCAGAGGCCATATATGCTGTATTTGAAGCTGAAAATATTTTATTGTGATTTGTAGCAGTGGGAGTGAAGCCTGGATTTATAATGGAAACAATCCTAACCACAGTTATGGCAGAGCTGCCACTGTCACATTACAGGCTGCCATTTTTTTCCACGTTAATTTTGCTTTTCCTTTTGCACCCTATATTCATTGGAGAAAATCACATCCGCATCAGTTGTGCAAATATTTCAATAAGCAAAGTTTCTTTCCATCAACTCAGTTTGGGTTTCCTGCACTGCCCATCTACATAATGTGCAAGCACTGGGTGCCACCATAAGATATCCTAAACCTGCTCCTGTGAGTTAGCTATTACTGTCTCCTGAACATGGTGTTATATAACGTAGAAGGAAAATATAATAATTATATTCTATCAGATTTGTTTTCCCTCTTTGTTGGTTTTTTTTTTCTTCCAGGAAAGGTGAGGGAGAAGAGGATGTGCAAAGAAATGTGTGTAATTTGTGGAAGATTTGGAGACCCTTATTTTCTCATGGATAGCAGGCTGAAGGTCTGACTTTTAGTCTTAACTGACTGTATATTTGGTTCTTCAAGACATCTTTCGAATATTCCAAGACATTTGATTTCTGAAAGAACCAACTTCACTGGGATGCTGCATTTGTTAGAACTGAGATTTTAAAGTTACTCTAAAGAGCCTGTTTCACATATGTGGATGGAGTCACCTGGTCTGCCATCAAATCAGCATGGATTGCTCAAGAGACATACTGGTGTGATACCTTTCCCAAGATATGTATATGCTCCTGCAGAGGAAACTTGCAGAACCTCTCTCTCTATCAGCCTCTAAGGGGACATCTTTTGGCTGAAAACACGACTAAATTAGACACACAGAACTTCCAAGCATGCTTCTTCCTTCATTTTGTGGTTCTGATGCACGTTACCTCAAACCAAACCCCCAAATGTGAGTTGTACAGCTTTAGAGAGGTTTATCAACACCATTTTATAACAACCACATGTATAATCACAGCATAGGCACAGTTGTATTAACTCTTTTATGTCATTTAGCCTACTTATTCAAACTTAGAGGGTTCTGAGTTCCATTAGAAGCAGAACTATTCTGATCAGTACAGGTAGGGGCAGATATTATGTACTATCTTTTGAGTGCATTTCTGTGTTAAGAAATGCAGATCAACAATTAGCATGTTTAAATTCTTTGAGTACTCTAACACCAACATGCTATTTTCTACACTATATAATTTCCTTGCAATAAAAGTAAAATAAGCTTTCACTTTCCTACTCCTTTTCTAGAGTTTTTTCCCCAATGTATTAGAACAGACATTCACTTAAATATATTGAATATATGTTACTTTTGCCAGTTATCCGTTTACCTATAAGGTGTTGTATTTGTTTCTCTTCTCAGGTAGAAATATTATATCATTTCCCACCTCAGATTCCCAGTGATTCACAGAGATCACATGTATTACTCACCTGTCCTTTATTATCAGACACAAGAATTTGTGTCTCATTCATCTCAGAGCAAAGTTAGTATCTCACAAGTCGCATTCCTCAGCCTCGATAATCCTTTAATTTTGTCCAGTTCTCGTTTAGTCTCAGTTCTCTTGATTCCTGTCATGAAAATGTGCCCTGTCATGAAAATGTGCCACATCATAATAGCGTGAGATAATCCTGTAATCTTTCTCAAATATTTCTCCTTTCCACACCTATAGAATACTACTTTCTCTAATGAGTACTGTTGGCCCAGTTCTACAGCTGGGAAGATAAGGTTGTATTTAGGCTTCCTATTCAAGCTGTTAAAACAAGCAGCAAGGCCACTTTCCATAGACTGTAGAGAGAACCAGAATTTGGCATTACTGGAGATAGTATAGTCTAAATAACTCATTGCCCTTTTGAACCAAGATACATGCTTAAGACTGCTGCAGGCTGAATAGGGCTTGCAGAGATGAAATGTTTGTCTTCATACTAAACACTGAAACCCCAAACACTGAAATGTAGTAGAACTTCTAATTTCAGTCGTGCAGAAGGTTTGAGATAGCATTGCTCAGTCCTTACTCCTGTTAGCCATGGCAGCCTGGATGCCACCAAGCACAAGTATCTTCGGCGAAGATAAAGCTACTGAAGATTTAGCTACTCTTCAGTAGATAAAATGAGCTTCCAAGGGTCTCATAAGGCATCTGTGGCAGAAAAATGAACTGATTTAAGGACCCATAAGTCTCAGAGTGTTATCATAACTGTTACATCAACTCTTTGCTCTGTGAAACCACTTCCTGATGCTGAAATACAATGATACTTCTCCCCTCCATCTCAGTGACCCACAGGACATTAAAACAATACTCTTCCCTTGTTCTTTTGGCCTGATTGTTTTTACCTTCTTAGCCTTTCTGGTGTGTTTCCACTGGACCTATTCTCCCGAGTCTCTTGGAACTTGCTGCTCTAGAGAAAGGACAGCACAGTCATGGGGAATACAAGTGCATGTCTACTGGCCTAGTACACCTAGACATGTTGGAGTATCAGTAGAGCTCAGAGGTTCATCCAGACCCAGCCAGCTGTCTGTGTAGCTATCCTAGCACTTTCTAACAGCTCAAGAAAGTCTACACAACTTCCAGATCAGAAGTGGGTATTCCTCATCTGGCTACCTGGCCAACTCCGAACATATAAATGTGCTCCACAGGGTAGAAAATGGGGACAAAACATGTCCTTCTCCTTGCTTCCCACCCATTTCAGACCTGACTGGGCCATTGGCATGACAGAGAGAGGGAAAGACATGTGATGGGGTGTTTTCCCATGTGATTCATTGTGTGGGCTCTCCAGGCTGCAGTCCCTGGCCAAGCTGCATCTCATCCTAATTTTGCAACTACTTCCTTTCATCTCTTCTTTGAATGCCTGTTTAGATTGTTTCAGATTCTTCTAGTTGATTCACTCCAGGACTATTATCATGAAAAAAAATGAAGTATTCAGGGAAAACAGGCAGAATTTAGAACAGTCAGTGTAAATATATGATGTACGTACAAAATAAAGTACTGTGGGTATCTTTGAGTGAGAGCAGATCAATGACAGTATCCTTTAGGAGAAGAGAGCTTAGAAGAATCAAAGCCCAAGCTGTGCACATAGCTTTGTTGGGTTTTAAGATGTGCAGTCCCACCCCATTTCTGTTGTGGGGATAAACCCCTTGTGTTTAGCTAACAGTGTTTCTCAGCCCTGAGTTATGATAAAGGCTTAGTTTAGCAACTTCAGAAATGGAACTGTTGAAATCTGTAGAGGTGCTGCACTGATTTGTACACATATGCCTGCACTTTGCCCGCACTCTTTATATAAATGATTCCCAGATTTCCAATTGTATTTTGTTTATAGACACGTTTTGCTTATTGTAAATTGCATATGGTTTTACCTCTAACCTTGGGTCTGATCCTTTCACAAAGAATCTGTCCAAGAAAAAGAGTAGATGATCCACTATTTGTTAGCAGTTCGTTATATATGTATGTGTATGTGAATAGATATATATATGTGGGACTGATACTGGGAGGTGCTGAGCTCTCTTAATCTCTTGTGAAGTCAACGGGAGTTAAGGGCACTCAGCACTTCCCAAAGGTAGTCAGAAAATAGCAGTTTTGGGGAAATTCTTGCTCAAGGTTTTCCTAGCTAAAGTACAAAAAAAACCCCAAACAACAAACCCAAACCCCACTTCTTAAAACCTTCCTTAAATGCTGGCACCTTGAGATTGTGACTATGTGTGTTCTCTCACTTTTTCACATGCAAAATGTGTTGCATGCTTTTTGTTGTAGTTTTAAGGATCAGATTGATGAAGGAGAGTTCAGAGACAGACGTACAGTATAAGAGACAAAGGTTTAGTAATGAGTTCAAAATTTACAAAACACAGAAGCAAATATGGCTTTAATACATGATGTGACCCTTTATAAGGCTTGAAATTACTCTTCAAAAATCATTCTGGCTTGACTTCAGAGCCGAGTGGATTGTGGGATACCACAGATTGACTTTGAGTAGTGGGTTGGTATTGCAGGAATTTTTTAATTTCCTGTAACTCACAACAATTTTCTTCCAGTTAGACCTTATCCTGCTGCAGTGTATTTACTGAACAATTTAGTACAGTGTATAAGCCAGATCAGAGGCACATGCATGCACTCGTACGCATATACATGCACACACAGAGGAAAATTAAAGTATTAATAGCAAATTTTAAAATTAATAAAAGAGAAAGGTTCAGTTTATTGTTTACATTTTTTATGTAATATATTTAATATCTAACTAATAATGTAAGGAGGAAGAAGAAACATTGGGCTGAAACATTTTTTTCTATTTTTAAGCAAATAAAAGTGGTTCAAATTGTATTAATGAATAGAAAATAATTTGGCAAATACTGGTTATTATTGTCCGTGAGGCTTTTTAATTAGTTCTTCAAACACATTTTCAGAATCTCCCCAAAGATACCCAATTTGCATGATTTAAAATAAAAATAATTTCCTTAAACTGACAAAGCTGCTTATGTATTTATTAACAGGAAAACAGCACTAAAAGGATCCCTGCAGTTCAAGGGGAGAAATATTTCTTGCTACAGAACTCCATGTGCTCATTTCATTTCAATTGTCTCACAGGTATTGCAGGGCAATTATTATAACATATTTGAATGTAAAAAATACAAGCCAGAAGGTCTATTATAATATAATTCAACAGCTCCAGCCCCCCCCCCCCCATGGATGATAGCAATGTATTTGGGTCACTGGAACTGCAGATACAGATTTATATCTGCTATTGATTTAAAAAAGCCTATTGGTGTGAATGGGCTATTGCAGCATATGTGTATATTGTTAAAAGGAACATATCATTATAGTAGTGTACACTTACCAAGAAACCTAACATTGTTTACTGGTGATTTATACAGACACACAGACGCACACAATGCATATGTATGTGAATTAATGGCGTGCCTTATTCTTTATCTAAAATCTACTAATGTCCAAGGAAAGCCTTTGCAATAATTGTAATTGGGTTTGTACTGGTCCTGGAAGAAACGAGCAGAGAAGAGTGAATGAAGCAGCTGTATGGAGTGATTAAAATATGATTATATCACCATAGTATGGGCAGGAGAATGTTTGACTGAAAAGAAAGAAAAAATACAGTATCTTTTAAAAAGCTTTCTTAAAGTTGGTGATAGTATCAATGTTACGCAGCTGTATAACTCAAAAATCAAACGTTAGAAAAAGAAAAGTCTAAGATTCCCCCAAGTGAAATAATTAAATGTTTCTTTAACTTTTGGATGCCAAATAGGAAGAGATCATAACCTCTAGCATTTTAGAAAGCAGGATGCATGATGGGATTTATTAGTAGATACAGAGTAAATAGCACTTATTAAATTTCAAGGTAACTTTATTCTCTGTTACTTACCAATGGAAAAGTCTCTTCTGAAATAACACTCATTAGAAATTGAAGGTTATACTGGCAAAACAGACTTGAATCCTTCAAAAATAGCCCCTAGTAAAAGTCATAGAAAGATCTGAAGCTGAGCCTATGACAAAAAAAAATGGAAACTTAATATGCAGGCAAAGTTTTTAATATGTGAGCCAGACACAGAAATATTGGTACTCTTTGAAATGAACAAGAATTTGATGAAACACTAAAGGGTTTCCTATATTTTATTTTATTGGACAGCAACAAGCAACTCAATGAAAGAAAATCCTGTAATAGCTGAATGTTCCTCAGTGTCAGCTCGGTACTTTAACAAGTGTATTTCCCTGCAACACAGAAATGTTCCTGAATGACATGGGTTGTGTCTAGATTGCACCCTCAGTTCTTCACCTAAACCCCAGCTGGAGTTCTTCTATTGACTTAACAGGGCTTTGGATCAGGCTCCAAAATAATGAAGGGACAAATCCCTTGAAGTCTTTATTTATGTCTAGATTGTTTTCTCTCATCAAAGATTCCCCTGAGGCTCTTCCTTCTGCATTCTCCTGTGGAGAGTTTGCGCCTCCCCGTAAATCAAGCTACATCCCTGCTCCCTGGAATCTCACAGATGAACCTGGGATTTGGGTCTTTCCTGGTCCCATGCACTCCCTCACAGCTGCTCAGATCCTTCTTAATTCTTGGAGACGCTCAATTAAAGTGGATTCTTGACTGTTGCAAGTGTTGCCATAACTAAAATATCAGAGTGTGTATGGGGAATCAATGAATTATGAAAAAAAACCCGTATCTTTAAGCCTCAGTAGTTCCTAACAAAATTGGAATAATGAAGAGATCTTTCTTCCTCCTTTTGGACATGTCTGAGATCCAAGTTGAGTGGTCTTTGGAGACACCTTGGTTTCTATCTAAACTTGGATGGCCAGGTATCTTCACATCCCAAGACATGCATTGTTTCACCACTGAAGTATGAGAAAATGGCATCCCATCTACCTGGCCACAGAAATCTAGGCATTTGTTGCATACAGGCTGGATCATGGTCTTTAGCTGTGCATGAAATGGGTATTTATCCCGCTCCATGTTACAATCTCTATGCATCTTCACAAGTACATGACCACTGTCCAGGGGATTCTGGTTTTAGGGTGTGGTCCTAATCTCTTAATGTCCTAGCAAGTCATCCCACAGTCATGTAGAGTGTAAGGTGAATACATATCTAGGAATCATTTTGACAAATGTATCCCTTTAGAGACAAAACAAATGATGAAGCTCCTGAGCTATAGGGACAGTGCATTCTAAGAGTCAAATTTATGGGGCGAATTCCTTTTAAAAAAAATCAGATAAATCTAAATTTTAAACATTCTTATAAAATATTTCAGCACTTTCTTCATTCAGAAAGTATTATTATTGTAAATGGTTGCACAGTACTGAATCTCTGTCTAAGTTGTCCAAAAAAGACTGAGTTTACTTTCCTTTCTTCACATTGCTGCTATATTTGTCGAAGGAGGAGGAAACGTATGAAAGATGTAGTTATTAATTCTACAGGAAAAGCACTAAGATACAATAGTGGTGTACAAAAGATGTTTTGGGAATTTCTCAGAAATAGTTTTCTTTTGGTCTTGCTTGGATAGACTTTGAGTAAACAGTTCTTCTTCCACAAGTGAGTTTCCTGTGGGCAGAGTGTGTATTTACATCCTACCTGTGTGATATGGCATATATGCAACACAGGTTTTAAAAAAATCCTATCTGGCTAAATCTTTTGTGCTGTCATTTTAGCAATCTTCATATGAGCAACTCAGTGCATCCGAAAGACAAATGAGAACAAGGGAAAGGACTGTCAAATAGAGAAAGACCAGAACGTCAAGCTTCAAAAGAGGGGCTGGTCTTGTGCATAAGGCCTCGCATAAGCAATCAGGCAATCTGGATTCAATTCCCAGCCTTTCCACAAATCTTCGATGAAAGTATGAGTATCGTGTTTGCTTTTTTCCTGATGGTCTTCGTAAGATATTCAAAAGCATATGTGATGTTCCTTGCTCTTCTCTCGCAGCGAAAATACAGGGGTATTATCGGCCATGCTAACAAGTCAATTTGACAGGTCGCTGTTGGATGAATATGCTGCTCCTGATGACAAGTGCACCAGCTCCCTTATGATTTTGGGGCTCTTGGAGGGTTCATTCAGCAGAGTGTTTGGTTACAGTCATTTCCTTTTAGTTACTTAACCAGTATCTCCTGTCTGCTTAGGCTGCAGTGGCAGGGCAGGAGTATGAAAGGATGTAGAAAGAGATGACCAAAAGAGATGACAATTCCTATTTTTCAAGTGGTATATTTAGTCCTGAGGAGTCTCCAAAACAGGGGAGGGTCAGCTTCATAATCACACTGGAGCTGTGCTGTGAGTTTTATATTTTAAGAGAACTCTTTGAGCCAGTGGCAGGTTCAGTCAGGGAACAATGGGAGCAGAGGCTGCTTCGCATTTCTTACATACCAGTGATGCCAATTTATGAATTCTTCTGTAAATCTCTGGAGATACGAACCATCTGTAAAGAATAAAAAGCCAACAACATTTATGCATTTGGTTACACACAAGAGGAGTGAATACATTTTGTTTAGACAATTCCCATGAATTCCAGTCTCGAGAGTCACTGACAGTGCATCTTGTTTATGAGCTTTAAATAATGACAGCAACGCAGAATTTCCAGATAGCTATACAAAAACATAGATTAATAAGTGACTGCCTCCCAGTTTGTTTTTGTTACTGTGCTTTCTAAAGGGACAAGTTACACCCTATTTGAATACGCTAGTGGGTGAGCAGAACTAAAAAAGCTTATCTGCTAATTTAATTTTATCTCCTAAATCAAAAGCAGTTATTATAAGAGCATCAGTTAAGTCATAATGATATGTTTTTTGCTTCTTGAAACTCCTTTATTAAAGAAGGAATAAACAACAATGCATGCGATGGACTTAGGGTATTTTCCAGGTCTTTTATCTTCCTTTGACCTTGGCAGTTATGTGTACAAAATATATCACAGGATTAGGCCTGAGAAAATTAGGATTTGTCATCTTTAGTGATACTTAGAGGTATTTTCCAATGTAAAGGTACTATTTTTCAATGCTTTTCCAGGTTTCAGGAACATAATCTATCTTTTACTCCTCAGAATGACCTACTGCCATGTCTAAATAGAAAAAGACGGCCTGCCATCTGATTGACAAGGTATCAGCGTTCCCACATGGTCTTTTCTTAAACCCCGAAAGACAAAAAAAGAAAGAGGAGGGAAAAATAAACGTGTATGCTGAGGTTAAAATCTGTTGTAGTGAACATGCTTCTGGAGCAGTGTTTGCTTACCCTGAGCCAGGGCAGAAGTTCTGTATTGCTTCAATGATATCAATGGACTTTAAAAGAAATTCTTTTATAGGAAAGCTTGGTTCATAGCAAAATTTCCCTCTTCTTAGGGCAAGTTCATCCCATCCTGGCAAGCACCCCCTGGTTTTGCTGCATGCAGAAAAGAAGACACCACTACTTCTCTTCAGGAGCTGACTCACTACCAGACTTGTGCTATTTCTAATCATGAATGGAAAGCCCAAGTTATTTGGCCTCACAGTTATTTTTCATCTACATTCAATACACTTTTGTCCTTATACCAACAATTTGCAATTAAACAGCTTCGTTGATGGTGGCACCACTGTGATTTCTACCATGTTGTCTTGCCATGCAGGTTAAGACACTTGAAGCAAGGCTTTTTTTGTTGTGTTTTTTTGTGGGTTTTTGTTTGTTTGTTTGTTTGTTTTGTTTTGGTTTGGTTTTTATTTCTTTTCTTTTTGGAAACTTTGCCTTAGCTTTATAAATAACCACCCTACTTACTCTCTGCAAGTTGCACTGTCCTGCTGCAAAAGAACAAGATCTATTATTATTTACCCTATTCTCAGCTCAGGCAGACAGGGAATAAGCTAAGGGATCAAAGTGTACAATCACATGTAAAGCTTGAAGGCTGTATGTAGACTCAGCTTTGCGTGGTGTGTAGGGTAAATTCCCATTAATCCACAGAGCTCTGTGGTTTACAGTTTGGTAACTTTCAGATCTTTTTGGTCAAGAAGCATTAGGTCTATGCTACTCTGGAGGCTGATCTCATGACTTAGCCAAGTACAACTAAACACACTGATGTTAAGATAGACTGTGAAGGTGAGGATATCCATGGGGCATGGGTGTCACGCCATGAGAAAAGCAGCAGAACGGAGTCTTTCCTATAAGGAATGACCTGAAAATCCAAGGCCATTAATGTGAATTTGAGATCAGCTTTACACAGCTTTACCAAGGGAGGCTATAAAAAAGACAAAATGCTCCAGGCCACATAAGAGTGCAGATGTTAATGAAAACAAAAATCAGAAGTTGAAGCATAACCAATTTAATGCCTGTCCGAACTTGTACCTGAGATATCCACTTGCAAGGCACGCAGCGAGAACCTGTGACCTCATTTCCCCTGGCACACGGGTAGAAGGTGTTATTTTCTCGTGCCATCACACAGTAACCGGAAGCTTTTCTTTCTGAGTGGTAACTTGCACAGACACAAGTTATTTCCCAGTAATGCAGGCGGCAACATATGTTGCCACTGCAGTTTGAGATGTCCATTAATTTAACAGTAAATCCCTTATCCCTGTAAAATGAAAACACCACATTCTACATGGACAGAGAGGAGCATATAACTCTGCTTTTCGGATGTTAGAGCCTCCAGTGGACGATTGTTCACCAATTTCAATTTACACAGCTGGCTGTCTCATCCTGAAAAGATGCCTTAGGACTGAGAAAGCATGGAAAGTAAATTACCATCTCATTCCAAACAACATCATTTCCCTCTCCCCCAGGCTAAAATTGAGGTATGTTAATACAACAATGTTAGGAAGTCAGCCCTGCTTCTGTTGGCACAACATTTGACCTATGTAAAGAGGCCAGAATTTTTTGAGTCTGTAGAAATGAAGTTTTGTAGATACCAGATATTTGTTTGTCTTACCCAAAGAAGATTACGAAGAAGGGGCAGCAGTGAAAAGTTTCACTGTCATTGGAGTAATGACTAAAACAATCCCATCTTCCAGAGTTAAAACGGGCGTTGTGGTAAAAAAATTAAGCACACGGAGGATTCTGTTCTTAAGTATTGCCAATTTTTCCTGTCCATGTAATACAGCAGTGGAAAATATTCAGTACAAGACAGTCCAAACCTATTTCTGACATTATCAAACATTGCAAGGGAATAATCTGACTCAGCAAGTTCATTATTGCTAAGGACACTTGAGAGTGCTGAGTTTACAAATTTGATAATGTTTAGTAAATGATTTTGATTACCGAGTTAAATTATAGTTCTCCATAATTAGCCCAATTAATGTTCACTATACTACTGTGCTGAAAATGCTAACAAAACACCCAGCCAAATGCTAAGCATGAACCATATATGACAGCAAGAGGGAGATGGGAGCTGTGGCAGAACCTCCTCCAGCACAATACTACTCTTTTTCATCCTTCCTTCACTTATTTCTGTTAGATTATATTAACATTTGTGAATGGTTTTCCAGAGCCATTGCACAACAGCAGGGAGTCTGGAATTGATATAGTCTTGAGAAATATTGTAAGGTAATATGATTTTTCTATTAAAATTTGATGCTTAGCAAAACTACAGAATCCATTTAGAGTTGTGTTTTTCTAAATGATCAGAATTGTTTTCCTTCTTCCTGAAAAGGGCATGAGTCAAATAAACAATACTAAAGAGGATGCTATTCCAAGGCATGTTAGAAGCTAGCCCTCATATCCTATGAAAAGTCAGATGCTACTGAGAGGCTAACACCCCTCTGCCTTTGAAAATCTCCTCCTAAATTTGTATGTCAAGGGATAACATCAGCTATATTATCACAGCCTAATAGGTCTTGATTCTCAGCAGACTTTACCAGAAGTGAAAGGACCTTTATTTTTTTTTTATTTGGAATGATACAAACAGTAGTTAGGCGATATCTGCACAGGTAAGTGCAGTTCAATATAGTCTCCTCAGGTGTGGGGATGAACATCCAGCCAGCCCCAAAAGTGCTCTCCCTGTCTGATGATGGGCTGAGCTGGAGATGCCAGGGCAGAATCTCACAGAGAGATGTGAAAAATTAATTTGCTTGGGATAAGGCAAAGGTTATGATTAGCTGGACTGGTGTTGAGAACACACCTCCTTGGAGGGACACACCCTGCCCCAGCCCTGCCCTCAGCCCCTGTGGTTTATGGTATGGTCAATATCATTACTGAATATGATCTATACAGAATACTAGGAGCAAGACCTAAGTGACCCTCCCACTCCTACCCCCTCTAACCAACAGGCTGTTGTACAAACCCTAGAGTGAGGAGGCAGCAGACAGAGATGTTGTCAATACAAGCGGGCCACAATGTTATTTTCAAACCATATCTAGGTTCAGCCTGGACTACAGGGGCTGTGGGGCAGTTCTGGGGGTGCACAGAACTACAGTCCAAAGCATGTGTGGGGACTGAGTTCAACTGCAAGGCACCTGCAGAGTTCAGGTACTTCCAGAATTAGGTAGGCATTGGATAAGTTGCCTTTCTAATCACAGATTTGGATTTTGTTGTCTCTGCTTTACCTAGGTCCTGCTGTGAACACATAAACCGTGTGGCTGATGCTCCTAATTCCTGTAGAACACATGGGCGGATGCCTCTCACTCAGCTATGATCATCCTCTTCCTTTCCCAGCCTCCCATGAAAGCGTGAAAAGTGCAGTTATTCATGCACAATAAGGCGTGATCGTTATCATGATTTGTTTCTGCAAATGTTGTTAAAACAAGGCAATATCTGAAGCTCCACAAAAGATGTGCCTTTCTCATGCAAAACATAACATTCCTAGCGAGTCGAATGCTGTGTCAGAGCTGGGTAAACCAGAATATTCCCAACGTTTTAATGCATGTGCACACTCCTCCAGTGTGAGACATAGGTTTCCTAGCCAAGGAGAATGCTATCAACAAAATTTGATAGCTAATGTGGTTTACCATCATCCTTTCTGCAAATGAAGTATTCTTTTAAAACTGTCATTAGCTACAGAAAAGTTGAATTTATATTCCTTTTTGCTGATATTTAAACCACCTCCTCCCTAAGGAATTTATCTTTAGTCATCTGCAAAACCTTGCCCACATTTGTATTGCTATGTAAATAACATTATAACAATCATAACCCTGTAACCAAAGTCTGAGGCTTAAACCAAAGAATCAGTTATCAGGAGATATAGAACAGCTTAAATTTTAAGACTAACCTCCTGAGATATCTGACTGCTTCTAGAATGTCTCTGTCTCTCTCTCTCTCTCGGCTTTCAAAGACATTTTATGAGCAGAATTTACGGAACACAGGAAGACAAAGTAATGAACAAAGGAGGTCATATGGCCCAGTGCTGGGGCAAAGTTCAAAAGGGGATTATACAAATGCAGAATGTTGCTACTCTAGAGACTACAATACAAATCTTTCCACTTAGCTAGTCTTTTGTCTTCCAAGAACAGGTTTTAACAGTCCTTCCCATAATAACTAAATATTTTATATGATGCAAAGTCTCATGATCAAGAAGGGAAGTCAGAAGGTGAGGAATGCATCCAACTTTAGACTTTGAAACAGATGTATATACAGTTAGGAGAAGTTGTGTACTGGACTTAAGCTGCTGCTGTGCACAACCACTGCTTATGACCTAGGCTACTTCTTGATTGTGTGATACTTGATTGTGTATTACTGACACCCATTCAATCATCACAGTAAGCAGAGATCAGCTGCACAAAGCTGATCCTTCCCTTCTTCTCATATCTATTTATTTCCTCATAATAATAAGAAAAATGAAGACAAATGTAGAAGATATGAGAACCTTAGAGAACTTCAGAACTTCTTTCCATTTTCAGACACCCAAGGAAATCTTTGGGCTTTTATGGCCTTTAGGGCATAGCACAATTTTAGTGTTGGATTATTTTGGGTACAATTAAACGTTTTCACACAAAACACTAGTTGTTTCCATTAGAAAGTGAATGTAAGAGGAAAGTACTTCCAACCATGTAAAAATAGAGGAGTCTATTGGTAATTTAAACTGTTTATGGAAGTTATGTTGGGATTTTGTGGTTTTCTTGACATGATGATTCCTGTCCTACCATTAGTAACTAAGCTTCCATTTACAATGCTCCTGTCTAAGATTCTCTGGTTCTCCCAGTTCTGTGATGTGCTGGCCCAGACTATTGTTACCAACGTTAATGTTTGGTGGAAGCAATAGACACAGAGATGGCTTCAAATCATGTCTCAGAGTTGGGACAGTAGTTCAGTCTAGGAGTCTCTGAGCTCAGGGCAGTGTTAAGTGCCTTTCCAGTGTCTTTCCAGGGAGTTGGTTAGTTGTGTAATTCCTCAGCTGTAAAGGATGAAATGGCATAGGGATATAGTGAGGCAACATGTGAGGATGAGGCACTTTGTTATGATGAAGAAAGGCTTGAAGAGTAAAATTGGGATAAGTGAGCTTCATGCAAAGGAAGGACTCATACATTGAAATGAACGAAGACAGCATGGGAAATATTTTTAAAGGTGAATGGTAGAAATCAGGACAAACAGATCTCTGATTCACCCAGGATAAGGTTTGTCATTGTTGCAACAATGATGATTTTAGGTGTCATCCTGTATGTCCAGATCTTGTTGAAACTGTGTCAGCTTGACTTGACTTGGATTTGCCATTCCATGGTTAGGAATATTTAAATAGAAATCATCATGGTCCCCAGCTGTCCAAATAGCTACGAGTACCCACAGGTACAGCCAAGTTGCTTCTAAATTGGGAATTACATGCTGAAAAACAACAATTGCTCTTTTATAGGGAAACAAGGTAAAGTTGTGAAGTGGAGCATCTTACTAAAAGCTGTGTGATGTTACTCTTTCCACCCACAGAGTTGGCTTCATGTGATTTCTACTGAGACACTGTAGGTGGGTATGTGCAGATTGGAACAGAAATCTGAAGTTTATCTCCCACTCCACCCAAACACTGTTCCTCTCCATGCAGACAGCCAAGCCCATGGTTTAGAATAAAATTAATGGCTAAGCACTCAGAAATCTGCACTCTCCGTGTGTTTACATGCTGAGTCTGCCAATGTCTAGAGTGGTGGCCACCAACTATACAATTTTAATGATCGCTGGAAATGTGGATATCTGATCTAAACTTCATCTGCTGTAAATTAAAGCACAGTTTTATTTAAATCAATTGAGTCTTCCATTCATGCTGAAAATGAGATACGATAGCAAAAGCATAAAAAGCTAGAAAGGTATTAAAGGGACCTTTGTCACTGTCAGATGTGATCACCAAATTGATTAATTTCCTTTACCTGATATAGGCAGTAACTTCTAAAATAATTATATTTACTGGGGCCTTGTCTCCATTTTCTTTCCCTGAATACAAGAACAACTAATGATTTAAGAGGGGCTTGAAAACTTTTCATTACAATGATGCCCATTGGGCTCTAATATGTAATACAGTGATTATGTAATGAGATCTTCACAAGCTTTCTAGGTGTACATGCATTGCCCATAACTATTGCTATTACGAACTTTTTTCCCCCTTAGCCCCCTAGTTATGCAGATTCTCCTCACTGTTCTTCTTAAACCTCAGTCCACAGGCATCTAAAATCAAATATGAAGCACACAACAGTAAAGGCGCTATGCAGGTTTAAGCAGTTCATGGGAGATTTTCTGTATTTTTCCTCATTTGACTGAATCTATTTAACCAGATATTTATCCATGATGAACTTTGGTACCGTTACAGTAACTCGATGCTGTCTATTTTATTTAAATTTCTGTGGCCGCTGCCTTTTGTGCTCAGAATTGTTCATGTTTGGCCTCAGAACAACAATAATTCTGCTGAGTTCCTAGAGCTCTGCTGAACCTTCCAGAGAAACCCGCTGGTCCTGTTCAGCAGGATGTCTCCAGGACCGTGTGGAAAACTGCACACACGGGTGTTGACTGGAATCACAGCAAGAGCATAGGCCAACAGTTGCCTTGATAGTCAGTTGGTGAAATCTGAGGTGTCCTAGGCAAAGACACTGAGGTGGCAGCCTCTGAAGCGTGACTTCAGGAGTAAAACAACTGCGCTGAAATATGGGAAAGTCATTTTCCTTAATCGTATGCACAAAATGACCATCATAGCAATGCCATTGCATGCATCAGTTAAGATGAGAATGCCTGCCAGAGAAATTCCTGTTTGGTCTCTTTTTTTCAAAAGTCAGGATGACTGAGTCCATTTCAGACACGCAAGAACACATCTGTGCAAGATTAGCCCCAGATGGGCAAATATACAATATTTCTACATCACAGGCAGTGGCCAAAGGCACGGGTAGATTTGAGGGACATGCCAAGGGCTACAAGAGGAAGTCTCAGGCAGCTTGTTGGAAGAGACTTTCCACCATCAGAGTCCAGGCATGGATCAGTGTAACCACCAGGCCCCTCACAGTCTGCTTCTCAGATAGCTTGCAAATGAGATGCCCATTTCTCTAGCTGCAGGCACAATACTTACCTATGACCATACCTTCACTACTCAGACAGACACCATGTAGTTCAGAGGCAATGCCAGTGACCTTTGAAAGGAGGTGTTAACATTGAGAAGATTATTTTTCTACCCAAGAAAACTGCTGTTTCTCTGTAATTTAGGTGTCAAGCCTCTTATTTCTGCTTGGACTGAGTTTCAAGTAAAGCTTACATAATGCTCAAAATCAATCCCTGTCTAACTGGCTAATTTATTTTTATTAAATAGAACAGCAAAGCAAGGATTGCATTTTTAGACTGGAGGACTCTTCTTTACTCTTATTATTACTTCTATTATATATTAGACATCTGTAATCAACAGTACATTTTTAGAGCTATTGTGAGATAATTCATGTTGTTCTTTGCTGCCTAGCCAGGTAGAGGGCAAAGGTTTAATGCAGCTTCATTACACTGAATGATTTAATAAGGTCAGTCACAACTCCATACAAATTCAGATTAGTATAACTTAATTAAGCCCTTAGAAAATGATCAGCCTAGACTTTTACTATGTGTTTCAGGCCTACTTGCCCTTTCTTTTCAATGAATAGGGTAATAAATGCTACTGGCCTTACTTTCCCAGGTGAAGTTGTGTGCCACACAATTTTGCCATTAATGCCATAGGGGAAAAGACAGCTCTGGAAACTACAAACTCTGGCATCACTGGCACATTGTCCTGACAGTTCAAACTCTACTTTGCAAGAGCAGGAAGGGCATTATTCACCTCTCAGAGGTTACACACCAACTCCTTCTACCTGTGAAAGAAAGAGTGGTAATAGAGTTGTACCAAGTGCTCAGAAGCACATTTCAGCCTCTTGTGCATCCCCATGGTGGTACAGCCTGAAGTTACATGTTCACACACTATTCATTTTCATAAGCTTCTGGCATTATTCAGGGCACCTATTAAGCAGTTATCAAGTACTAGATTTTCCTCATTGAATGTGGGTCCCATACCTTATTTACTGTATACCATTCAAATTACCCTCTGAGAAATAACTGATGAATGCTCTTGGAGATGAGTCTGTGGCATTCATGCTTGCTCTGGAGGGCAAATGATACACAAACATCAATTAATTTATTTGCAGAGTGCATCTGTGAGAGAACATTTCACAAGTATGAAGTGCTAAAGTCCACCGATTTAGGGAACTAGTCCAAAAGGTCTGAATTTTCAGAAGGCACCAGGATTGTGTGAGAAGTTTGGTACCCAAAGCACAGCTACCCTGTGCTGTGTGCTCTTGCAGTTTTGAAGGTTGGGCTTGGTCCCATGCTGGGCACCCAGAAAATGAGTGCCTTGGACAACTAAAGCTCTGTAGTCTATTATCCAATGGGGATGCTGTGGAGGATATCACAAAGAACATGTCATATTCCTGGGTTCCTCACTTGTGTTAAGTCTAAGACAAGTGCTCCTCTTCCTGCATCGTTCCTTGCCCTGAAATCAGATACATTCCTCCTTCCTTCAGTAAACAGTCCCATTTTGCCCTCTCAGTAAGTCTCTGAGTAAGGTAGGGGTCTGGCAGGAAAAATACAATTACTTAGTTAAAGATTGTATTGTTCTGTCTGTGCACTTGACATTATGCCTCCTAGGCAACTTTAAACCTGACATTTCTCAACATGAGAATGCTTATGTTTACTTCATATTCCAACACAGCTCCTTCGTAAGCATTTTCTTACTTTCTATTAAGGTTAAAAGAGGAAATAATAATTAAAAAAAAAGCAGAAATTTTCAAAAACATGTCTCTTCCTCAGTCAGCTTTGTTTTAATGACTATGCTCTTATCCTTGTACGGTTTTTCCAAACTGTCTGTCCCTCTGTCCACACCTCCCACCTCTTTCTCCTTTCAAAGTGCCTGAGCCAAGCACTCAATGTTGAAGTATGAAGGGGAGCTCGCTCTGTGATCTGTTCTCCATCACTGGGTCCCAAAATATTTTTGGCACCTCAGAGCCAACATCCAAGGACATATTCTGCTCAGTGGTGGGATGGAAGGCACCTTGCAAAGGTGAAGCACAAAGCAGTGAAAATCTAAATCTGCAGTAAATGTTTGTGGCTTTTAGAAGGCTTGAATCTTGTCCCAGATAGGCATGTCTTTTTTCAAGGACAGTAAAAGATACTTTGTTTCCTTCCTCTCACTTTATCTAAATTTCATGCTCTGCTCCAAAACATGAGAACATCCTTGCTCTCCTTCTCATCTGAATGGCAGTGGCTGAAATAAATAGGTTATTATCTAGAACAGACACATAGCACATACAATTTCAGTCCAAATAGTTCAAATCCACTAAAGTTAAAAAAAAAATAAGCTAGCAAACCCAGAGAAGAGTTTCTTGCATTGGGAATTTCCTGGTTGTCCGAACAAGAGGTGGCTAGCCCAAAATACGAAGTCAGAATATGCATATATACAGTGTTATAGGGATAAATACTGTCAGACTATTATCAGTGTACAATAAATGAAATTTAATAAAGTCAAATGAACCTATCCATATATCCTTGTAGATTTCCAAATTTTGTGCAGTGTTTTCCATGTTCCTCTTTGACACTGAATTTTTAGAAGGAGAATTAATTCAGAGAAATGGCTCAATATAAAATGTAATCATAGCTTTTTCAATAAGTGTGTAATTTTTTTTTGAAGAAATAAAATGTGATGTGATCTACATTTTTGATTAAACAGGGAAAATGCTTATAGGCTTCATCCTGATAGAGCCCTGATTCCTTAAGCAACACATTATGAGATGTTAATTAAATGACAGTAATGTGTAACATAGCTTCCGTTTTTAATTTATTCAAGCTTCATGTTTTTCCACACTGAAAGGATATTCTCACCTTAAGAGCAAAGCAGCTCTGTGAGCAGCAGAGCTTCTGCAAACTGGTTTCCTCTAAGATTTGTGAATGTGATCTGAGCTCAGCCTTGTGGATCTCAGAGCATCCATGGAGAAGGTTCACCTGCTGCAGCCTTCCCTGCTGAGGGGCATGGACAGCGGAGGGGGGATTTGCTGAGGCAGAGTGTTTTGGCTCTGCTCCTTGGGGAATTGTGTTCCTTGAGGGTTCCTGGACAGCTAGAAATGCCAGAATTTGCAGGAGAGGTGCAGATCAGATACACACAGAAGGTCTGACCTACTCTTGACACAGGGATCGCCTGGATTTTTGGGGCATTTAACACACTGCCACAGGCAGAAATGTGTCACAGCAAAACATGTCTATTTTATTGCATGCAAATGCAGCACAAGAACCCCCAGACAGTTCCTGGTGGTGCTCATGCTATGATTTTTCCTAGTATTTTCTTTATAGCAAAAAAAAAAACCCTACCAGCACATACTTCCACCAAGCACAACCTGAGTATTCAGGCTGGTCAGCATCCTGGCATGTACAGGCTACATCTTCTGGATCCCCTAGGTAGCAGGACATACGTTTCATGTCACTTCTAATTTGCTGACAATTGGTCTTGTACTGACTAGTGACTTCAAAATTTCCAAGGGACCATTGAAAGAGAGGCGAGAAGGGAACACACAGAGCTCAGTATATCACTTCTTTGTGTGTAAGCCAAACTAAGAACATACTTCTTTGGTTTTGCAATTGAGATAAGGAAACATGTTTTCCTATCTCAGTTATGCCAGGTTTATTTATTCTGTAAATTTAATAGCAATTTGTGGTACTCAGCCTGCCTGCAGTTTAACACCTGAAACCCAGTCATTTCCTCACTGATGATAGAAGGAGCCTTTGAAGTTCAGCGTCCTAATAGCAGCACTGGGATTCAGTGTCCTTTGTTAAGGGGGTTACTCCCCCCCTTTATCTCAGATCAGTGAGACCCTGTTCTTGCAGACATTAGTCAGGGTGATCCTCTTTTGGAATTAACACAGGTCACCCAGAGAAGTTGTGGATGTCCCCTTCCTGGAAGTGTTCAGGATCAGGTTGAGCAACATGGTCTAGAGGGAGATGTCCCTGCACACGGCAAGGGAGTTGGAACTAAATGATCTTTAAGGTCCCTTCCAACCCAAATCATTCTATGATTCTGGGATTTATGGAGAGTAATCACAAATAGCCATGCTGATGTTCATTGTCACCCCTAGCCACTACATTGAGGACACAAGGAGGTGGATGTCTCTGACCATGTCTCAGGTAAAACATGGAACTCCATCTGCTCAAGTTCTTTTTCATGCCCATAATAGGGGAGGAAAAAAGGAAGAAACCAAACAATTCTGCAGTCCCACAAAGTGTCAACAGCAGGAAAGACAAACTGACATGCCTGAAGCTACTTTTAAAGTGATTTTAGAAGCTGAATATATTTTGTAGATTTGAAGGTTAATATTTAAAGGAACATTACACCCACCAGTTTCACAAACTATAGATCTACTTACATTTCATGCTGAAGTCATCCATTTAGGCAGGAGTTCTGAAAAGGAGATGAACACAACAGGAAATGAGAGCACACTACTGAACAGATCTGGTGATATGTTCAATGCAGTGAAATATGTTCTCAGCGCATATTGAACAGAAATCTAGATGGGAACCAAAAGGAAATCCCTGGTTAGTCTATGGCCATTAAAAAGAAATATTCTCTTCTTGGAAGCAGTGTCATGCATTAGGATGGTTGTTAATCTAAATTTAAATGTCCTTAATTATGCTAATTTTTCTCCTGGCAGATAATTAAAAAGAAGATTTTTAATGAGTTAGATGTCTTAAGATCCTAGAGAGAAGGAAATAAAGGGAAAGAGAGACTGTTAGAAAAGCTAAATAAAACAAAACTGAGACCTAAGATGCATTCAGTTCCATATTTCCCCTGCCATTCAGTAGGCAGCTTAATTTCCTCGTATTGTCCTTTGGCAACAGTTCCCAGCCTTATGCACCAATTGTCATTTACTTGTACTTTTGACTATGAGCTATTTGGGACAGAGAGAATGATTTTTCTTCTGTTTGCAGAACAAGGGAGTCCTGGGGTAGAGCTTGCACATTAGTACTCTACAGCAGAAATAATGCTGGAGACTTGTTCCTGCAGATGAAATCCTGACCCACTTTGGAACTGATCACTCTACAGTACTTTTATCCTTCCTCACCACTGTTGTTTTTAAAAGACTTGGTCTCTGACCTATTTTCACACTGATTTCTGTGCTGGTGAGGCTTTTATCCTTTAAACTGTTGGATCCTTGTTTATGTAAATACAGCACAAATTTTGCTAACTAAACAAGATTCAGTGTTTTTGTTGGCAAGAAGCTGTTTTTGTGTTAGAAACTGAGGCGTATGTAATAGAAACATTAACTTCATTTTAAGTCTATGTTTCTACATTTCTAAATATATGTTTCTACATTTTTCTTGCAGCTGGGACTGACTTGGAGATATTGAAACTAAGGAAAAATGTATTTACAGCCTGGGAAATAGCAAACTGACATAAGAAAACAACCTCCTGTAAAGTGTCTAAGCCATGGTTAGAGCAAAATATTCAATTACAAGCGGAGGAGAAATTTTAGGGCAGGGTTTTTGGGTCATAGTTTTCTGTCATCCAGTTCTGGAGAAAGCAGCCATAAATTTCCAGTAAACCCATCCAAAACACTGGGATAAGCCTACCCTGAGCACCCCGAGAACTGGACATGTGCTGTCTCAGCACAGTTCTCAGAAGCCAGATAATCCTCCTTACAAAAGCCGCTACCTCAACAGGTGCTGTAGTCCCTGCTGCCTTCTCCATTAAGGGGCCAAAGACTATGTGATTATGAAAACTAAACACTCACTTATCTCTAGGTGAAGTTCAACTCAGTTACAACAGCAAAGGGCGGCTGGCAGTGGAGGCATCACTATTGTACTTGCTCTCCGGACTTCATCCCGCAGTACTGTTAACCAAGCACTTTTCGCAGCACTAATCCCTAATTCAGCAAAACACTGAAACCCCTGCTTAACTCCAAAGCTTGGCCTGAATTCATTTTAAGAAAGCAAAAAAAAAAAGAAATAAACCTATGAAAGATATTGAAATTTTTCAGAAGTAATTGCTGGGCACTGAATAGCTGCGTGTAAGTAAATGTATTGCTTGTACAGCTAAGTGCCAATCAGCTGATTGTGTATATATGCATATAAATATATATGTGGACACGCACATACATACATATTCCTTCCCCCAGAATAAATCACATGTAAGTTGCTCAGATGTCTCCTTAGATGCAAGTTTTCTGCGGGTTAGGTTAGCTGTAAATGCACAGGACTAGTAGATAAATAAATAAATGGCTTTGTTCAGTTGTATCTCCAGCAGGGATATGACTGTTCATTATGAATAGGGGCTGAAGGCTTCACTGCTCTGTAGTTTATAAATACTAATGAGTGACATATTGAGAAAAATTGTACCTACAAAAGCAAAGTCTTCTGCCATGCAAATCAGGCCCCAATTCCCCACAGATAAGGATCTTTTTGATGGAACACATGCAAAATCTACAGCTCTTAATTCTTTCATTAGTATTCCAGGCAGACGATTGCCAAATAACAGGGAAAACTGTCTGAATTGCTGTGTCTGAAACCTAATATTGATTTGTTTAATAGTGTCAGGAAGTCAAAATTCACAAATCTCCTGTCGATTGTTTATGAGGCAGTTAGCACAGAATTGGATGCCCCTGCTTAATTAATAACTCATTACTGAAATTTGATTATATGCTTGAATGGTTTAAATGGGCTCTAATTCAGTATCTGCAAAGCAGTGTTGCAACAAAGTAAAATGGATCTAAAAGCTTGTTTTTTAACACTATTGCTGTCTGTATTTCATGATCTCCATTGGTGAAGAATATGTTGACATAGTTGCTGGGGCAGACCTCTTAATACATTAATAATTGACATAAAAACGTGTTGTTCTAATGGTGTTATGAACTGAATCCCAGCTAAATCAGAAGGATACTTTAAGAGAAATGTCACTGATTTGGAAAAAAAAAAAAAAAGAAGAAACTCAAAATGTAATTTTTTAGCATGCAAATAATTTATTAGCAATGGAAACAAGGAGAACAAAGATATTTCTACCATGGACCTTTATTTAGAAGCGTCTTAGGGAATGAGGTTTGTATGCCCAGAGGCCTGAGCTCCTCAATGACTTAGATGCTCTTGAATCTCGTATCCACCATATTTTATGCTGTTCCTGGCACTTTCTCATCTCCGGTAGTAATGGAGGGAAGAAACACTCCAGGTGTAATTTTGTTCTGAACCCTTCCCATTTTCAGCATCTGACTAAAATAGAATTTCTCCATCAGGGATTCCTCCCTCCCCTTTCTTGTCTTTGAGAAACCAGAACAAAATAGATAATAAAATACAGATTTGTGCACATTTTTGAGATAAAAAGAACTAGAATGAGCTGTGTCTAAGAAGTGGGTAATCAGGACACTTGTTTTTTGCAACATTGGGACTCCTCAAGTTTCATTAACTATAAAAAGAATGATTACTTTGTTGGAAGATTGAAAGTGGCTCTATCTTCATCTGCTGTTAACTTCTGTTAAAAAGACAGTCCACCCACAGGTACGCTCTTTGCTGTGAGATGAGCTCAAGCACGTGCTTAAACATATCACTGACCGGTGATCTGTGGGTTTAGTCCAGAAGCAAAAGCTGCAACATACTGGTCCAGCAATGCTCCTTGTGCAACATCTTTACCCCAGCTCCTGGTATTGCCTTCGTGCAATGGTCACTGACAGATATTTGGTGCTCAGGATCTCGTGTGTGTTCTTCACAGATGACACGCGGTGGGGTTATTGGGTCTGTAGGGGATTTTCTTACTTGCAAGATGAATTTCACCGAATTCCACCAAGCTCCTGCCGAAGACAGTTCTCCCTCCCCACAGGATGGACATGTGCTCCAGGGTGACTAATGTGTATGTCATGAATAATGATTAGCAAAGAGCTGAAAGTGAATAGTTCACAGGCAACCTGCTGTCTGAATATTCCGTGCCCAGATTCTTTTACAAAGTTCAAGATGCTCATTTGGCCAAATGCAGTAAAAAATTAATAATTAATAAGATTCAAGCAGATATGTTCAACCAGCTCCAACAGGCAAAATCAATGAAATGCTTTGGAAGAAGCTGTTCTCATGAGAATTCCAGGTGTGGTTGGCCTTAATGAAAAGGTTTACATAATTGGGGAGGTTTTAGAGCAAGCTAGAAGGAGAAGACTGAGCTGGTCAAAACTGGCCCTGGAGGCGAGAACTTGACCCATGGCAGTAATAAATGGCATCATTTCTCTGAAGTCTGTGAAGCTGAGGATTTCAGCTCAGATCCTCAAAGCACCTTAATCCTTCAATCAATAAAATATACTTCTCTAAATATCCTGGACGAACTAGACCTTGGAACTCAGACCTTGATCCACATGTTGTGTTAACACCTGCTCAGGATATGCCTTTTTGAATACTTCTATAAAGGAGAACCTCCAAAGGACTTGTGAATTATTGCAGCTGTACCAAGTATCTCTCAGACCAGTAAAAAGACCTGTCTGATGAGCAAATACAAATGTCCTGAAATACATATAAAAATAGAAATCAAGTGGCAATTCTAATTGAAATAAAACTGACTGAATATATAAGTGCAAAATATTAATCAATATGTTAACTGAATGTTTGGGCACGTTGAGGTTAAAAAAATCCAGCAAATGACTGGAAGTTCATCTATAACTGCCCATAATCTTGTGCAGATGAATAAGCAGTGAGGTACCAGCCCAGGTATGGTGTGGGAAGTCACTGTGTCTGGCACAGTGGCTGACTGCCCAGCTATAAACTGCACTTACGTTTTGTGCCAAAGCCTCATGTATCCATCTCTGAAAATGTGAATTGCAGTATGTCCTACCTCATAAAACTGCAAAATATTTATCAAGTTCTTCTCTCACAGCTTTTCCCACATGTTTCGTGTGGGCAAGGAAAGGGACTTCTGATGGCCTTGTCTGGAAAAGATGTCAACCCCAGTAGATTTAGCAAAAATGCCTTAGAAAAATGGGGGGTGGGGGGCCAAAAAATATCTGAGTTTTACTCCATTTATGAGGCTCTTCCAGTTTTGGGAATGGGAAATTCTGCAGGTTAACCCCCAATACGCTGTCAGAGAGCACTGTACTCTATTCCTTACCAGGTATCTTTCAGCGAGATACTGATGTTCTTTCAGGTTATCTGAAACCTTTGAAAACAGTTGTGTATTTATCATAAGTAGAGTCTGTCAACACTGAATCAACAGATGTGGTTTTAAAACATCATCTTTACACTATCTATATGTTAGATCTTTTTAAAAGGCTGTGACTTTTCTGCCTTTTACTGGCAGGTTTTAGTGACATCCCATATAGACATTTTCCATTTGAGTTTCTGATAACTAGAACATCATTAAAATTGTTTAGCATGTAGACTGCTTAGGCAGTTTAAGAAGATGATGATTTTAAATTTCCACTCTTACATAACTGAGCATATTATCAGCGTTAAACTGTGAAATAGTTATTAATGATAAGTAACTATAAGTAATGTCATCAAGAGTTCATTTCTCAAGCAAAAAGGAATTGCTGTATATTTTTTATGCATGCAGTCGTTAACAATGTTGTAGTTCACAGGTTGGCTAACCTCTTCCAGTGATGGGTAACTTTTACAATTAATTTGAGTTAAATAATTAAGCCTGGGCAACAGAGAACATTTTTGAACTATCATTAAAGACACAAAAAAAAAATACCTTTTAAGCAGTGTTATAACTTGTGTTAAACAGCAGTCTTAGGAAGAATGCTGGTTTCTTTCTGCTGTGGGCCGATTTGTCAAACTGCTATTAAAAATTTTCAGTTATAAAAAAAAAAAAAAAGTGGAGTGAACCTTTATTTTTTTCCTCTAATTTATTACGCTTGATTACGCAGCTGGAATGGGAAGGTAGCTGCTGTTTGTAGTTAAATAACTCCTCACAATTTCTTAAAGAAATGATCTTCAAAGCTTTAATGGGTCAGTGGCTCAAGTACAAAGGAAAGATTGATTTTCATACTCCCACTCTTTGTTCCCAAAGTTTAAAACAGACACGTTCTGGTAAATTAGTTTGTCTATGTTATTAATGGAAGAACTTATTAAACTCCCATAAATACATGGTGGTATCTTACTTAAAACACAGAATGCATTTGCTTTGAAAAAAATACATGTTTAAAAGTAAACAGGGGTGTAATATTCTTATTTGATTTCAGAAATGCCTCAAAAGGCAGAAAGCAGGAGAATTAGGGGTTTGCAAAATATATTAGGTATGCATAGTGATGAATGGCACAAAGACCGTAGGCTTGAGTCAATAGAAAACACGTTATTTGTGTTTAATGGAAAGCATTCGCATGCTGGGTAAGTGGCAATGCTGTGGGGAGAAGGACTGCTTTAAGCAAGAAATATTGTCTGGGTGATATATTCTTTTATGGAGGGCTCATGTGTATGTTCTTTGGCTGAGCAGAGGGAGGTTACGCTGCTAGTGCAGGAACGATCCTGGGGTCAGGGCAGGCTTCAATACTGGTAGGAAAGAGAGTTGCTGTGAGAGAGATTATTCAGCTCCACGCAGGCAACAGCAGCGATGCTGTGCAAGAGAGACGAGGGGAGGATTCCTCGTCTAGTGTAAACTGCCATTCTCATGGCCTCTGAGGTCACTGAGTTTCCCCTGATGATCTGCCTGTCTGTAGAAGGTTGTCTTACCACACTTAATCACCTTTTCTTTCACTCATCCAACAGCGTTTAGCTCTCCCAGTGAATAAATCCCCCACACTTCAACAGTTCATGAGGAAGGACAGACCCTTAGAAACGTTCCCAGTTGACCCCATCAACAGCTATAGGGGTTACTGTATCAGGTGGGCTCTAGTTAACAAGGAATTCACTACCAGGGCTGTTGTCAGTGGTAAAATTGCCCTTTGAACCTAAGCTTATGCCATTGCTGCCTGTTAATGGAGGGGCAAGCTGGCTGTGACAGGCTATGAGGATATCACCTGTGGGTTGAGCAGCTAAACAGAGCTGGGCTGTGCGCTCCCCTCTCCCACTGGAAGTAGTGGAGATTAATTCCTTCACCTGCTCCTAGTCCTGCTGACTCTCCCTCTAACCTTTAGGCTGAATGGCAGAGCTATAGGATTAATTGTGGGAAGATGCAGAGTTTTTACCTGGATGCTGATGTTCAGTGGAAGGGCAGTGCAGTATGGACTGAGGAAAATGGTCTTTCCCTGTGTTTTGGGTTTTTTTTTACTTAACCAGGGAAATTTGACATGGTCCCCAGGAGAATTTGACAGTGCACCAAATAATTATGCTTCCTCAATACGCCACGAACTGGGATGTACATGGTGTGATCAGGATCCAGCCAATATCATCCATACCAGTGTCCAGGAGCAAGGACCACCCTGAGTAGATGCGCACTTCTGGCAGAGAACACTGCGGGGGGAGAGGGTCCAAGGTAATATTTTTCTGTCACAGTGGGCTGTTCCCTTCAAATGTAAAAACTTCACAGAAGTGATTTACACAGCCGCTGTGAAATATCAGATTGGAGCATTCCTAGAAAGTCTTTTGGGCTCAGAAGTATTTTGATTTTCTAAAAGGCATTTTATTTCAACCGCTGCACATTATGCATTCAAAATAAAAAAAATAAAATAAAAAAAAAAAAAGGTCAAAATTCTAACAAATGTGATGAACTAATCAAAATATTTGAATCTTCTAGTCCCTGTGTTCTCATTCCTCTCTCTCCCTTTATGTTTGTGGAAAATTTCCAATGTTTTGATTTGGTTCTGGAACAGAAATGAAAACAAGGCTTCCTTTACTTCATTGGTAGTATAATCTTGTGGTTCTACAGTATGATTATCCTGACTAGTCCCAGTGAGACAGTTCTTTCAGAGACATGACAATTCCTCACTGTCATCCAACAGTTGTCCCTACCAGAAAGGGCTGACAGGGGGATTCTGCCTCACTGCAAGTATGGGGAAATAAATCACACCTTGTGTTCCACACCAGCTCAGAGGAGAGCATGCAAACCAATAGTCTGCCTCTAGTGCTGGTCGCACGGGACCTCAGGGTACTCGTCAAACCAAATTTTCTGCTGTTTACTTATATATGGCCTTTGTAAAACTCTCCCTACAGGGAAACACATCCTGTGTAGCAGGGATCAAGTGTTTCGTTGCCTCCCAGTGCATTAAAGCTCAGTGTTGGAAGTGACTGTTTTTCTTTTCATCCACTAGTTGTAAGACTGCTATAGTGGTGATAGACTCTCAACCTTATTTTTTCCAAAGCAGGGCAAAGAAGAATATTTTCATCTTCTATCATAAGACATGCTCCATACCAAACAATCACCTTAGTAACCCTTCTATGACTCATTCTAGCTTGAATTGTTTTTTCTTAGACATGGTGCCCAAATGGCCCCATCTTTGATGTTTGAACATTCATTACATAGAATTCGATATTTAGATAGGAACAGGTCTTGGCTGGGTAAAGGGGTTGTGACAGCAGAGGTGAGTAGGCCACTGAAAATACTACCCACCTGAGTTATTTTTAGCAATGGAGATGAACAGAACCCCAGGGACTTTGAATGGAGAGGTTACAGACTCCAAATTTCTCTCTACAGTGGGTTGACTGTGGAACTTGACATCAGTGGCCTTGAGGGATCCAAAATTTGATCTCTGTCTAGGCTCACTTCTAGTTAACATGAATTGTTCCAAGGGCTACCTTTCCATGATAAAGAGGAAGGAAAAATAACATGGAGAAAATAGTTGGCTGCAAATACCACAAAAAAAAAAAAAACCCAAAAGTTCCTGAAATGATAGCAGCCACCTGCACTAATGATACTGAAATAAAATGTACAAGCCCAGCATTGTATTGCAAAATACGTGCAATGAAAAACATCTCATGGCTGCTTGTTAGGACAGTCAGGAACAGAAATTTCCGGGCATCGTTATCAAGCAATCTTTCACCATGATGTTGATTGTAAAAACTCATAAATGGAAATTGGAGCTCGTTTCATTTCACACAATCATGTGACAGCAAGCAGACTTCTATGCCTGCTTGGGACCACAGGCTAGGGAGGACCACACCACTTTTCAAAGGAATGATGACAAGATTAATTTTCAGCCGAACTCCCCACTGCAGTGATTCTATTGCAGTCGCTGATGAGGACATGACAAATAGACATCTCTTTCATGCCCTAGCAGGTACACACAGTGGCTCATGCATACCTTTGGGTTTTTTCAGCTCTCTAGACAACAGCAGTACATCAGAAGGGCAATCTCAGAGGTGGGATGTGCTGTGTCTGCAGGCAATTATATGAGCAGCCCTTGGTCAGGGGCTTGGTGACAGCAAGTCATGTGGCACAAGTTTTACTTGACTAGTAGTTAAATTGACTCCAACCTTTGCCCTGAAATCTGAAATCCACCAAATCCCTCATCCTCAGGTGGCCTTCTCAGGCTGAACTTCCTTGTCTTCAGGCAGTCAGGATTATCTACCTACAAGCGAAGGCAATGACATGCTCAGGGGTCACTGCAATACAAGGAGGTGCAGAAAGCAAGTCAGATCGTCTGCTCTTCCAGGGACTTTGCCTTGCAGTGTCTTTTTTTTGTGGCTGCCCCAGAAGAACTGCCATAGGAATATCCCCTCATGTCATTCCTAACCACTGAGCCCCACTTGCCTCTCCTGTGAGTCTGGGGTGATGTTTTCACAGCCACCAGCAAGCTGTCTGTTTTGTTTCACTGACCATTTTCAGCATCTGCTTTGGCTCTGCTACTTGCAAAGCAGGCAGAGTCTGAGGGCACCCCCCTCCATAATGGTGCAGCTCCAGGGCTGACAGTCCCCCAGGCACCGGGGCTCTCCTAGGAAAATCTGGACAGGGCAGGAACCAAGAAAGCATCTGTCGCTTCTGCTCCTACGTGTTTGGTTATGAAATGAGTGTGCATTTCCCAGCTTTGACGCTCAGAGGAATGCGCTTTGCTGTTGTACATACACTGGGCACTGTCTAAGGGAGCTGTGGGTAGACAGAAAAGGAAAATATTTCTGGAGCATTTTCGCCTTTTTACCAACAGAGGGATTTGAGAGCCTTTCTCCATCTGCAGTCTCTGGCAGTGATGTAGCCACAGGAAACTAAGGGTGTGTGTGCATAGTAAAAATGGCCCTGTGGATGCTGCGTCGTGTTTAGCCAATGGTTTTACACAAGGCACATTTTCCAGGAGAGGTTCACTGAAATGCAGGCTAAGAAATCTCTTCCAAGGCACCAGAGAGATGGATCTAGCACTGGACTAAAGTGATCATCTGCTTAACAGCTCAGAGCTACACGCACACCAATTTGGGTCAGGAAGTCAAAAATAACATAACACCAGATTGAATTTAAATTGCATGAGGCTTATAAATAAGCAGAATATAATTGTGGTGCCTGGGTTTATATTTTCCTCTTTTGGAAAGCACTGTGGGATCATTAATGTGTGTAAGCGGTTAGGCAGGTGTTGCTTTTATATCTCATCTGTAAGGAAAAGCTTCCAAAAAGGTAATGGCTTTTAACTGCGGGCTCTACAGAGAGATAAGATGCCACTTACGGATGAACCAACCTTGCTCTTCTAGAACAGGAGGTTTCCCCCTGTGACTGTGGCATATCCAAGGCTCTCCCATACACATTTCTGGTCTGGCCCCCTCTCATGCTCACTTCTAATCAGTTCATTTGTCCTAATATCTATTTATTGTCTCCCGAGCATTTTAAAATGGCAATAATCACACAGCTTGCCTGCTTGCTTTCAACCACGTTGGAGAAATGACTTTATTAATGCTGTGACTGTAACGTTCTGTGTGTGTGTGAGCACGCCTATGCATGTGTGCTGAGCTCTGACAAGATTACAGCCAGAGATGGTCTGACTACAGGCTACATCCTATTTAGGCTTCTGCAAAGATTAGAAAGAGAAATCTCCCTTTTGTCTTTGAAGCATGAATGGATGCTGAGCTTTCAGCAGTCTGCAGACTGCTGCAGTTCCTCTGAAAAATAACAGCAACTTTCAAATTAATGATTTACTGTTAAAACAAGAGATAAAAAAAATATGTCACTATCTGTACTCCCCTATCCCCCTTCACCCAGCTGAACTGTACATGGATATTGGATCTCTTTTGTTGGCAGAAATTCTAGTAATCTCTAAAGGACGTGCTTTTTCTGCCTTCTCAGGCTACCTCACTGAAGAGAATTCCAAAGATTTCTGGTAAAGCTTTTTAACATGGGCAGCAGAGCTCCCCTCCTCATATCTCCCCCCCCAGTATCATTGTAATTTACAGGATTCATATGACCATGTAACTACTGTGTGATTACATGGAAAATACCTTACAAATACATAGTAATCACAAGTTCATGAAGATTACTTAGTAAATACATTTGAAGTAGGAAAATAGTTCAAAGATTAATTATCCCTTAACTCACAGTATTTAAATTATTTTCCCCCAAATGTACAAATATATTTGTAGCGACTACAAGGCTGGTGCAGAAGGGGTTCTGATGGTTCTGATCTGAGAGGAAAAAATGAAATTTGACAGGCATGGATTATTTAAAGCATGCAGACGTGAGCCATATAACCATTACACTTTGATGCAAATCATAGAGGAAAGCACGGGAGGGATGGCCTGTACAGAGTAGTAGTGGACAAAGTTAGGATTTCCTGCCATTGACTTGAAATTTAAACAAATAATCATTTAATGGCAGTGCAGCATTACATTCCTTGTGGCATGCATTAATGTCAGCATCTGGGACCAACATTTTGACAATTCTATTAAAATGCTTCACCATTCCCTATCTAACACCTGTTAGCTCTAATTTTCTTTCCTGAGACGTACATCAGTAGACAGTGTAGATTCCAAATCATTTATCACTTTTAAAGTGCTTCCATATGAGCTTTTTGGGGGGCTTATCTTGGCCTTAGGAAAACCTTTTCTGAATGTATTAAAATTCAGTACTTAGAGGGGGAAAAAAGTGTAGACATCAATGTTTCATAGCATTCATGTCTGGTAATTATTAGCCTAAATTATGGCTCGCACATGACTTGACAAAGTGGACCATGCATTTAAAAAAGCTGCTCACTAGACATGCACTGCTCAATATGTTCCAAGTTATTGAGATGTCAGTCAGTAATCATAAAGCAAACACCCCTCACTGAAAGGACCCTGCTAAGAGGGCTATGAGGCCTGGGGGACTACCTAAAAATGTCAGAAATGTTACAGTCTAAATGGATGACATCAGCAAGAGAACATGTGTTTCAAAACATACGCAATTAGCTAATACAATAAAATGCAAATCCTGGAACACGACAGATTTGGGAAGCAGTACCTGGGAAGGAGCATTTAAAAAGAAACCGAAATGTTCTGCTCTGGAGAAGGAGAAAACATTCATATATAAATATATTTGTATATTTAAATATACGGGAAATGTGAAAAATGTTCACATTGGTGTTTTTATAGCTGTGCATTGTGGAAAGAGGAAGAAGTGTGCTATATCCTTTATCTACCCATACATAATAGGCTTGACTATCATTATGTATGTTAAATCACTCCCTGTGTTGCTCCTATCATGCAAAACAAGGTGTACTGTGAATTAATGCAGTATTTGTAATCTCTCACCTTTTACAATGCTGACCACAAGTTAATCAGCTTGCAGAGACATGAGTGTTATGTACAGTATTTTAGAAGTATTTGCCTTTCCAGTGTGATATGCTTACACGAGAGATAAGACCTAACCTGTTCCCACTAAGGTATATGGGAATTTTGCTGGTGATTTAGGTGGGTAAAATAGTGGGTTCACATGGAGTACTTACACCAAGGCCTCTGCTGCAACAGTGCAAGGTAATGTGATGTCCAGGAGAGCAAAGACAGGCACTCTGGACTGTCTGATTTTTTTTTTTAACACAAATTTTGCTTTTATTGTGTGAACCTGAAATGTGCACACAGGTCAGCCACTAAAAACTTTTGAACATCTTTGGAGACATTTGAAGAGCCAGACTTCATCTCTCTGCATTTTTTAAAGACACAAGCAAAATGCATACAAACAAAAAGCAGAAAACAAAGCACAGAAAGCAGCTGGCAACAATTAGAAATGTATGTATCTGTGGACAGTTTAAAAATGTCCATCAGCTTATGGATACGCACCTTTACTTTCACACGTCTGCTGTTTACTAAATAACATTTCAGCAGTTTTCATCTTATAAGGAAAGTGTTTGAAACTTGGAATAAGTGCACTTAATTAAAGGAAGGCTGTGAAAATGTGCATTAATCTGATATGACTAATAGCAAAGTGCATGAAATTGCTAATTAGAATTTCATTAAAGGTGCTGCTTTATCAGACTGCGAATATCACAACCTTTAAAATTCTTTCAGGAAAGCTTAATTCCTTTTCAAACAGAAATATTCTTTAAAGACATTTGATTTGTTCTGAAGGAATTTGTAGCTTAGACTGAAACATAAAATGTTGCCAATATTCCACGGGAATAAAATTTGAATAAAAATATGTATCAGGTACTTTCTTTCATCAGGCAGATGAATAATTTTTCTGGAAAATATTATTGTTCAAATAAAACAATCAGCTAAGAAAAATAAAGTTTAATCTTTAGATTATTTCAAGCATGATTTGTTTTTATGCCTATGCTGTAATATTTGATATGTTTTTGCTTAAAAGGAGGAAAGAAATAGAAAGCTTGCTTCAAAAGTAATGTATGAACAATAAAAAATGCAGCTATGAATGTAATTTTATAAAAATACATAAGGTTTTGGATGTCCAGAAAGAGGAAATTAATTGTCTACTTTGATTTAAAAATATACATCAAAAACTAATATTCTTTGTGAAGCGCCTTCTAACAATTTAAACAGAAGAAAAAGAAAAAAATAAAATCTGTATTATTAAGGTATTGTTGAAGAAATTTCCAAACTTTGCACAAAAGCCTGTATTTCTATACTTAGCTCAAATATGAATTCATTTTACCTCTTTTTACCTCCTTGCTAAGCCTTGAAGCTTACTGATTTCTCTTTATTTTATCACCCCTCGCCTCTCTTGTCTGACGACAGAGTTTCTCCCCTCAGATTTGTTGTTAATTTTGGAAACACACTTTGCCTTCGGTGATTTTATTTGAAGCTGAACCTTTTGCCCAGCCACCCTCCCCCTGATTTGCACTCCTCTATTGCTCTCACTGCATTTGATGGGGCAGTTCAAAAAAGCCCCTGTTGTACTTCCAGGATGCTCACCTTGTTTTCAGGTTCACTATTGCTGGGGGAAGAGCTACTCCCCATTAGTTTTGGCCCCTAACTCCTAGGAAATGTCCTGAGCCTTCCTCAGTCAGAGCAGGTTCCTGGTGCCAGCAAAGGGCTTTCACTCACCAGGTCTGTAGTGAATTTGTACTCACAGATTGTACTTTTGTCAAAATTCTCATTTACTCATGTGCCACAGTGTAATTTTTGGCCTAGCGATCAGAGGTTTGTTTGCATAAGCAGAACAAGATTGGGGCTTAAATAGCTTTGTTCCTTTTTTTCCTTGAAATTTAAGTTTACCAGCAGAGGTAACTGATGTGAGGCTTTCCGCAAAACTGAAGATCATTGAAGCAGCAGAAGTTTATGTGTATTAAAAAATTATCCATCGAGGCTCCCCATTTGTGGACTGTAATTATTGCTATTAATACTAGGGGAAAAAAAAAAAAAAAAGAATGAAAAAAAAAAAAAGTACTTTTGCAAGAATTATGTATTCAGAGCACATTTTTAGAAACTCAAATTAAAAACTAATCAATGCAAATTTACATGACAAAAAGATTCTTGGAAATGGATAAAGAGTGAACAGAAGAATCTTTACTTAGGAGATAGTATATTATTACTTTGAGCATTTTTTAAAATCACATGTCAATTACAGTTTGGTGTGATTTCAGCTCTTGTTATAGGTATTTTTGTGCCAGTAGGTATTTTATCAGTCGGACAAAGCAACACATAAAAGTCATTTCAGCTTTCTTCATAAATGTGCCAACTTTCTTTATGTACATTTGCTTTCTACAATAAATACATTGATAAAAAATCAGTCTAGACTGAAATAAATGAAAATTATGCTTATTAAATCTAATGTCTGGTGTCAAAAGTGAGGTGTCAATCTTACCTATCGTACTTCTAAGCAAGGCAAACAAAGCTGCTAATTATAATATTTAAGTTTAAATATAGAATTATTGTTCAAATATAGAAAACAATGGTGCAGTTGTTCTTTCTACAGCTATATGATTAAGACTACTTATGTCTCATTTTATGCAAAATAAATGACACATGATTGTGATTTAATTCATGCAAAGTAAATGTCTACAGGGATTTATGACAAGAAAAGCAATAACAATCCATACCTTGTTACTTGTCAATAACTGCATTCAGAACAGTGGGGAGTAGTGAAAAATAAAGAAAAGCTTGGAAAAACCCACGCAAACGCCAAAGGATTTGTGTGCAATAGTTTACATCATGTTAATCTAAGGCTGCTGGTTGTAATACACCGAGTGTAATAAATTAATGTAGCTCTGTACCATTCTGCCTTATTTTATTCTCCCTTTTACAATGCCATCGCTCCCAGATTCAACGTGCCTCGATCCCCATTGCTGGCAACACGATTAGCACACTCCATAAACATGACAAGATGCGTTTAGTAAACTGTTTGCTGAGCAAAGATAAGACGCTGACATTTACAATTTCGTTCTTCAGAAATTATAAGACGGGTATGTTTTTGGTGTGCAAAGGAAAACAAGAGCAGGAAGAGGCTCTGGTCGTTCCTTCTTCCCCAGGCGAGGTGAGGCGTGCGTGGTTTCCAGCTGGCAGCTGGTGCCGGCAGGGGACTGGTGAGGGTGGAGTTGGGGGTTGGCCTCCTACACGACCACAACACTCCAGCGTGGGCAGGGAGGGGATGTCCTCATCACCCTTCTGCTTTTCACCGTATAAAGTAATAAGAAGGAAGTCTTGATGTGTCCAGTTTAAAGGGGATTCAGCTGCTTAGCGGGAGGGGGGCAGTTGCCACCAGTGTGCTGTGAGGATCCCTGGCACCAGCCCCGAGTGCCTCGGCTGGCACGCCACGTGGCCACTGTAAATGGAAACTGCTTGTTTTTTAGGGGTGAGATTAAAAGCCAGAATACTGCTTGGCGGGATTGCTCACCCGATGTTGATCATGGAGCATGATGTGAGGATCTTTCCAGCTTTAAAAGGAGGAGTTGGTTGAAGGTAGACTTTAGCGGGTTGTAGGTGCAGGAATGATGCTGAGTCTGGCTTGGGGTAAAGTAGCCAGGTTTGTTTGCAGGATTTACAGAGTTTGCACTGATCTGACAGAAAGCTGTCTGCTTAACTCCAAGGAATGTGTGTACTCATGCTGTGGCCAGGGTACCAATTTCCGCAGCTCTGTACAGCTCTACTCAGCAGTGTGGAGAAGTTTTGTTCCTTTGCCATATTGATTTAGTGTTTGGCTTTACTGACAAAAATCAATCACAAATAAATGTATCTGATTGTACCTTTTTATTAATCAGCTTCTGGTCACTAGATTTCACTGGGAACCAGTAGCTCATTACATGGAAGCTGGTTTCCTAGAAGGACACATACTTTCATGTAACCTTTAGATACACAGTATGATGATCTCAAAATGGTGACCATCACAAGGTCCAAGAAAGCACTACTCAATTGGCCCTCACCTCTTAAAATACTGCAAGCATGGCTTTTAATGGAAGGTACACACCTTCTGAGGGCCTTATAGATTTCATTCCTGTGCTCCACTAAAAGGCTGGTCAGAAAAGATTGGATGTTTCTTGTTCTTCCCTGCAGTGGCAGAAGCATTACATCTGCTAATTATGTTTATAGTGAGCCAATATTCCTACGTCTTTTGTTAGAAGTGACAGCTAGTAGCGCAGAAGTAGCAAAGCAGTGAGAAAGAAGAAATAAGCAGGGCCAAACTTAAGCTTTTTGAGTCCTTATGGGTTATTCTCAGTTCCTTTGAAAATCTTGCTTTGTTTGTTCCTTTATGTTATATTTTCTTACTCAGCCTCGCTCTGCACCTTGTCTTTGATTTGCTACTTTGTTTTAATTCCTGTGTTTCTTTCCTTCTTGTTTTTATGCTTTCTTCCGCATCATCTTACTTATCACCCACTACCTTTGTTTGACTCTGTCTCAGGCCTGATGGCTTCCTTCTGTGCAAATCCAATGGGTTTTTGCTTTTCCTCTTCCTCCTTGCCACATGTATGAGTCTTTGTGATTCTCTTCCTCATATGAACATCATGCTGCACAAATACCTGCTAAAACTCATTAAGATATTGATGCTGCTCAAGTTCACTGAATGAGCCACTTCCCCTGTTGCCTTTGGACACCTCAGGACAAACCTCTTTTGCTAATTTTTAAGTAAAAAGTAAAGCAGGATATAGTTTTGAGAAGATAACTTATTTTTCCCACCTTTTGCTGCATATAGCTAGAAACTCCATCTCTGCACACAGATTGCCAGAATCTGTATTATTTTATCCTAACCTTTATAGGTAATCCTGAAAGCCTACCTAATCAATTGAAGATCATAAAATATTAGACTTAATACTGCAAAGTTCTGCTATATAATTCACATAACAAGCTCCTAAATAATTCAAATAGCAAACATGTCCTGCTACTCAGTGATGAGAGGTTGTTTAGATCAGCCAGAGAATGTCGACACATGCCACATCTCACAGATCTGCCGGATTTCAGGAACCCTATTAAGTTAATTGCTGGTTTCTGACAGCAGAGAGCATGCTGGGAGCGGGGTGATCTTTATTAGCCTTTCGGGCATTTGCAAACATCAGACATTCTGCCCCTACTTGTATATACCAGGCACAGCATGGAGAATGCAAATCAAATTATGAGACAATAACTGGTGTTGGCACCACCTTTGCACTGGATTCATTTGTGAATTAAAATAAAGCTTCTGATGTCAACTGTTTTGCCCGTTAGATTTACGTGCAATACCATATACGTATATATATTGTAAAAGTTTAATGGGAACCATCAAGCAATTACATCATTTTGCACTGCATAGGTAACACACATAAAAAGGTAATCAAACTGTGGTGCCTCACATCTTAGTAATGGAGGTGTTTTGAAGGCTATAAATAGACAAGAAGCTTCAGAGTAAATTAGCAGCACAATATAATTTTCATTAGGTACCTGCCTTGTAGTATGGATGTGCACAGGTGCTCTTTCTTCTTATATATGTTTTAGACCAATGTTTTGATTTATAAATACCCCAAACACCCTTTTGTTCATAATTTTCATTTTCTGGCTGTACTTTTTAAATACCTACTGATTTCAAAGAGTCCTAGGAGAGAAAGAGGTGGAAGAATAAGAAGGAGTCTCTAAAATAATTTGAGATGAAGTTTTAACTATCCATTCCTGGCCTGATCCAAGCCCCCTTGAAGTAATTTAAGAGTTTTGAAGATAATTTTGTGGTCTTTGGCTCACATGTGTAGCTCTATTAATTCTACATATTATGGACCACCCAGTTTTCAGCTGGTGTGTCAGCTTCACTGTAATTATTCTAGCTAAAGATCTTATTCAGATACAAATATAGAGAGAAGTAAAATTATTTAACTATTTTAATCAGTAATTATTCCTGTTATCCATAAAGCTGTATCTTTTAATCACAGAATCAACTTGTCAAACAGAATGTAGATTAAAATAACAGTTGCATTCAACAATGTTGTAAGTATGATGCAAAATTCAGTTACTTTTCCAAAATCAGCTAACGTAAAAAGAAAAAAGCAATATCTAAAAAGCCAGTCCACTATAGGCATGTAGAAGTCTCTCTTCTTCCTACTCTGGACTCATCACAGATTTCACAGTTTAATTTTTGCAGGAGTCCATGGAGCATTGTATTTCATGGCTTATCTCTTCATTATCCACCACAACAGCGGCCAGTGTTGTTGCATAAATATTACAAATGCATTTCTCAGGCATAGCTGATATTCTTTGGAGTCAGTGCTATGCATTTGAGGTGTATGGAAAATTCTAAATTGTATTTGATAGCTCCCAAATCAACTTGTTTCATTTAATTAAAAAAGCCATTTTAAGAGTAAGCCAATTCACCAAAAAAAGTACGACTCCTCTTTTGTGTGTCTGTGTGTTTAAATACATATATATGTATGTATATGTATATATACACACGCATCTGCAGGAGCATGCATTCTATATTGCTTTGAAAGATGCTAAGTGTGGAAATTGTAAAAGGCTGATAGAATTCTGCAGTTCACTGAGGATGGGGACATTGGGAAGATAGAACCAGTACGTTCTGCTGCTTCTGAGACTTCTGCAAACAAGTGTTTCACAGAAGACAGAACACACGTCTTACCTCTCCCATTATGCCAAAATATACTTTAGTGGTGGAGACAGTCTGCGTGAACCCAGAAGGTTCAGAGCTTTCCGATGGCTAGAAACAGGAATAAAGAAGTGTTATTTACTGCTGCATCATCAGGCATTGAATAAATGCAAAGGTGCAGGCATCCCAACAGCTATCTCCCAAGTCCCTTGACACTTCAATCTAACATATATTTTAGTAATTGGAACCTTGTCACACAGAGGTTGTAGTTGAAAGTTACTGTAATAATGGTCTATTTGGAAATGTCCCTTTAAAAAATAAAAAAATAAGTACTCTCATGTCCCTGAGTGGTTACTTGAGAATTGAGCAGCAGATGTAAAATTTACACTAAAGTGCCTCTCGCAGGCACTGGGTATAATGTATGAAATGTCTGAAACTTATGGTAAACCCTCTTTACCAGAGAGTCGGTGAGGAGTTTAAGGCTGCAGCTTCCAGCCTGCTGCCATGTAAAAAGTAGATGGCAAAGGTAAAATCTTCCATGTTTCCTTCTGTAGTTTTCTTTATCCACTGCAAATAACATAATAAAATAAGTCTGGCAACATGCGTGCACTGCAGCCATGTTTGATGTCTCATGAAGGATTCGACTGTGCATATTTTGCTGGAGGAAAAATGTGTGTTATTTATCAAATAAGCTTGTCTCCTTTCCAGGACTGCCAGCAGTAATGTAATGCAACATAACAGAGCAAGATGACAGGTCGATGGGTCTCATGCCAGTAAGTGATCTTTGATAATGTTAAGAACTAAATATAAAATCAGGAACTGGGGAGATGCGGAAGTTATGCATCTTTTGGACTGCTTCATAGTTCACTAGAAAGTGGAGGGTTCTGCAACTTTGAATTCAAGAAACCGTGGGCTGTGGAATCTAAAATATTAGGCACCCAGCAGAGGTTTTATACAGTAGTTTCCCCTAATCTCAGAAACATCTGTTCATTTTTGAAAGCAAATCTGTACACAGTTTACATTTCAAGGAGAGTCAGATTCCATTCTTCAATTTCCTTTTTGTGTGTGTGCGTGTGTATCATTTATTGTATTTGCAATCAGTGTGGGTTTTATCCCTGCTTTCTTTTTCCCCCTGGTGTTGCCTATCCCCTTGAAATAAATCTGTCTCATTTTCCAATCAAGTCATGTGTAAATGAAAATAATTTTACAAGTGTCAGCATGTGATATTGCCCTCTTTGTGAAAAACTGGGAGCACCCCAAGCAATGCGAAAAATAAAATACCTTCTAGAGAGAAGGGAAGGGATTTTCCTTGTACTTGGAATCTGCAGCACTTCCAGGGCACATCAGCTGATTGATTACACATTCAGTCTACTTTGTTTCCTTTCATAGCATAAATAAGATTTATGACAATTTAGAGCTGAGATGAAGTTTTGAAGCTTCATTTGATTTTTCTGCTTCAAAGAAGGAAGGCCTCCAGAACAGAGGCACCGGGTTCTTACCACACACAATCGATTTTTCTGGAGGCAGCTCTTCCCATTCACCAACTTGACTGGAGGCCCTTTTTCTAGGAATGCCTTCCCAGTAATTCAAGGGCTGGCAGTGAGCACAAGGAGATGTTACCTCCTAAGTTTCTTTCTTTCTTTTCTCCTAACCACTGGTGTTGGTGTCCAGATTGCCCAAGGCACTGAGGATTTGTTTCTAAACGTATTTTCAAAGTCTGGTTGTCTGATAGCTGTAGAAGGATTGTCTCTCCCATTTCAGTTTAAGCTGCAACAAACAAATAATAAAAAGTGCTGGACAATCATATATTCTTTTGGTAATCTAAACACATTTTCCCTGTGTTAATACAGCAGCTCAACACAGCAAAGAGAAAAGAACCTGTTTACACAGGCTTTTTATTTTTTAGAGCACTCAATGAGTGATGCTGTAGAATTACTGCTGGTCCAGGTCCCCAGATCCTCTGGGTAGTGCTAGAGAGCATCCCAAGTATGTAAGGAGAAGAACAGAAACAAAATCTTTGTGTGAGAAATCACTTAATTAGTTTTTGGTCTTTTAGATTTTTGCTTGAATACTATTGATTGGCGAGTCAATTGTCATGGAAGCTAATAATTTCATGAAGAATTAAGGTCAGGTAATTTTGAACAGCAAGACAGAACCTTAAACTGGACTGCTCTATGCATTTGGTGTGGAGACCTGACCTGTCCTGTTAATCAAACAGACTGTTGAATTATGTTTCTTACTGGCACTGGAGGCTTTATTCCTCATTACAAATTATAGCAATATTGTCTGCAGCTCATCAGCTTCTGAATCACTATGGCTAGATCCAAGTCTACTAGACTGGATCACGCCCTGTGAGGCTGGTGCAGACAGATGCAGTTGATTTTGGTCGTCACTGTTATGTTTGGCTCCACAAAGCCAAGTGTGTATCTATGCAAGTACATTGAAAGTATGCCAAGACTGACTTTGCAGTTCAGGGTCCCTTGACCATAATGGAACCAAGCCATACCAAGCACACCCTCTCCTGTCAGACAGTGGGTTCCAGTAGATGCAAATCCATGTGTTCGCTGCAGCTAAGCACTGACATATCTGTAAGGGGTTGTATTTGATAACAAGGAGATGTACAAGTAAGTATAATCTTCTCACTCCTGGCATTTCAAACCACTCTGTCTTTCTTGTTCTTCCAGCATCCTCCTTGTTGGGCAATATCAGGCATAGGGCAAAGCTTGTAAATCTTTGCCTGCAGGAACTTTAGAGATGTAGGAACAAATGCTAAGAATGCTCAGGCTTTAGGGAAAGGCCTGAGGTCCTTCAGGACTTTAACGGTTGTCCCTGGAAGCCTTTTGGAGACCAGACAAAAATATTTGGCAGTATTGAATGAATCAGATACCACAGAGATATCCAGAAAGATGAGTGTTGATTTGCCTGTTTCTCCCTGAAGAGAAGGGGGACACACACAAGGAAAATGAGATGTTGTTTTTCTTGTTCAGAGGCCATGGTGAATGACTGCAGTAAAATGTATCAACTTTCATGTTTTGTGTGGCTGTTTATATGGTTGATGAGAAATGTAGAGGTTTGGTGGTTCTTTGACAGCTCTGGGACCTTGGAATCGTGTTCACAAGTAACCATCGCAATTGTAGCCAGGAACTGTCAATTTAGAAAAAACTTTATCTCAAGTGGGTTTTTTTTCCCAGCTGAGTGGACTATTGCACATTTTAGAGCAGATAACTCATTCCCTCGTGCAAGAAGATATTCCTAGCAGAGGTGTTCAGTGATAAATATTCTATTATGTTGGAAGAGGAAAAACACCATAAAAAGAGCATATCCTGGTTCAAGAGGAAGATATTTTAGTTCTGATGCCTACTCCTCCCTGTTGCTCTAGTAATATATAACTCATCCTTGACAGAGAAACAATTCTCAGCCTACTAAAAACATGAGCCTGAAAAACACAATGCAGATGCACTCCTGAATCTTGAAAATGACGTTTCTTCTTTGAAATAAAAGTATTCAGATTGTTCAAAATACTAAGAAAAAATGCCATAAATTAAAAGAGGACCTTGTCTAATGGTCAAAATTTCCTTGGCCAAAGTTCGTTTTGGGAGAAATTTCCTCATGAACAAATCGAAATGAAATATTTCTCCTTACGACTGTCAAAGCCTTGTCATGGGCACAGTACTGTCAATGGAAAAAAAAAAAAAAAAAGATAATTTTCGAGATGTAAACTAGAAGAAAGTATGACTTTATTAAAAAAAAAAATCTTAATTTCAATATTTTCTAAGAATTCCTCATGTTTCTGTAGGCTGGTAAAGGAGAGCTCTGCATTAAGACTGGTTTTACAAAACCAAACCCAGATTAAGAAGGTTGATGAAAGCAATGTAAAACCACCTCAGTTTGCTCAAAACTTTTATCTGTTTTCCACTCTAAACTTTCATGGATGAGATAAAATAGAAACTGAATCCAAACAAGCTGGTTTTGCAAAAGCTTCTCAGCGCTTCTCTAAAAATAAGATTAAAGAAATCCTCTAGGCTGCAGGAGATGACTTTATCTTGTTACATTGCAAACCTCATTCCTTTACTTTAAATCTTCTTCTCTCTTACTAAAGACAACTAATAGGGATGCTGAGAACCATTGTATTCTGTTGACATCTTTAAACATAAAGCAAGCTATCAATATCTGGCTTTCAAGGGGTCTCTCTGCTACCGTTCTCAAGTACAAAAGTTTATAGTCATATCATTATGAGAAAGAGGTATTTTTACACATGCTAATGGAATTTACTTTTGTGAATCTTATTGAGGAACCCAGGACACCAAGGGCAGTATTGTGCTATGATTTGTGCTGGCGTAACACCCCTAACTTCAACAGAATTACATGTGATTTTCTCTATACTATCCTAAAGCAGACAGGGGTCCATAGATATGGGGGTAGGACATAGGCAGGAGACAAAATACTATGCCTTTTTAAGACAATTTATACTAATGAAATAAGTTTGTTAAAATCACATTATATTATGAAAGAAAAAGACGATATGGTGGCTCTCCTGGAGCTGCATTTACTTCTGTGAACATCCAGAGAAATGTCTGGACGTGTCCTGCATGTTTAGAAGAATTCTTATTTTAAAAATAGTACTGATGGTAACAATTTGCATAGAACTGTCAACATGTAGGATTCTTGGCAAAGAAGTATCTGTCAGGGATGGAGGAGGCAATTATTATTTATTTTTATTTGCCCCCGTGAGAAGTTAATGGAATGACACTGGGTTTGTAAATACCTAATATCAGATTCTGGCTTAGCATCCCTTCTACAGTTAGAACTTACAGAAAATGCTGACCGACACAGTAACTTAATAAGGATCAACTAAAATCATCAAAGTCTCTGAGTACTTTCCCTGATGATGTTTTTCTTTGTTTTTATTTATCACTGTGTGATGAGTCCATTTCACTGTCTGACACCCTGTGGGCCAAGTGCATCACTGTTGTAACAAGATCTCTCATATTTAGAGAATTACTTTGGGATGAATGTGGTCTCTTGTGTTTGCACTAAGTATAATACAGACACTAAACTGTGGATTATCATTTCCTAGTGGGAGATCTGTGTCTTGTGATGAGATTAAGAAGGATGCAGCTGTGAATGGGACCAGTTTGGCTAAGTTGTCCTAAAAAATTTAACTAGAGTTACTTTGGGTTGTGAAAAACTGGCTATGTGCTGTGTTCGAGAATAAGCTCTCACATAAAATCCTTGCAAAGCATGTGCAAAGCTCCTTTGTGGTAAAACAGAGCTGTTTTGACTAGCCATATATGTTTCCTGTGTAAATCCGCCACATCCTGGTCTATAGCTCGCTTGCATATCAAGTTTTCATGTGAGTCAGATTCCCAAGGCATCTTTGCAGAATAATAAAGTCATACATGACCATGTAAACGAAACCCCTGAAAAAGCCCCTTAGTCTTCTTTTCAAAGTTATTTCCAAAACCAGATTTACACATTCCGGTTTCAAAAGCTGCTCAGATAATTGCCAAAACAAGAGTGCTCCACTACACTCATCTCTAATTAGTAAAATCTGACTTTTGTCTTCCTGTGACAATAGCTTTGTGTGTCTCAGAAAAGGGGAGATTTATAGGATACTGGTGATATTTATATTGAGATGGCATTTTTCATCATTTTACTTCAACTAAATTAAAGGCAATATTTCTCTTAATTTAAATAATAATTTGTGCATTCCTTTTATCATTACAATCCCCGAGAATGTGGAAGATACAAAATCAGTATAACACATTAGCAATAGATAATACAGTCTAAATAAACATAATAAGCTTTCCTATATGTCGCTAGACCAAGCCTTATCTAAAAATACCCTAATGAAGCTGAACCATCCAATTACTTGTTTCTTGGAGGAACCCCTTATTAATGACATTGCAGTGAGGGAAAAACATTAATTATTGGACACAGTGGGATCTTTTACATTCTGTCTAGTCCGGACAGCACCAATTAATACAACAATAATTATCAGCTGCCATGGCAGGTTGGCTGAGCAGAGCTCCTATCTGCTGATTGGGTGGGGAATGTGGGACAGCTCGCAGGCTGTGAAGATTTCTCAGGCTTCAGCCTCTTATTTTTTGCATTGCTATGTGAAAACTGAATTCTACAGATATTTAAGCAGGTGGATTACTCTATTGAGGCAGGGGCTGATCCTATGAGAAGGAAAGCACAGGTGCCATCATGTGAGGAATGCCATTTTCTCCTTCATCTCCCACCCACCTGCTGTCTGACTTTCTGTCGTTTGAGATTTAACATGATCGCTCTCTCGATAAGGTATGAAGGTGCAGGCTTTTAAAGTTGTCTGCTTGCTCGCTCCCTTGTCCTCTCTCCAGATACCTTAAAATGACAGTTTACAAATGCAGAAGCAAATGTTGACGTGATTTATTGCCGGCACTGTCACTACAGTCTTGAAAGCGGAATACCTATTCTTGATCAAATTCAACCCGAGGCAAACACCAAGTATGGGAAACTTCAGCTCGAAAGGTTAAAGTCTGCAAAAGTTATAAGCGAGTGACTAGAGGGGGAACAATGGAAAGTGTTAGACAACCTGAATAACAGGCATTACTACTCCACTGCCTATAATAATAATAATTCACCTTTTATCCATTGAAGATAAAAGGACACAATGTGGGAAAATTAAGCTGTATAGACATCTTGGGGATATCTCATCTGAGATCACACACCACTTCTTTCTTGTGGTTATCATGATTTTATCAGAGCCACTTTGAAGTCTATATAGCCTTATATCTCAGTTATCTACATTTCATCCTGTATGTATTTATTGCAGATGGGCCTAAGCTGTTAAATTCAGATCCAAATCCAGATTCTGATTTTGAATTCCCTAAGGTCCGTAGCTAGCTTGAAGCTAGGGCTTTGGTTTGGAATCATCTCTATTTATGGGTAAAAAAAAGGGGTTTAATATATGCTCTCCCAGACTGCATAGCTCTATATATGTGCACACAGAATTACTCTCACTCACGCGTACATGCAGGAAAAACAGAATGTGGCAACGTAATGAAAAGCTGCCTACACTGTTATTCATATTTTAAAGAAGGCTGAATTTATAAATGAGCCTTAGCTTTAACATTTCATGATTTCTGACTGCTCTCCTTTACAACCCTTACAAACTTTTAACCATACTTTAACATCTGGAGCTCTGGCACAGAGAGAGACACCCTCAGGTCTCCCTTACGTACAGGTAAATACTATAACCAAGCAGCGTATTTTACAGGGCCTTGTGCACCAGAGCCTGTTTTCTCAGTTACCTGCAGCCTTGACTCTAGCAGCAAGCAAACGATGGCACAGAAGTAAATAGGGTTATAGAAAACAGGCTGCCACTTTATTTAAAACTCAAGAGCAATTCCCAAGAGGAATGCGTGTCCCGTTCACAGGGAGGGGACACCAACCAGCTACACCAGGAACAAACTTCCCTTGTTCTGGGACAAGGCTGTGTAGGATAAGCAAGCCCTCTGTGTCTAAAGGGAACCAGAAATGCTTCTACCTTTTGCATAATACTGATGTGCTAATTAGGGCACTGATATCCTCAGAGGGCAAGCTCAAATCTGATGATATGTTCAAAACACACACTCTCCCCTCTCTCGCACACACACACAGAGGCCAAGCACAATCAGACAGATACTGGAAGCAGAAATCAAGAAAAACAACTGCAGAAATAGTGTACAAAATGCCTGTCGAAGAGATCAGGTGTCATTGCTTTGTCAGCAAGCTGGCTGGTTATATGGCATCACTTTACCATCAAAACATTACCATTTGCTTAGTGACTCTCTTAGCATGCTGTGTAGGGACACTGCAGACTTGCTCTGTCTTTTTGTTCTTCATATGATCTTCATATGATGCTAACATATCAAACATACAGCAACTTAGAGATAGACTTTACAGTGGTGTCTGTGTTAACATCAACAGCCCTTCCCTGTTTTGTCATTTAAAGCATTTTGTACTAACATCTCTTTCTCCCACTCTTCTCTATCACCTGGGCTCCCTAAACCTAACGAGGTGATAAAATGCTCTCTGCTAGGGATAATCCATTTTCCCAATATAACTTAATTCCTTAAAGCTTCACATCTGGAAGAGACTTCCAGAAACTACATCTCAGCACCAGGGAGCTGGCATTTCCAAGTCTGAAATACCATTCCTTGAAAATAAAAACCCTTTGTCTGACTAAAGACACATTGTGTCTGGAAGTGTGGAGGAAAAGGCATTTCCACAGCAAATGTTTGATTATAAATATCCTACTAAAATTAATAAGTACTAATAAAATGTCAGTGAAACTGGATAGGTTCCATTATATGTTAGAACCAAATAGATATTTCTTCCTTCAGTAAACCCCAGAGCTTCTAATTTAACATTGTAAATATGATGTAACATTTCTGTCTGCAATAAATTATAAGAAGGGACAGTTTTTAAATAATCTTGTTGCAACACATTTCATCATCCACAAAACACAGGAATGCCACCGAGAGACAGCTTATCAGGAAATCATTAAAAAAAAATATATTTGCCAGTAGCATTGCCCCAGTTCCATTAAGACTCTGCAAAACTTCTCTTCCTGTACGGAATCACCTGTCAGATTATGGAGAAATAAGTAACTGAAGGGTCAACCACTGAGATCCCCTAATTTAACAGTATTCAGGGCATCCCCTAATTTGCAGAAGACAGACACTGCCCTCATGCTATCAGATCATGGGCAGAGGCATCAGGGTCCAAATTATTACACAGAATTACACAGAATTATCATTGAGGTTATAATAGACCTTTGAGATCATCAAATCCAGCCTAAGACCTGACACCACGCCACCTAGCTAGACATGTCACTAAGTGCCACATCCATTCTTTCCTTAAACACCATGAGGTCTGGCGATTCCACCACCTCCCTAGGCAGCCCATTCCAGTGTCTAACAACCCTTTCCATAAGGAAGTGCTTCCTAATATCTAACCTAAACCTCTTCTGGCACAGCTTTTCAGGCCATGCCCTCTCGTTCTGTCACTGATTGCCTGGGAGAAGAGTCCAGCCCCCACCCGACTACAACTACCTTTCGAGTAGGTGTAGAGAGTGATGAGGTCTCCCCTGAGTCTTCTCTTCTTCAGGCTGAACAGCCCCAGCTCCCTCAGCCTCTCCTCATAAGACTTTCCCTCCAGTCCCTTCACCAGCCCTGTTGCTCTCCTCTGGACCTGCTCCAGCACCTCATTATCCTTCTTGAAGAGAAGGGCACAGAACTGCACACAGTACTCGAGGTGAGGCCTCACCAGTGCCAGACACAGGGGAAGAATCACATCCCTAGTCCTGCTGGACACATTATTCCTGATACAAGCCAATATCCCAATGGCTTTCTGTGCCACTTTGGCACACTGCTGACTCATGTTCATCTGGTTGTCAACCAGTACTCTCAAGTCCCTCTCAAGTGGGCCATTCTCCAGCCACTCATCTCCCAGTCTGTAGTGCTGCCTGGGGTTATTGTGGCCAAAATGTAGGACCCGAACTTGACTGTGTTGAACTTCATCCCATTGGCCTCAGCCTATCAGCCCAGCCTGTCCAGGTCCTTCTGCAGCAACTTCCTGCCTTCCAGGAGATAAACAGTCCCCCAGCAACTTAGTGTCATCTGTTACGGTATATGGAAGTGTAGGACCACTAATCTAAATCAGTTTGGTGCTGCAGGATTAAAAAACCAGCTCAACCAGTCACCTGCACACTTCCCTCTTTCCCATCAAAATGCTGTATACCAGTGCTCCTCAAGCTTTTTAGTCCATGTCTTGCTTTATCATGCTCCAGAGGATCGATGGGCAGGGAGGGGAAGGAGGAAGGATCACAGAGAAGGTAGAGTAAGGATGGATGAAAGGAGCAAACTGTGTCATACTGTAGTTGTTGGTCACACTGCAGTGGAGTTTGAAAAGGACTGGTAGAAGTTCTCCCACAACACATGCAGACAGTAAAAACCACAAAAAGAGTGTGTCAAGGGCACTGTTTAGTGGCATCATCACCAAGGGGTGATACAGCACTGCAGGATTTCTTAGTACATACTCTGCCAGCACCATTAACTTGCTATGCCAAGATAACAAAGATAACCCACGTTCACATACTTTCCTCTGGTCCACTGTTAGAAATGAGATTATTTGATGATCCGGAAGTGCTGTTCTGATAAGCATCCACATTTTTTTAATTCTCTTTCTTTGATCTCCCAAGTAATGCAACCTGTTCCCAAAAATCCCCCTTCAGATGTCTAGCTCCCACACAACTATTATTTCCAGCAATCCATAAAAGAGGGAAAAAAAGAGTTTTTACAAGGACTAATCCAACAGCGTAACCTGGAAAATAAAAAAAACATCATAAAGAATTATTTTAAACACTGGAGGAAAAAGTTTTTGTCAAACCTTTTACAAAAAAATGGGCTGATGAAAACATTTTAATAATAAAAAAAAAAACCAAATCTATTCTTCATAAATATTGGACTTTTTGAATATATGCAGCATTTTAATTTTCAGACTATTCATTTACTTCAGGTACCTAGCAACCTGTCTCATGGCTGACACTGTAGTTTCATTACTGGTTCTGAAGCAAAAGTAACTTGGAGACAAATCAACTTAGAGCAGAGAGATTCTGAGACAGGGACTGAAGAAATTGGCTTTGCCCAGTTAACCACAACTATTTTTCCAGACACAAAGTATGAAAACATTTTTATTACTGTTTGATTTCTTTAATGAAATCTGAAATGTACTGTAATCAAGTATAATGTTAAGTTGATGAATCACAAAATCTGACTCAAAATTTCTTGACTTTTAGTTGTCTACTTTTAGTAATGAGCCACAGTATAAGCAACAGCACCAATTAATTTGTTTTCTTTTACGAAGTCTCATGCCGTACCTAAAAGACTGTTGTTCTGTCTAGTTAAACACTCATGCATTAAAATGCTAATAATTAAACTGTTACGATTGACTAATGAACTCTGCCAACTATAAATGATGGTCTTGTTAGATTCACTGCACAGCAAGGCTTCCTTTGTACTGAAAAAGTTAAAGGTTAAAGAGCTCTTGAAAACAGCAAGCAGCATCTAGAAGCAATTACATTTTTTTTTCCTGGAAACTAATAGTTGTACAATAATGTTTCAATTCGCACTCTGAAAAAAAAAATTACTATGAGCTCCATTCATCAGAGCAAATCTGCAGCTTTCTACACCATGGCAGGTTGTTAATTTGGCTTCTGCATCCAACTACTCGGCCTGTAATCTAGTATTTTGTAAAACCTTTTATTGATCCTGCTCATGGAAACTAAAAGGGCAAAGACTTGAGTCTGACTTGTGATACCTGTTGAGTAGCACTCACTCACATCAGGAAAACACTGTGAGATTGAATTTCAAAAGGCTTATGTGGGAGATTTACTTGGATATAGTGTTTATTCGCTAGTTGTCCCTGTGCATTGACTTCCAGACAATGCAGTCTTGGGAAAACGAAGGAGACAGAGCTGGAACTTGAACTGGATGCTTGTAAGAAAGCCTTCTTGATTACATGTGTGACCACAGCTATACTTCTTGACAAATATCTCCTAGGTGAGTAGACAGGGGATTCCAGTGTGATCACTCAATGAAATTCTGAGTTTCAGAATCAAGACTTTCTTGTAAAACCTCATGTTCCAGGAAAGTAATTAGAATCCCTAACTATTTTGCTCTTTTAAAAATTACTTGATCTTGATTGACTCATTAAAAAAAAGTTTCTATGAATCCTACATGAAATATGACTAGTGGTCAATGAAGCTGATGAGATATAATTGAGCATGTACAGAAATGTTAAGGCTCATAAAAATAATGTTTTCTTAAATGTGGGCTTGTATTCATCTGCCAATTTTATATCTAAACATTGCTATTAATTTGACTATGCACTGAAGACAAGCTTCCTCAAACCTACAGCAACTACCTGCCTAGCCACATTAAACAAGATCCCTGGATGTGATTTAAGCACATGTCTCTGAATGAGCTGCATGTGAACAACAGCTCAGCTCTGACATTGTGGCTGGGCCATAGGAACCTTTGACTGAGGCCCAGCAGCTGACAGTTAAGGGTGTTAACTTCTTTATGGTATCTCCTGGTGTACCTTTGCTTTGTGGTGGGCTTGACAGACAGCTGCTGTTTCACTTGGTCCTCCCAGTGGCAACCCTAGTCACTGCTGCAGTTGCATAAGGATATAGCTGGATTTACAGTCCTAATGGATTTTCAGAACAAAAATACAGTGAGAGATGTAAGGTAGGTGTCAAAGAAGAATGGCCCTGTTCTTTGACTTTTTTTAAATTTACCTGGTTCAATTACTCAAATGATCCAATAAGTCACTTTCTAAAGGTGTGCTAAGAACACTTATATAGGCACTAGATGGATAACACTGATCTCCATGAAAAATCTCATCAAAACCAAGAACTCTTCACAAAGGAAAGTATCCTCACATGTGAGTTATTGCAAACAGTTCTCGTCGGGAGTTGCAGAGTCATGCCAGCTGCAGCTGCAGTGTTGATATGATGTGGCTGCAAGGTGACTACTGCCAAACCTCTTTCTTTGGAGGACCATCTCTCCTGAAAGACACTTGTAGGGGGGTCACAGCCGTGAAGATCTGCCTGCTGCACCTGATTTACTGGTTGTATGTGCTAAAACTGTATTCCTAACACTAGGCCAACAGCACACCCTTTAGTGCCCTTCCACTGTTCTTTCTGTTCTTTCAGTTATGTGCTGAAACAATGTAGTTAAAGATTTCCCTTGACTCTTTTTGCATTGGCCATACTTGAATTATTGAGAGATCTGTACATTAGAGAAATACTCAGCCAACTGGATTGCTGCTGAAATAAGTTTTACTTCTAAAAAGATGAGCTACTTCGTAGAATTCACTTCAGTAGCTTGAATGGTGAGCATACTGGTTGTCAGGGAGAGATTTTACAGTATCTCCCAAATATGACAAACTGCCTCCAGTGTACCAAAAATTTCTTCCGGGAGTAGACTTATTATATCTCCTGATGTGTCTACTTTTCTATGAACATTTGCTTTTGAATACTGCTGTGGAGTTATGAATATATAAATATACATATATATGTGTTGGCTGAGATTCAGGAAAGGGCCAGCATGACAGGTCATGAAAAGTGAAATTAATTATGCTGCTCTACCTCCTTTATAGTAAGGCACATGTCAGCATGCACAGGTTTTTGCTTGAGGTGCTTACACTGGTTGAGGAATGATTCTATACTCCCAGTGCCCATTTAATTTAGAAATAAAGTCCAGCAAAATTATTAAAAAAAATTTTGCTTTTAATTATCTCACTGTTAAGAATTAAGCTATATAAATCTCCAACATCAAAACAACATGGCTTTATAGCATCTGTGCTTCCTTGCGGCACATTGGAAATACTAATAGCAACTATAATAATGAAGGATAACTGCATTCTTTGGATGATATTAAAAATACCTGTGAGTCACAGATACTACATCCAAGCAGAGATTCACCATACCCAGCAGTGGAAGGAAGCCACCTGCTATTTTTCTTTAAGATAACTCTACAGAGAAGAGCTCCTGATAAGACAAAAACCATTAAACTCACAGTCCTGAGGAGGAAGTTGTGTGTGGAATTTAGACAATAACCAGGAGCCAAACACTCAACTTCTCAACCCTACACAGTCAATACAGGGGCAAAGTAATGCACTTAGTCTCAACTTTATACAAAAAGCTTATAGAATTGATACAAAACGGCAAGTGAGAGATGATTGTGAATGGGCTACCAGTGTGAATTATTTTAGGAACTGTCTGTTCTTCGGAAGTGAACCTTGTGAACTTGGCTCTTTTTCTGTGCAATATCGAAAGCATGAAGGATATAGGTGCTGATTTTTCTGCTCAGAAGATGGTCGTGCCACCCTTCTGACACTTAGAGATACCCTCTTTATTGATCCCTTTAATACATTTGTGGCAGGGAACAGGGAAACTGTCTGAGAGAACTGGGAATACACGGGATGTCTGAAAGCTCTGAGTAACCCTCTCTTATCTCTTATTTTCATCTCTGCAGGTTTTCCAATACTGTGGTCTGGACACACAGCACAGTTGACAAGCTACTGTGAAGAAAAGATCTTTCTTCAACACTTTTGTAGCTGACAGGAGATAGGAAACACTCAGAATCTACTTGTCTAGCAGTTTATCAGATTTACAACAAAATGTTGTAAAGTCCAGGGAATAGGGTAATTTTGATTTGCCTTATTATACAATAGTAGGGTTAAGACAAGCATCTGAAGGGCGGCTCAACAAATAATATCTTCTGAGCCCTTCCCTGATCTATAACGCTGGCAACCTGAAATGAACAATAGTGTTGTGAGGATGTTAGTGCAGATAAGAAATCAAAAAAGATCCTTTAAATGTTAGAAACACTGAATAAAGGAAAAATGTATGATACCAAAGTACAAACTCACTGGAACCCATTGGTTTTGAAAACTGACTTGATCAATATTTGGCTTGGTTTTGTCTAGGAGAGAATGTGGGGGAAAAAAGATCAGAAAACAGCTTTGAGAATAGAACTGTATTATATGAGAGAGGAGGTAGTAAAGATGTAGAGAACACCTGCAGGGAAAATTATTGGTCAAACATTGTTGTCCAAGACCTCATGTGTCAGCATGATGGAGAAAATACTTCTAGATGCAGCTACAGTATAAAATATATTTTTCTCCTTTCTATTTCCCAGCTTCCACAGAGTTTTCTCCTCATTTTGATATCTGACATGACACCAGATGCATCAGCTAAGATGTAGTTCATAAAAACAACAACTGTAAAGAGGAACCAACTTTCATAGGAGAAAAAAAAAAATGAACATAAGTACTGGGGAAAAGTTTTGTGAATTGAGGCTAGCTTTTCAAACATTCAGACCACCCCTAAAATAGCAGCTACAGTTCACAGGGGCCAGAGCTACACAAATTCCAGCTCTCCCTATGTGGTAAGTTTAATACTTTCTTTTCTTATGCTTTAAGGACTTCAAATAGGGTTTGTGCATTTGACTCCTTTTATCTCTTTCATAGAGTTCTCTCTGCTCTTAAATCCCTAAGTATCTCTGTCCTCCCCCTGCCATTCCTTAACAGATCCAGGACAGCACAAATAATGCCTCTTGGCTTTGAACACATCATGGCAAATTTCACTGACAGAGGAAAGATGTATGAGCAGTTATCTGGGATAGTTTTACACCAATCCATCTATTGTATGCTATGTTCACAATCTTGGGCTGGAATGAATTTCAGGCAAAGTGTGTCCCTCGCAGACCACTTAAAAACATAATAGGTTCTGTCCGAAGGCCCAGTCGTATCTGATGCTAAGCACCTTACAGCATCAGGACCTCACTGAGAAATACTTCTCTTAAATTTCCTGAGGGTTGCAAAGGGCTTTGTCTCTTGACAATGAAAAGATGACAGGAAGATGGCAACAGTTTAGGTGTCTAAAATCCTGCACAATTCTAGGAAGAAATGACCCCATCTGCATAAAAGGATACCAAGTCAATATGCAGAAAAGAAGAAGGAAATATTTAAAAGGAAGGGAAAAAAACCCCTTCTTGAATTATGACCTGACATATTTCTCTCTTGCTTCTGTTATCAGTATCTACATGCAGGTTTTTCTTGGAAGGCAACACATGAAGGGACTCACTTGAATAAAGCTGAACAATTTCAACCTGCATCTGCAGGACTGGGGCTTTTGTAAGATATTCATGACAGAGGCTTGTATTTCTTCTTCTGCATGGTGTCTGTCATTCTTTTGAGCATGGTATAAAATAAGAACTAATTATTGCAATACTAGCATGGAAATCCAGTCATTTACATTTTCTAGGTATTCTGTATTAAGGCATAAACTATTTGTTGTTTCAACAGTACTATTCTTGCATACTTTGCCATAAATTTTAGTCTTTGCTGGGAAAAACAATGGTTGCAGAAAAACAGGGACTGCTCTGCTATTGTATTGTAATTCCAGATGCAGGAATTCTGTGTTTCTGCTAAGACATATTTGCATAATTTGAAAGGTTGAATTGTAAAAATTGTGAAATGCCTGCAGTTTATACTGTGAAACATTTGAAAAGTAAAGCAGATTTTTACAAATATTTTTTTAACAACGTATTTTTAAACATGCAATTCATTAGTGAAGGAAACACAGCTCATGTAATGAGGGATTGCTATAAGCAGATTTAATATATTCTAGCATTTAAATAGTATTGTTGATCATAAAAGATTAAATGCCCTTTGGTTTCAATCCTCTTATTAAAAGCAGCCAATTTATATTTCTCAAGTGTGGTAAGTAAGTTTGAACCAAAATGTAAATGCTTAACAAACTCTTGTGTATACGCAGACATAGGTGTGTGATGAAGGGATGGGTCATTTTTCCCAAAGCTCATTTGTTATCATTGTTCATTAACTATGTGGTTGACCTAAGATGAGCCTGAAGGATTACAGAATATTTGTCTAACTATTTAACAGAAGCTTATAAAATAATAGTATTTGTTGAACACCTCAGGTTTCCCTCCTACTGCCGCTGTAGTCTGAAAACATGAAAGGATTGGATGGGATGAATGCAAACGCAGTTGTGTTCAGCTGGGTTTAGATGTGTCAGTTCAGCTTGGTTTGAATAGGTAACCCAGTCCCCAGTGTAACATTAAAGGGAGTTTCTGAGAAACCACTGTCAACTGTCTGATTTCATGCTGATTTGTTTCTGGATGGGAGCTGCTGTTTTTCATTGGGTGGTTGAGTAGCTGGGATAATCAAATTCATGTCACCTGCAAGCAAGAGTGGAATGAAAAGCATGACTAAATGGGGAGGAAAGTCAGGATAGTGTTTCACCATCACCTATGTCCTTAAAATACTGCTTACGCTTGCCATTACACTTGCTGTCTGTGTAGATTCTCATGGGAACACTGACAACTTAAGGCTCACAAAAGCAAAGTCAGAAAAACTAAGCAGACAGCAGACCCCTGACATACTGTTACCTTGCTTCATCATCACCAGTTCAGAGTATGCTGCAACAAGAGGGGACTGTGTGTCATCCTTCCACACACCCAGCAGCCCAAACCCCAGTGGTTTTTGGTGTGTAGCCCTATTTGGACAGGAGCAGTGGTGCACCCCTGGTGCTGGCTATAAAGTGTTCTTTACTCGTACTTCTTAGTGACTCTACACTATCTGCTGCTGTCATACTTTAAAGAGAGATATAACTCAATTTTTTCTACTTGGTTAAAAAAAGGAGTTTCATATCTTAAAAGAAAGCTGCAAGAATTCTACACGTGAAGCGTGCTTAACAGGAACATAGCATATGGGAATTATCTACATTGATTCTGTCAGGATCTAGTGGATATGCTTTGGGTAACAGGCTTGCCTGCTCAGGCTCCTCTGCTTGCACTTTCCCTGTTAGCTGAGCCTGAACACAAACTGCTTTTGTCCCGCCATGCTGCAAGATGCTGTTCTACCAGCCTGTAACACTAAGGAGGGATTTCAGAGCCAGTCCCCAAGTTTCCTGCTATAGCACAGCTGATCTTTTGTTCCAGATTTCAGCCAGACTGGAAGCCCATGTGTGCCAACCTTGCTCCTTCAGGAGCACAACTGGACACATCACTGAACTTACTGGTAGGGTGTCCCATGTAGAAAGACCTTTCTGAAGATGTGTCAAAAGTTGAGATCAAATTCCAATTTATAGTTTCTACATAAGTTTTAAAAAACACTCTTACAGAATCTTATCTGTGTTTGGACTGAACTCAGAATTTACTCAACCTGGATGACATAAGAGGACAGAACAGGACATGTGTTTGCCCAGAAATTGACTTTTAGATCTTCCTGAATATAATTCTTTGGTAGTTGAGTGTTCCTTGCTAGCTAAAGAGGTACTTCCTTTCTAAGCCCCTTTATGAGTTTCTAGGAAAAAAATACTCCTTTAGGCTGATACTTTTGTAGCTTTTGGAAAGTTTGGTGAAAATCCATATGGTTGGTTTTGAGCATGCTTTAAAGAATTGTTTCAGATGTTAAACTTGTGCTAGGGTAACTGAAAACAGTTCAGACTTAGCATGTAGTCTCCAGTGAGAAATGTGGGCTTGGATAAGTTGGAAAAAGAATTGGTTCAGAAAGAAAGGAGTTATAAACAAGTGGAAATAGTATGCTTCAGTTATCCAGATGTATGCCAGGCAAGCATAGACGTCTGGATATCCACATGCTGAAATGAATGCATCTGTATTTATTTAAATGTGTGATGTAATGTTCATGTGCAAACATCTCAGTAAATGGTAGGCATGTTAATTTTTCCCATCTCACAAAATAAATATAGACAGTACATGAGATATACATATATGTACAGTTTAGATGTGTCTGGCTGACCAGCGGTATGACCCAGAGATTTTGGACATTAATGAAAAGACTTTTCTCGAATGTAATGGAATATGTATCAGAGTCCAATGCCCTACAATCCTGTTCATGTATTAAAAAACAGGAAGAGCAAATACACATGTAAAATGTTAAAAACCTCATCGATCCTTAAAAGTTTCCATTACACTATCTCAGATAATACTCAGTGCCAACTGTGATGAATTAACGTTTCCACAGCCAGAAAAGGCTGTTCAAAACGCAAACTGTAATATATGATTTTCTTGATTCAGAATTTCAAAACACAACCTTTTAAACAGAGGTTCAATCATCAAATCCACAGGAGAAGTAGCTCTGGGTTTTCTTGCTGAAAATCCAAATTAGTTGGGTGCCAAATCTTCATATGCCTAAAGCTGGTGTCACTCCATTGACTTCAGTGGAACTATGCTGATTTACACCAGCTGCATGGCTGGCCCATGAATATTTTCAGTTGATCTAGAATATTTTATATATTATATGAATTTTCTTTATGGATTACATGGCAAAACATTTATTCTCAGCTTCCATAATGTCAGGCTCTGTGAATTTATTTTAATTTGGGACCATTCCTACGGTTCTATTATCACACAACTGAATAACTTTGCACTCATAGCATGATTTCACTGCATACCCTCCTATCTAGGCACTCACAGACATCCTAACAGAAGAACTACTATCACTCCATCCATCCATAGGAAGTCATATATTGGCATGAAAGGGTGAAGCTGCAGCAGCCGTGGGAAACATAGCACTCAATGTCAGACTGTTGGTCATGTAAAAATTTCCACCATAACACTATGGTAAGATCAGTTCCTTGCACGCAGTTATGTTAGTGGGGTTTTAAAGTTAACCATGCATGTTATTATTCATCTGGGAGTTTATGCTGGACACTTAGCACTTTGACACAAAGGTAAATAGATCCCACAGATGCTGAGTAGGGGGATAATGAGATTTTATTAAATAGGTGATCTTCGCCTCTCCTAATGGCACTCACTGCAGGTCCCCTTTGCTGCGCAATATTTTGTTTGCAATAGCTCTGTCTCCTAACTACAACAGACAAGGTTTGGGTTTATTATGGATTTAGTGAATACACTCAGGCCTTTCATTGCTAAGCCCCTGGGACATGGTAGGCAGGTGTGCAGCCACCTCCACAACACCTCTTTGGGGTAGGATGGACACTGTGCAGCCAGGCTTAGCATGGAGTAGCTGGATATGTAGACAGGGAAATAGCTTTTCAGCACCCTGGGAAAAAGTGATCCATCTTTACAGCTACCGAATACCATTTTGGGTGCAAGTAAACACAATTTATTTACATTATATTTAAAGAGAATGTATAAAGGATTAATTCCTGGCTAATACACATTCAGATTAATGCAGAATCATTGCAGAACTCATATTATCATAGAATGGTTTGGGTTGGAAGGGACCTTAAAGATCATCTAGTTACAACCCTGCTGCCATAGGCAGGGACAACTCCCACTTGACCAGGTTGCTCAAAGCCCCATCCAACCTGGTCTTGAACACGTCCAGTGAGAATCCACAGCTTCCCTGCACAATATGTTCCAGCGCCTCACCACCCTCAGTGAAGAACTTCTTCCTAATTTCTAACCTAAATCTGCCTTCTCCCAGTTTGAAGCCATTACCCCCCATCCTACCACTATAAGCCCTTGTAAAAAGTCCCTCCTCAGCTTTCTTGTAGGCACCTTTCAGTTACTGGAAGGCTGTAATAAGGTGTCCCTGGAGCCTTCTCCAGGCAGAACTACCCCAACTCTCTCAGTCTGTTCTCATAGGAGAGGGGTTCCAGACCTCTGATGATCTTTGTGGCCCTCTTCTGGACCCTCTCCAACAGGTCTATGTCCTTCTTCTGTTGGGGAAATCCAGAGCTGGACCCAGTACTCCAGGTGAGGTCTCATGACAGTGGCGTAGAGGCAGAGAATCACCTCCCTCGACCTACTGGTCACACTTCTCTTGATGCAGCCCAGAATATGGTTGGCTTTCTGGGCTGCACTTGCATTGTTGGCTGATGTTGAGCTTTTCATCAACTAACACCCTCAAGTTTTTCTTCTCAGGACTGCTCTGAATCCATACTCTGCAGAGCCTGTATTTGTGCTTGGGATTACCCTGACCCAGGTACAGGATCTGGTACTTGGCCTTGACAACAGTCTTCTTAAAACCACCCTACAACTTTCTTGTGCTTTTTTCTGTAATTACATATAGCCCATACCATTCTGGTCCATAGCATGTTTAGCCTATGTTAGTCATTTATTAATCCTCCACAAACTATTTGTCAGCTAAATGTTAAAATAAAGCGTGATCAAAGGAAACGTAACAAACTTGCACAAGAAAGAGACTATTGGTCTGTCTCTCAAAACCCATGAGACCATCTGATAAAATCATCCTGAATCCTGAATCCAAATTCAAGTAGTTATGGCCCGAGATTGAGGTATATGGTCTGGTAAATTGGCAGAGGCTGAGAACAGTTACCTGCACCTGCCCAGATGTTACCTATCTTTGCTTTTATAAGCCTTACTTTCATTTGCAGTTTTCTAGAAGAGAAAGTTCAAAGCAGCTACAACTATTTAATACGTGTAGACTTTCCTTTATATGCCAGAGAAATTAATACTAAAGAAATTTCCTCAGTCGTCTTAGCCTGCAAGTGCCATTTAGAAATCCAGCCAGACTATCAACCTTGTTTCCTTAATACCTGCAGGCTTCATGGTATTAAGTACACCTAACACCCCATGAGGCAAGAAGTAGCATTGCATGGGGGAAACAGAGGCACCGGGAGGCTGAAGGAGGCAGCAAAAGCCACACAGGCTTTAACTGTATCTTGCTGTAAGGACAAGAGCCCAGGTCACACTGGTTCCCAGGGACTGCTCCCATCAGCTCTCTGGGCTTTCCTCTCCCGGACTGCAATATCTGCTGGAGCACAAACAACACAGAGGACAGACTATCTGCTCGCTCTTCCATTGATACATTAAAATAAAGACAAATATTGTAAGGGTTAAAGGCTTCACAGCCTTTAACGACTCAACATTAAACAGTCCAGCAGTTCTAGCAACGGTTAAGACAAGACTGTGACACCGGGAGACACAACGGGACTCTCTCTCTGTGCTACATATGTAGATGGGTATTAAGGACATGCATCTCTCTTCATTTAAAATCATGAATTTTTATGAAGTAAGCCCTGCTTTCCCATAATTCAGTAGGGTGCACTTTGCAGACCCTAAAGTGCTGTCACTACAGAAGGTTTCATTGCTTGCACCTGCTAAAACATTTGAGGTATTTGAGAGGCAGTGAAACACATTTGCTTTTCATTTTATCTGACTTTGAAAATCTTTGAAGTGTTTAATAGTAGTCCAGAAAAGATTTCTGCCTCTTAATCATTTACTTGTAGGGCACATTCTCCACTGGTAGCCTGTCAGGCAGAAAACGAGTTTAGCCCAGTTTTATTAAGTGCCACATGCCGAGTCAGTGTTCATTAAAGGTGTTTTAAGGTTTGAATTATGTAATTTATGAGAAAAAGAAATACAAAATTCCATTGTTTTATTAATATGCAGCACAGGATATACTGCTAATAACATACTTTTTAAACAGAAGTTTTATTAAAAAAAAATGCTTTTATAGGGGGCTACAGATAGGCATTTAAAAATCTCTTTTTCCCTGTTCAATAAAATTCAAACATTTTTATTCAATCACCATAGATTTGGAAAAAGGAACTGTTCTTAACTTCTTTTGGTCACTTTTCTTTATATACTTTGTAGACAAAGGGGAAAATAAAAACATTGTTGGAGACGTTTTTTTTTAATAGAAGTGACAGTATATGGTACTAAAAGCAAGCCAATGTTAAAGCCTGCAGTCAGATGTTAATTCACCCTTTAAACAAAACACAACAAGCAAACAAAAAAGAAAAGAAATGGTAAAGGGGAAAAAAACCCCAACCCCCTAAAAAAACCCTCCACATTATAACCCCAGGAAACACTACTTTCCAGAATTATTTTAAATTGCCCCCCACAGGTAACAGGATATTTTTAATTAGATGAAGGATTAACGAAATCTTTTGGTAGCCCACTAAACCATTTTTATGGCCTACATTATTTTAGTATTATAAATAGATTTTCTTAAGCATATGCAAAAACTGAAACTTTTTAAATACAAGGAGCACATTTTTTTTCCCAACCTATCTGGCTCAAGTTACCTGAGCCCAATCCTGGAGACACAAGGTAGGCCTGATCCTGCAGTTGGCTCAGGAAGAGAAACTCCTTGTCCCCTGAGATGGAATCACATCCACCAAGGACTCTCCTTACCCTGTCTCTGTGGCAAAACTCCTCCCAGAATCCTGTAGTTTTGCTTGAAAAAGAGATTGTGTGAGGCCTAAGGAACCAAAACCAGTTGAGTTTAATATGAACTTTTATTGCCATGGGAAAGTCTTAGCTATCCAAACTTAAACCAAACTGGAATTCATTAACTCCTTCAAGGCAGGCCAGGATGCAGTTCCTTCACCGGTGGATTTGTTTTGTTTGGTTCTCTTTGATTTATTTAATTAGTTTGTCATTTACTGGTAGTCTTGCAAGCCTTGGGAACAGAGAAATGCTGATGCTTTGGGGTGGACATGCCATGACCATGAGGCTGAGCTGCTGGATAGCTCAAGTTGTGAAAAATGGAAAGAGCTGATGTCCACAATTGGTGCTGCTGGAAAGCTTAAGAAAAAATAAACACTGCAGATGTGATGCAAATCACTAATTTTGGCATTCCATGTGACTAACCCTGTTCATATTTTCATGGTGATCATGTGGAGTCTTACCATGGTTTATACAGAGGGAATTATTAGTACAAGAACTTTAAGATTTGGATGTTTCCAGCAAGTGAACTCTGCACATACCTCATACACAACAGATGTAAAAGAGTGATGCTTCATACAAGAGACACTGAGAGTCAAAGGCTGCAAAATTTGAAGCTGCTGACAATGAATAATTGGTCATAACAAATCATACAAAGAATACAGATGTGGTAGCAAAATATTCTGAATGGGGATAGTACTTATACTAGAGCACAACCATTAATTTTTAAATTTAGGTTAAGGGGGGGGGGGGGGGAATCCTAACTGTATTAAGAATTTGTTCATTTGAGGCAGAGTAACATTTTTAAGGTATTCTCTGGAAGCATGAACCGTGAACTATTAAAACCCCTTGCCCTGCAGAAAATGTACTTTCAAAAACCTATTCACTCTGAATGAAACATTATTTTTACAGTGAGCCCTCTTTTTATGGCAGACACATACTTGTAAAAGTTGCAACTGTTTGTGTGGAAAGTGAAAGAAAAAAGTGGCAGATGCTTTACCTTATAGCATCCCAGACATTATTAAGATGGCTCTGCTAAGGAGTCACTGGCACAAGCATCCACACTGACTGCAGTCAGCACTTGTCTAACTAAGGACCACACGATGAAGCACTTGGGAAATTTGGGAGCCAGTGCATCAAATTTTCCTCCGGCTCTTAATTACAGCTGTCAGAGATGGCCTCTAATCACTGAGGTAGTCTCCTTTAGGGAGGAAAAATGCAGTGATGTGGCAGTTGTATTGCCATCACTTACTGCAACCCACCAGGGATGTAGAGGTGGGAGGAAGTAAGATGGAGACTGCTGCTTCTTCTCGTGAGACTTGTAGAGCAGTCTACACACTGCGGCCGTGTCCACATGTTCTTGGAAAGGATTTCCTTGGGCACAGGCATAAGGAGCAGAAGATTTATCTGCTGGGCACCTCACCTCATCCCCAGAAGACGAGACCACGCCATAGTTCTCTGAAGTGGTAGGGAGAGGGTGTTTTCCATTCAAGTAGAGGAACTAGCTCCTTCAGTTTTATTGCAGAATCATGCTAGTAATACATCCAGATTACTGAAGCTCACAGTAAGGAAGTCAATTTATAATGACTTTGCCATTGTCCTGTTGCTAATGTGCCACATTTGATTCTCCTCAGCTGGCTTTGAAAGGTCTCTTTGAGGAAGGAGGAGATAGCACCCTTGCTTATGAAAAAGGCAAATTATACCCAGGGGCAACATCGCTGCACAACAGGAAAAGGCCAGCCTCCTCCCAGGAGACATGGCCCCAAATTAAATGCAAGTAATTTCCTGACTAACCTGTGATTTCTATCTGGTTGTGGCTTCTGGCATACAGCTAAGTCTCCGGTTCTGCTGTTCTGTTCAGCAGGTCTCACATGTGCTTTCACTTTCATTTCCAAACTTTAATACAGAACAGCCCATCCACAACCTGCTGCGGAGGCAGCCATGGATGCTGCCTCTGGGTTGTGCAGCCATGGGCAGGAGGAAGGACGGTCTGCGTGGGGGACAACCCATGAGACAGGCCCCAAGTCACAGTGGCAACGTGCTGGCAGAGGAGGTGGGAGTGGGGAGAAGAGCAACACACTTGCAAATGATTCCTCCACATCTCATATGCCACTCAACAGAGTACTGGGTCTGGTTTCTCCCTTCCCTCTCACCAACTGAAAAGTGATGGAGCTACCATTGACATTGGACTCGAGGAACCTATGCCATTAACTTTCTTCTCTACAGTGAGAGGGTCTCCACTGAGCAAATCATGGGTGTTAGGTCAAAGTGAGTTTTTTACAGCACCAACAAAGGATTCGGTGCCATATTGGAAAGGTGAAAGCTCCTTAACTGTCTTGTGTCTTGTGGAATACCTGGGGAAGGGGATAAGTGGTAGTGGTCTCCATGGAATGTGTGATGCAAGGAGAGAGCCTTTGAGAATAACATAAATTGCACTCAGCATTTCTGTGGTTACTTCTTGGAGAAAGCACTGCCTGGAAGGAGGAACAGGAGACACAACAGCCTGAAAGCTACACCGGGCAAGTGATGACAGATTTACTTTACTAAAAGTAGTCTTCCACGATTTATCCCAAATACCTGTCTTCCTCTTGTACTTTTACAGCATTTGGGGATAATTTCTGTGGACGCTGTAGCACTTTTGCATTGGGAACTGTCTGTTCAGTAGATCACCTGAATATGGGCCACTGAATTAATGTACGTAGAATTAGGGTGAATCAAATCACTGACCCTCTTTTAAGTAATCAGTATGGTGGTTGAAAAGCCCATGGTAATAAATGCAAGGACATGCTGGAATCTTCTGTAGAAACTATCTAAAGTTTAAACTAATCCGTGTGTATGTGGCAAAACAAAACATCAGTTCCCTTACTGCTCTTTGATATCAGCAAAGATGGTAAGTTATCATACATTTAATTATTTTTTCTTAATAAATTAAGACCTTAAGGAACTATACACTCAAAAAGCATTACAGTAGCTCTAATGTTTTACTCAGGTCAAGTTGGGGAAAGAAGCAACATCAGTCTTTTAATGTTTTAAGGCCCAGGGTAAAACAATTTTTTATGCTGGTGTTACAGTTTCATTTGAGAGTACTGTTTTGCCACTGTTCATTTTTTTAACCTAGTTAAAACCTGTGCGTCTTCAGCCACATTAGCAAAAGCCTTCCTTTCACTAGTAATGGTAGAATTTTTACTGGTGTGAGTAAATTCATACTGGTCGCCATGTAAAGAAAAGGCTGTAACATAAAGAGACTGTACAATTTTTATTATGCTGATATAATCAAAATAATAAAACCTGCGTGTGCAAATGATAAGGGATATTAGTGCCATGTTGTTGAGAAATTGGCACAGGAACAGCAGTGAATGCAATACATCTGGGAATAAGAACCTAACTCATATAGTAAATAATAGGTTGCACAAATTTAATCAGCTGGAGAACTATTACACGAGTAAGTAGATATTCTGGGGGGGGGGGAACCTTATATTTGATGCCCAGGATTTAAATGGTCTGTCTGCTCTGGAAATGTGAAAATGCCTATCTGTTTCAAGTCAAGGTGATTGTCGGGTTGAAGGATTAATTTTAATTTCTGAAATAAATGGTCTATATCAAAAAGAACTGATTCTGAATTGGATTTTGATTTACTGCCATTCAAAGTACAGGAGGTTTCATTCTAAACATCTCTATCTTAGGTCCAAATAAACCCCAAAGCCCAAGAAGAAACAGAGGTAATGTTGCCAGTTGCATCTTCATTTCTGATTAAAACCATGTGAGAAATGATCAGTTTAGACAAGGTTTTTTCATATGATTAAAAAAAGATAAGAACCTGGTAAAGAAGTTCAGAAATATTTTAATGCCTCCAGGCAGTGCATTTTGTTTGCAAGAAAACCAAACAATTAATCAGGTTTACATAGGAAACTTTTGCAAAGAACATTTTCCAATTATTTTCTGTGGGGAACATGCCTCAGGTTTTTCAGTGTTTACTAATGCTTTGTTCCAAAAAGTTTTAGTATGTCATAAGACATGTAGGTTGATATAAAAAACTTTTTCTTAGGTTTTTTGTTGTTGTTGTTTGTTTGTTGGTTTTTTTTTTTAATTCTTGGACTTAAACCTTGTCTTGGGTGAACGTTTTTGGGCATAAAATATCCATATTTACAGTAGAAATATTGGATGTTTAATTTTTCCTGAGTCTTGCTTCTGAGGAAATGCCATAGCACTGTATTTACAAGATCTCCTGAACTGTCAGTTTCCTTGAAACACAGTGTATTTAATACAAAGCCATTAAGCCTTGTAAAACTGTCAAAAATGTAAATGACACTTGTAATAAAACCTTGTCGTGTGACCGACTCTAGCTAATCAGGGTTGATGATATCACTGCAGCTGATCACGGCTGGTGTTATGTACATTTCGACAGCTTTATGACCCGCATGGATTTGTGTTATTAAAATTGTACAGTTTTGTAAGGAATTTGGGATTTAATAAAGCAGCAGAGAAACTACAAAAGGGACAATATCTCCCACTAAAAGTGAGCCAAGCTTTAAAAAAAAATAATATAAACAGATAGAGTGCCTGAGCTTGCGTGTGTGCGTGCGCATGTGAATAGGGAAACCAGGAGAGGTTCTCCTTTGCTAACTTGTGCGGGGTATGGGCTGCTTGTATAACCCACTTTTATGTATTTATAGCTCGGCAAATACCTTGCATCTGCGAGACCATAAAACAACTTACAATGTATCCAATTGCTTCAAGGTGGCGAATTGTGCTTAAACTTAATGACTTGTACAGATTATAGGAGAAAGAGCATTACCTGTTTAATGTCTTTTTTAATAAGTAATTCCCAAACAAGACTAGTAAATGAGAGGCTGGGGTTTTGGTTTGGTTTGCTTTGGTTTGGTTTGGTGGGGTTTTTTTTTGGTACTCCTGAGATTCCAACGGAGCTGGCCTTCGCCCTTGCGAGCACAAGGTAATACGCCGTTATATTTATTTTGCAATACTTGGAACTGCTCCCCAGAGCACAAACATGTCAGGAAAGGAGAGACAAGGATACATATTCTCCCAATAATCTATAAATTCAACCTAATGGGGCAGATATCAGAAAAATGTGTTGGATTGAAGGCACATCAATCACCCCTGGTTTCCTGGCATGAGCTGGCACTGTGTGCCTTATATTTCAGCCAAATTATTCCATTTGTTTCTGAAGATATTTTAATCCCTCATGACCTCAAACTTCCCGTGAACCAGGGCCTGAACAAAAGGCCGCCCACTGTCTTTGCAGTAAATCTGTTGTCTCCCTTCGAGGCCCGCAACCTGGGATCATAGATCACCCCTGCACCGCATCTTGCTTCAATTTACTCAATTAACTCAAGTAAAGCACTTGTAAGTTTGCAGATGTTGCTTTATTATCAAGGCCTAAAATGTACACGAGGGTTCAGGAGACCTGAGGTTATGGGAAGGTTGTGTGGAGGGGGAGGGAAGGAGGGAAGGAGGGAGGGAGGGCGGCGCAAGGCACAGGGCTCCCAGCCGCTTCCTCAGGGCGGGCAGCACCCGGGCCCTGTGCCCCAGCCTGCTCCTTGGAGCCCTAAGAGGCACCTTGCCGAGTGGATTGGGGGCTACCCGATGTTATCTGGCAGAAAGATAGGATGGGAGAAGCAGGTATTCCACCTCAAGATAACGTCATGATTAACAGATGTTTAATTGGGCCATTCGTCAACCAAAGAACCTGCCTAAAAGTCAGCTAGGCTAAGTAAATTATTTGCAACCCTGCAGGTGTTGGGCTGGCAGCTCTATTACTCTTCTGGAAATGGGCTTTAGAAGATTTTTATATGAAAAGATAATTTATTTCTATGGGGTATTATATTGTGCCTTTATTTATGTAATATGCTTTCAGGTGTGGGTCCGGTCCTCCTTTATCTTGTGCACTGGAATGAACTGGGGAGGGACAGGAGGAAAATCAGTCACCCTCTCACTGCATCATCCAGATAAAATCTTGTGTCACGTTATTTAATAACTTCCCAACAGCCCATAGCTATCAGCTAGAGGACAAATATGAGATAAAATCTTACAAAAATAGCTGGGTTAGTCAATACACCCAACACCCACCAGAAATTCAAAGGCATGGGTGGCATGGAGGCAGGGGGGCTTGGGCACTGCAGGTCCTGCCTGTTGCCACAGGGTCAGAAGCCACCTGACATTTCACCATCTGATGGTCTGAGGTTATGATCTGGATTCACACCTTGTGATTCCTGTATTTTTATTTTTGGTTCATGTGGTTTCCCCTCCTTTTAAGCTTCCACTTTGATTCTTAAGTGCAAATGGGTCCCAAGTCTCAATCAAAAAAATTATGGAAAGTACAAAAGGTTTCAGGTGGAAACCACATTAAAAAGGGTAGGTTTTCAGTGAGTTTGCAGCAGAATTATAATCTGTCAGATTTTGTCAGGGACAAGGTGCATGTTCATTTAAAAGACCTCCAGATTTGGAAATTTTGTTAACAAATACTGGGACCAAGCCTTAGCAGGGATGAATTGCCAGAGGTCCCTTTACTTTAATGGGAACTCCATTTGGTTACATCAGCTGACAATTTGACTGAGAAACTGAATGTCAGCTCATCATGAAATCAGTTACCAAGTGAGGTTAGTGTCATTGCAGATTTCACAGTTTCATTCAGGTACAATTATGAACTGCATTCTTCAGGGAGGCTCAATTTTATAACAATTTAGCCTGCACTCATTTTCCTGTTCACCACGTAACTAATTTAGGGTGCTTTTGTGATAGTTACAAAAATACCTACCTGTAATTTTGGTGGATCATTTTCTTCCAGCTGCAGCTCTTTCCTGTTGGTCTACTTTTGCAGCAGTGGAGAAATCTTTGGGGCTGCTGTGATGCCCCTTTCTGCAGTGAACAGGGGGTATGAGGAAACTCCTGAGCAGCCCCTCCATCTTTTTCATTAAACTCCATGAAACAGTGACAATCTAAAAATAGGCTTTTACACTTAGTGAAATTTCCTCCACAGGGCATGGCTAAAATTACTGGTGGCTTTCTTGCATATTCTTCAGAATATCTTAAGTTTATATTACACCTAAACTGAAGAGCAGATAGGGCTGGGTTTTTTTTGGGTTTTTCTTTTTTTTGTGTGAAGTGAAAAGCTCACTGTGAAAGAATAACAGGAGTAGCACCAATGTGACCAGCTATCAGGCTTTACATTGCCTCTAGTCTTGCTCCATGATCACAATGCAGCTGATAGAATATTTCTTGCTAATGCTTTTGTGATCTTCATCCCACTTACAAGTATCTGAGATAAGACCAGATCTCTGGAACAGCAAGAACAGGAAAGAAAAACAAACCTGTGTTCCTGGATATCTTTCATCCTTTTGTGGCATTCAGCCTATGCACAGTATACTGAGTTTTACAGTATTTTAGCTTTTCATGCATCTTTATCAGCCTCTGTTGGGCTTAAAGGGTTTTGGCATATAAAGCCATTTCTACTGGTGACAGTAACTGAGCAGACTGGAATAAGTTAAGTGAGGTCCGATTCTGTCAGTTTCTCCTGCATCATCCACCCTGAAGCTTGGGTTTGAGAGCAAGCCAAATTTTTAGTCCTCAGTTTTCAGTATCTTTAATGTTTTAAATGGAGAAGCCAAGCTAAATCTCAGGGGAAGTCACATGGCTCACAAATGTGGATGCAAATGGGTTCATATAATTTTTGTGCAATATTTTGTGTGTGAAAATCTCTCAAACTCTTCTTGGCTTTTAACTTTCATAAGAGAGTCTTTAATTACTATTTGAATATGCCATTACATTTCTTTTTTTACTCACAGCATTTTTTTTAAATAGTGGTCTGTTTTGTTTCTATATATAATGGAAGTTAATAAAATATGTGCCAGAAGCCAAAAATATGATGAGCTATAAGGCATACTCCAGACTGTAAGGAAAAAGAAGAAAGAGCTGGCCTGCAACTCCGCAGCCTATCAGTATTTCTCCTTAGAACAGATATTACTTTTGGTCTGTTTCCCCCAAAGTGTCTGGACCGAATCTAAATAATTGTCCCCCCTTTCTAAATCTGTAGCTCACCAATTTGTGCTCATTTAAAGTCTGTCCCCTGGGTCAAAACCTGGCTATCATTTAAGTCCAAAGTCTAATTCTGAACTAAAGGTTCCCCATGTCTTTTTCACAGACAGTATCATCAGCACCTAGGCTGGATCAGATCTGTTGAATTAAGACAGCTCAGGATGGAATCTCACCAACATGCTACAGATCTACAAAATTATTCAGTTTTATTGCTGCAGTAGGAAGGATCAGGTCTACGGAAGCATCAGCTTGCTTTTCCTGCATCTCTGAGTGGCCACTGTGGCCCAGGCTCATTCCCCCTCTCTTTAGACCCTTAACTTAAGCACCTGTGTAAAGAAACGGGTAGCTTTGTTCCTGTAGACAATGCACAGAGATAGAAATCTTACCTTAGCTGTCTTGACTTCATAGAAGGAGCTTGGTGATGGTTTATGAACATTGACTGTCTTAAGAAATAACTTTGTTCATCCATCAACCTGTTGGACTGAGTATCCCAGAAACAGTTGGAACTTGACTTTGAAGTGGTTCTGCATGTCACTGCTTACATACATTTGGCATAACTAGCTCACCTGAACTGCACTGGAAGTTTTCATGATACTTTGCCATCTGGAGATGGTTAGCAGACTCTCAGGAGCATAAGATACTCACATATAATATGGTGTATTTGTGACTAATGTCTCACCTTCCCCTCCGTGCCAAATTCAGCTAAATATGTTCACAAATAATGAGACAAAATTTTCTGCTTTTGGCAGGGACATACCATTATCAAGTGACATGTTAGGAGTGACCATTGTGTTCTTACAAAAATGTGGAAGTGGAACTAATGGTTCTTCGTATGAAACAAGATATAGAAGTCTCTTCAGCAACTGACATAAATTCAACCTGCTCCTCTCCTATCTAGACGCCTATCTTTTAATAGAAAGAATGCCTTCTGACTTAAGAGTCTATGATGCAGTAGATACAACTTATGCAGGATGAAACAGGGGTTGCTGAGCTCATCTAACACTTTGTTGTTGCTGAAATGGGGAATTCTCACTCTTCCATTCCTTTCTCTGCTCTTCTGTCTTCCATTGTGCTCTCAGCTTGTTGAGTGTCTTCATTGCTGCACTAAGGTTTTCTGGGCCTTTTCTGGCCTCATGCAACCTGGTAATGCAGCAGAAAGGCCAGCAAGCCTGGAGCAGCACAAGATACATGGAGGAGCTCAGAGCCAGGAGCAGGCAAGAGCAAGGTAGAAATGAAACTTACCTGCTCATTGATGGTGAACTGAGACATTGGCTACTTCACCGGCAGGCGTACCTAACCCACTGCTAACCAAGATGACTTGACTATGGCGTTTGCTAGCCATACAGCTCCATGTGAATTAGGTGTCTGGGCTGTCACCTAGCAGCTGGCATGGCAGAAGCTATCTTTGCTCAGCTTCTTTCTATCAATACATCAGCTCTCAGCTGTTGATCAACTGCTATCGAAACCTATTAGCTAAAACCTCATTTGGGTGTAACTATTCCAGCTCCAGACAATGTGAAGTTGGAGCTGTTTTTGACAGCCTACCATCAGGAGACAGCCATTGACTTCAAAGTGATATGGGTCAGCTCTCAGTCTGTAAAACACAGAAGCATCATCTTGAGTGTGACAAGGTCTGTGGGGAAGCAATATTCTTTACTGGTACACTTACTGTTGAAAAAAACAACATCTAAAAGGCATGAGGCCTTCCTTAAATTTTCTGTCATGATCTTCATGGCTCAGGAATACTGTGTGGAAAATGTTCATGGATATATCTTGCCATCACTTCTTTCTTTCCAAACCCAAGTTTGGAAACCATTCTGAAACCTTCTCCTACACATGATAGGGTACATCTTGTTATCCTGTTGTTTCTCTGGGACTTTGCACTTGGGACTGTGCAGCAAAAAACCATCTCTTATTACCCTTTATTTGCCAGTTATTTTCTAGAACAACGTTGCATTTATTTCAACAGTCGGTGTGGATGATGCATTCCCAGGCCTTTTATAGAAGAATAGGTGAAATGTGATGGTGTGAGCTTGTGAGCTGAAATGTCTGTGTGCTTATTCCAGCTGTGTGTCTACTGAGCATTCCCAATTCTCTCTCCCTAAAACCTGCTAAGGCAGGCCCTCCCTAGCACTAGCGCTGCTGCTGGGGCCTGGGAACATTTTCAGCTGATTAGACCATTCAGCGTTGTTGCACTCTGGTTCTCACCAGCATGTCTTCTTCACTTTGTCCCATATGTTTGGGCTAACCTTCCTTTCCCCTTACAAATCATTCTTCTGTGAACTACTGGCATCTCTACCCACATATTTTCATATGCACCTCAGTAGGAAATGTATGAAATCAACATACCTTAAAGAGCATCGCAAGCAGGTCAAACTTTATATTCCTAATGAAAAAGTCTTAACAGGCTCAGCTGCAGCTCAGCCTCTCACTTTTTTCCTTCTAAATATGATTTTATTTGGTATCTTAAAAAACAGTTCCAGGAAATTCCATCTGGTCTTGTTGTGAATCATAAGCCTACTGTGTCTCTTCTCTGAATACTGACTTGGCTTTGCACAAATTTACACAGAAAATGATCAGAATAAAAACTTGTATTGACTTCACTGGAAGAAGTTGAGAATTTTTTCAGTTTCTTGTCAGTATGAAAAGTCAAATGAAAATATTTTGTCAAAAAAAAAATGCTTGTGGATTGAAATTATAATTAAAATCACAATATTGTTTCAACAGAATTGAAAGATTCATTCCAACTTCCATATTTCAAAGAGATTCTTTTATTTTTAAAATAAAATTTCAGAAGATTGTCATCCAGAGGTGGTTTTAACCTGGGGAATGGGAGTGTTCTCTTTCAGACTTAGAAAGCACCATCCCATTTCAGTCTTCTGTTGGGGGAAATAGCAGAAAGTCGTGAAACTTTTTGGTATTCAATCATTATTTTTTTCTCAAGAAAAGTAAGAAATAGCTTTGTGCAAAATAATAAAAGAAAGGAAAGGTCATCCAGCACTCCTGGGAAGCTGAACTGTGCTTGAATATTCCATGATTTTGAAATAAGTTAGTACCTTTTTCTCTATTTGAAATATAAACAGCACTATAACAACTAGAGATTTAGACTAGGACTGTCCCAAACAAATATGTTTTGGGTGCCTGTTATGTTTTTTTTTTGCCATTGAAAGTAATGAGATCCTGCCAGTTATACTAAAGACTGCTTTGTTGGCAGTGGATGTTTTTTTCCTTTTTTTTTTATATAAGCAAATTTGAATAATATGCAGCAAATTGAATGACAGATACAATTTTGAAGGCTAAAAACCTAAAACCTTTAAGCAGTGATTTAAAAGCTAATTATTATGGATATAGCCATTCAACATTCATTTCTTAATATTGTTCCCTCAAGAAATAGTGATTTAGTCAACCAATTATTTTATCTCTTTTAGGGATACTTTCTTAATTGCAAAACAATCTAAAAATATAATCAGCATGCTAAATACATGTGGTATCTTGTTTAGAATGCCATGTTGGAGGAAGAATGCAATTAAACTGTCAAAATGTAATTGTTTCTCATATTTAATTTAAAGAGGCTGATTCACATTTGCTTTTCATGTTTAGGAGTTAAAAAACAAAGCAAGCCACTAGTAGAACTACTAGTTTTTAATAAAGATACCCTAAGCTTGGAGCACTGACGAAAGCTGCCTCTGTCATGAGACATTGTTATCGAAAGATAGACAAACATGCACCTTTTTGTCATTCCTCACATAACTGCAGTTCAGAATGCAGAGTTTCAGTCCATAAGACAATATTTGTGATTTCAGGTGCAGCTCTGACATGGGGTGATGTGTAAACTGCACACTCTCCTTCTGCCCCAGTGCCTTTGGAGCCACAGCTCCTCAGAGAAGTTTTCCACTCATTGCTCTTTGTTCCTTGCTATCGAAGGAAGTTTGGAGGAAGGGGATCTTGAGCTGTATGTAATCTATCACATTCATCTTTCCTCCTCATCACTCCTGCTCTGGAGGAAGGGAGATAGATATACAGACCTGCAGTGACTCCACCCTTTTGTACCTGCATCCAAACCTACCTGCCTGGTGACCGCTAGTCCAGATTTGCCTTTTTAACCATTCCACACTGGGTGTCAATGTAAACAGTAGAGCAGTGCAGTCCTGGGACTGTTGTTTCACAAGATACAAATTGTCAATGTAGTGGAAGGAAATGGTAGACCCATTTAGGCAGGTGCATTGTCTTCAAAGACAGCTCTGTGCAGAAAATTGTACTTGTGCAGATGCATGCAGGTATTTTCACCATGATGACAAAGCAAGCAGCTGTTGCTTCCAGGTCAGAATAAGTAGGGTTTTTGTCCTTTTCTTTTAAATGTCATATTAGTTCAGCAATCCTATACACCTTTTTTACTAGCAATCAACATCTTAAGAGTTGTATGACATCCAGTAAAGGAAAATCTTTGAGTGAAATGAATCCAAGTCTGCCGGGCCCATGTCAAGTTCTCAGGAGCTTTTGAATCCCACTTATCTCCTGAGCAAAGATAGAAGCCTGTAGAATCGGTAGCACTGGGATTTAACTTCAGATCTTAGATGGGGTGGAAATCTAGTAAGCACACACTGAATTTTATTTTGTGGTAATAAACGCAGTCTCATACGTTATTCCAACCAACTCACTCGAACACCTTACACTTAGATATTGCTGCCTTAAGTGGTACATATTCTGGTGAACAGGCATGAAACACACATGCAAATGCAAGACAGATAAAAGTCATAGTTGTACACACATATACAAAAGTGCATGTCTGCTTAGCCTTGACTATGTTATCTAACAGCTTATTTCGGGAATTGTACTGTCGTTAAAATATTCCCATTTAAGAACTGTTTAGGTGAAAATATAGATTATAGGGATTTTTTGCAACTGCATTGTTTCTTGCGTATTATTTTTATCCTGTATTTATTATTACTACACAAACTGAGCGGTTGTACTCTTATTTCAGATTATATGTTTTGTCGATTCTCTAACTAGAACAATAAATAGCACTAGTAGATTGTTATCCCATCTATGGTGCAGTCTTTAGAGAGGACTGAGATATCAGCAGGTGGGTTTCCCACCTATTTGTTGCCAGCAGAGAAGATCTGCAATTTTATTCCTAGATACAAAAACAATATCTAGCAGAAAGATGGTTAAAGATCTGCTTGCCTCAATCCCCTCGCATCTCCCTTCTCTTCATGGTACTCTCCTTATTTCCTAACATGATCCAGCTGCAAGTGAGATGTGATACAGGAAGCGAACATTGTTAGTGCGAACTGAAGTTCTAACAAGGCTCTGGTGAGCAAAGGCAAGGAAGTTTACAGCTGTGCCAAAGTTGAACAGATAAGGATTTACACAAAATTGCAGGTGACACTTCCCTTATTATAGAAAGAAATACCTGTTGGATATTTTCTACTGTAGCCTTTCCCAAAAATCCAAGCCCACGTAAGATATGCAACGGGGAAAAAAAGCCTTCCCACGCAGTTGATGAAAATGGTGCTTTATAACAAGAATTCCTGGAGGACTTCAGGGCCCCAGGCCCTGCATAGAAATATAATGATGGGCCCATAGCATGTCTCACTGTGGTTTGAATGAGAGATCTGATTCTTGGGTAGCACTCAGGGAACATGCAAGGGAAGTGACACCGAGACCATTATGTCTAATTTAAAATTTATCTTAAAGTGTGTGAAACTAACTCTTATCCACATGTTTTTTTGTTTTGTGTCTGTATCACTCTGCCACATCATACCATAAAATGGAAATATATAGTAGAAACCCAGGTGTCTCCCTCCACCAGACTTATCCTGTGCTTCCTGTAGGGCTTTACACCTTCTGTGGCAACATCAAGGACAGGGGGGAGTTCCTGGGGGGCTGAGGGTCCAAGGGACATCAGGATGCTGCAAGGCTCCTCTCTGAGCCATTTCAGGTGTTCCTCTGCCACATTTACCAGCTCCCAGCAAAAGAAAAGCAATGTAGCTGCCACTTCTCCTTCACCACCTTTTCAGCATATCCCTGACCCCGACCAGGGCAAGGCTGGGCTATGGATGCCACATTTACATCTGCTACATTCTATACCAAGGAGGAGCCCTATAACCACAGCCAGAAGTGTGGGATGGGGTTGCATTTTAACAGCTCAATCCTGCAAATCCTCAATTCCTGCCCCAACTCTCAGTGGCTCCACCAAGGCTCTGGCAGATGTGGAAGCAGATGAAAAGCTCCCCCACCATCCATACGCTCCTGCAGCCATCCTCACTTGAAAAGACAGATTCATGTGTGCCAGGCCAGGCTTTGACTTGACTCTGGGAATTTGATACCAGATTTCTATCCCATAAGAACAGGCATTAGGGTTGCCAGTTTGAAATATGACAAAACCCAGCCGCCTCAAATGGTTGCTACCCACGCTCAGCTTTGTCCGCACATGTGCGGTGCTTGGGATAACAACTGCCAAGTCTATAGTAAAAGAGGCCAGGCAGGAAGCCAGCCACATGGCAACTCTAAATGATATTAATAAGACTTTATAAAAAGTTAAAAGCACAATGTAGCTTTTCAAAGTGTTTTTTAGAGATCTCTACATATGCATAGGTGTTTCATGTCTATGAGATAGAGGCTTGGGGTGAATTTAATGCAGTATACTTTTCTGTCTAGGAATTTTTTTTTTTCCTCCCCCCTGAAAACTGTTGATATAAACTGGGACTCATTAAAAACACCTTGTGTTTTGTTTTTAGAAATCTTGAATTTATGTCATTCCCTGGATCATTAGAAAGGGATGTAGCATCAGCAACTGCTCCAAAGCAGCCCTGTCTTGCAAGGAACAGAATATTCTTGCTGCAGTCAAAGGCAGTAAAAGGGTGCTTAGCACCTTTCAGGAGATGCTGAGCGTCTCTCCCAGGCTTAAGTCCAGAGACAGCATTCCCAAAGGACAGATACAAGGATATTAAAAAAGACTTTGATCAAAGAAATATTGCTTCTTTCCTCCTTTCACTAAGCAGATGTGCAACGTGTCTTGGGAAAGAAATAGAAAAATTCCTGAGTGATTTATTTGATGAACCTAGTTTTAACCCAGGTTATTGCATGCCTGATACGGTGATGCTGGTTATTAGTTTCCAGTTGAAAATGACCAGATAGAGGACATATTCACTTCATCAATATAATACATTTATTGGTTGTCAAGAGAGTCACATCACACAGATATGTAAATCTGTCACTTTGTCTTAAAAGTGTATTTCTCTATTACAATGTTGCTTGATGTATGTTTTAAGGCAGTAAGGCCTTTTAAATATTAAAAGAAAAAAAAAACAAGACAAGGGGGAAGATTTGTCTATTCAATCACAGGATTTAAGACATTAAAAGCAGATGCATCATTTATAAAAGTAGGATTTTATCAGATGCCATTGTAAATGAAAGAATCATATCTACCATATGTAGATATGTGAATTAAAGAAACCTTCTTTCCTGGGAAAATTAAGAAAATCCTTTGCTAGCATTAAGATGGATTGGTCTGTGAAGCTGTTTAGTAGTAGACCACAAATCTCATTTGCTGTGTCAAAACTCGAGTAGAATAGACTATTTACATTATATAAACCAGAAATGTTTTTATTCTGTTTATATTTCCACTGAAGTATTCCTAACTTTGAAAAAAAGACAACACTGGAATTAAAGGAACTCAAAGAAATGTAGTTGCAATTTAATTCTGTACTTTACCATTCAAAGCTGCAATAATTACCAATAAATTTTATAAAATAACAAGAAACTCACTAATCCATATTTCTCTCTGCAACATGTGCAAAATTGTCTTTTTTGAAATATAATGACATTCTGTATTTCTAAACAAAAAATAACACCTAGCATCACAACATACTATCGTACTAATCAATTCTTCACAGAGGTCCAAGTCTACAACTGTGGCATGTGTTGTGGTCATGATAGTGTTAGATGGATGGTTGGACTTGATGATCTTGGAAGTCTTTTCCACCCTTGATGATTCTGTGAGTCTGTTTGCTGATAACTCTTCCTGCTCTGTGTAGAACCAGGTTCTCAAGTGCTCTGAAATACTGAAGTAGAGCCTCATTTCTTCCTGTTGACCATATTTTTTTGTGATGGGACAGAGCAATGTGTCACATGACTCACTTGAGTCCACATAAAGCCTGTTGATGGTTACAGTGAGATTTATATCAGGCTCTTAGGACATAGCTTAAGACAACAATTTTTCCATTAGCTAGAAATGATGTTAAATGAGAACAAGTAATATTTATTTTGATTGTGCAACAGTGAGTTATTGTGTGTGCATGTTGGTTATCTTAGTATAAATGCAAAGGAACTGCCAGACTAAATATGACACCTCTATCCGCCAGTAAAAAGAAATTCTCACTGTCTTTGAACAAATACTGCACTCTGGGCCTAATTCAGCATATCCTCTATACATAAAACTGCCACTGAATTTAAAAACTATGCAGTGCCTCTGGAACCAATGTTACATTGTCGTGATTAAAACACATGCTAAATTGTCAGCTAGGTGTCCTTGCTGAAAAGGATGTTGCTAGTACAGAGGAGAACACGATAATTAATTCATATGCAACCAATTTAAAATAAAGAGAGGTAAGCGTGATGGGGGAATTACAAAGCATGTCAGAAAGGACATGGCAAACCACATAATTAAGATACAGGTTTTTAACTTCATTTGTTGAAGGGCTATAGATACACAGAACTGTAAGGTAAGAGATCTTTGCATCTATTCTAAGGTGTTTTAACCTAAAATATTAATGGAATTCATGACAGAGATTTGAAGCGGTTGAGAAGCGTGGGTCTGAGTTTCAGCCTGTCCCACTGAAATCTAGGGTTGTTGATAACTGGATCTTTAGTTCCAGTTCACCTCCAGTGAATACTCATCTAAGTTGAACATAGCCAGCCTTTAGTTTATCAGTTTGCTTTACAGAGTCTACATTGTAACAGCCCATCACTTTACAAAACACAATTCATAATCATGGAAAAGGGATTTAGAAGACTAAAAAGACACTAAGGCTGATCATAGCCTGCACCTTTTCACTGGTGTCCAGTGTACTTAGCTGGCTGCCTGGGCTTCCTATCGCTTCTTTGAGCAGAATGGCAACTTCAGGAAGGAGAAGATGCAGTCATAAAAATGATTTGCCTGTTTGGTCACGCTATGAGAAGTTGCTCTACAGCAAATGATAATTCATGGCTAAAAGCTTCTTCAATACTGCTAAGAAAATTATTAGGCTATGAGATTGTGTACATCATGACGGGGTTGCCAGGAGAATTTCCTAGTGTGAATTTGGAATGGTGACATTACTCAGATGCATTGAAGTTAATGGTGAACCTAAATGTAGTGGTGCTGAGACTGCCATGAGGTGCAGCAGTTCTTCATGGTGCATGTGCTGCATTCATTGCAGAGAATATTACTGACTTCCTTCCAGGATTTTGAAAACCCCACATTGTTGAGACTGTTTTCATGTCTGTTTTGTGGTTCTCCTGGCTTCAGCTGCAAGGACAGAAATTTCTGGGCCCAGAACCTATTAAAATGGTCAGAATGAGTTATTCAAGACCTTTGAAACAGAGGTGGGAGAATGGAAGTGTTTCGCTGTTGCTTTAAAAAATTATTAACAGCAGTTTCTGCACTGGAATAAAAGTAATTACTGATACATCTTTCACACAGTTGAAGTGCTACTTTCCAGCCAAAACTACCTAAGGTTTTGATGTTTTAGGTGTAGCATGTACATATATGGACAGGTTTTTCCTGCATCTCTCCATGCTGTAGACATTTCCAGGGATTACACAATTTAGCTGCAGGATCCTGGATGTAGCAGCACTCACACAATCTCTCCCCCTTCCCAAAAGAGGGAATACACTCTGGGAATTGAGTCTTGTGGTAACCCCATTGGTGGCCTAACACTGTGTAGTTCCCTGCAGGGCTGCCTTGAAAGAGAGGGAGATGGGGTTCTATCAGGGTGAGGGAGTTCACAGGTACCCTGTAGTCATCAAAAGTGTTGTAGATCTGGCTCAGAGTAACAGGTCCTGACCCTGCCTGCCAGTGTCCTATCCCTGACTGCACCTGCCTCTCCCTTCCCACGTCATTCACCACTGCCACTAGCATATTACCTCCTGCCTTGGTCCTCTGTCCTTCCACTTCCTCCTTCTGCCCCCCAGGTGCCCTGCTTTTCCCCTGGCTCCTACCCATACATACACACGTCTGCCTGCATGCACCGAGCATCGTAGTAGTAGTAGTAGTAGTAGTAGCTTTTATTACTCTCAGTTCTTTATTAATGCCACATGTGCTGTTGTAAGGTTAAGTTATTAAGTGATATCCAATAATTGTCTCTGCTCTAAAGTGGACATTTCATTTAACTATACTCATGTGGATCTGTTTCAGTACCATTTATCATGACCACATTTTAAGAAACATTTCAATAGGCCATTTCTCTCTTTCCTTTCTTTAATGTAACTAGACCTAAAAGGTCCCGGTCAGAAATTAAATACAATTACCTTTGGAACAGCATAAGGGAATGTGGGGTTTGCATGCACTTTGGAAGTTAAAATACGTATTTTACTGGGCTATCATCTCAGCTGCAGAGTTAATTTTACTGTATTTGTGCACTTGCTGGAAATGCTTACATGAAGGCATACAATGACCTGTTTAGTTTGCAGGAGAAAATTATGTCATTTGCAAGCAAGCTTTCAGCTGTGATATTTTATAATTGTTTAGATGAAAACCCGATAATCCTCTACTCCTTCACATAAACTGCAATCCATCTTTAAAACTGTGATAATTCATAAAACCTGCAGTTTAATAAACTAACAAACCCCAGGCCTATGTTATTTTAAGGGAAGTCAATCTTTGATCAGTCAAGCTGAAATGGGTCTGATAAGTGGAGGCCTTACTCACAGGGAGCAGCACTCCAGTTTGTTATTGCTATTTGCTCATCATCCTCAAGTGCAAAATAAGCAGAAGTCTTTCCGAGCTTCTTATCTCTTTTCACTTTCTTCTCTAGATCTCTGTCGCTTTAATCCAGCATGTCTGCTGCTGGTTAACAAGGAAATCCTGTGTCAATTATCGCCAACAACTTCCTGCTGTGAAGCTGTGGGGAATCAAAGCTTTTGAGAGCCTTTTTCACACCAGAGAGTAGTGCAGGGCCTAATTAAATGGCCCTCATATCCTGCAGCCTACTGGTGGCCAAATGATAGAGAGCTAATGAATGATAACCTAATTTTTTTTCCTTTTTTTTTCCTTTCTTTTTCCAGGAATTGTTTTGCTTCTTCCGGTCAGTTGTGCTTATTGATTTGAGGCTCATTGTTCATGCTTAGGGCTGAGGAGAGTGTCAAAAGGTAAAACTCAGGGAAGATACCGATCTGCTTGCTTTATTGTGTGCAGACCTTCGATTATATAAATATATATATATATATATTGCATATCGGGAAGGATATTTGTTAAAAATTGCTTTGCTGAAATGTGTTGCCCTCTTTCCTCGATATGAATTGCTTTGGTGACTCTTATACACATGTGGGCTGCAAAATTGTCCTATAAATCCCCCTCATAAATGCTATCGCTACAATATTATTTTTACAGAATCACAGAATAAGGTATCTGCCATCGCTCGTGCACAGCTGCCCCTGTTCCCCCTGCTCTTTTTTTCTTCTCTCTCTTTTTTTTTTTTCTTCTCCCTTCTAAAATCACTCTATGAAGAACTTGATCTCCTGCTCGAACAAAACTGCAGCTCTTGTACGCCGCTGCTTGAGATTAACTAACCTTATGCCAGAGTTACACATAAAAGAAATATAAATCTATGCATCTCAGCTGCCTTTAAGTTTGGACGAGCACCCTGAATCGCCAGCTGCCTCTGCATGCTCAGCGATGCTGCTCTGCCGATGCTCTATTGTCGTGATCCCGTGCTGAGCACTGCTTACGTTAGTGTGGTACCCCGGCAAGGGTACCAGCAACAGCACAACCTTAGGAATAAATAACATACCTGAGCGGATAGTAAGAGACTCACATTTACCCCAGTTGTTCATTTCTGAGGGTCCTATCTTAGTGCAAGTACATGAGGTGACAGACTTAGAGGTACCGTGGGAGCCCTAACTCTGAATTTCCTGACTTTTATGGTTTTACGTTACAACTTTAATGTTCCATTAGCATAGTTTTTTTTGTAGTTAATTTCCTTGGGGAGCTTGGGAGAGTTCAGGTTGTTGTGTGGGTTTTGGGGTTTTTTTTTGGTTGGTTTGGTTTTTTGGTAGTGTCTTGTTTGTTTGGTTTTTTTCTTTGCTTTTTCTGTTGCTGGTTAGTTTTTGTTTGGGGTTTTTTTTTGTTTGGTTTAAACAAAAGCAAGAGTTTGAAGAAAGATGGTCAAATCTACACAGCTGCCTTGAAACATTTAAAAGGATTTAATAGGAATTTTTTTTCCTAGAGAGGAGCAAATCCAAAATGCCAGCCAGAAGTATGCACACCTGTTTTCAAATACTGCAAAGCTCAGGGTCCATCCTGCCACATTCCATAGCCAGAGCTCTGTCTGAGGCTGCCTGACATAAGATCCTGCATTAAGATTTTTTTTTTTCTTTTTTTTTTTAAGTGGCTTCGTTTGAGGGTTTTGGGGGTCTCTGTTGGTTTTGTTTGTTTGTTGGTTGGTTGGGTTTTTATTTGTTGCTGTTTTGGTAGTTTTTGTTTGTTTTGCTTGTGTGTTTTTTGTTGTTTTTTTTTTTTTTTTTTTTGCTTTTTTTTATTATTATTGGAAAAAGGCACAGGTAACCTGCATATACTCCTGGCAACAAAGCTTATAAATTTGAAAAACCTCCCCTTAACTAAGCTTTCTTCCTTTCACATTTAAATTTATATATGGTACCAAGCCTGTAAAGTGCTTGGTGCTTCTCTCATATTCAGGAAGCACTTGCATCTACAGGCTTGCAATCTAAGATGAAGCCAAGAGTTATGCAGAAGAGACACGCCATGGTGATCTGATGTGCTTTAGGTAGCATAGGCAGAAAGCTGTTTTTCATCTCAGAAATGAGAATGTTCAGTGAGATACCAAGAGGTGCAGGAGCAAGGCACCAACTCTGGAAAACTTTATTTCACCGTGGTCATCATAAATGTACCAAGGTCTCATCTTTCTCTTCATATTGCAACTTCTCAGGTTTGAAGGAGGAACTCGGCTGCTGTCATGCAGATGTTCAGCCAGTGTTGGGCAGGAGGAAAAGAGGCAGGAGGGCAGGTGAGTGTTCCTGGGTCAGCTCAGTATGAGTATACTATGTGTTTAGAGTCCTCTCCTTTGTCCTATGAACATGAAATCCTATGAAATGTCAGGACTTTGTTTTTCATATGTTTTGAATTTTTTTTTTTGGTTGGTTGGTTGGGTTTTTTTAATAAGAAATTCAGGAATATTTTTATTGTGTTTTTCTGTGTTTGAAGCTTTTAATGTCCAAAATTCCAGCTCTGCTGGTTGCAGAGAAAGTTTAACTTCAGTATAACTGGGAAGTCTCCCATAATCACATGACTCCAGGGGCTGCGGATTCAAGAAAAACACCTGCCAAACACTGTGATTAAAGTTATCAGGAGCCAAGTAACCATTTACCACCTTAGACTGTGAGTGATATAGTTGCTCTGAGAGTATGGATGAGGCAATCTTTTCTTTCTCTTTTTCCTCTTTTACCTCTTAGCTCTCTGATCCTCAAGCCCTGGCTGATGTTCCCAAACAAGGCAACATTGGCTGTGGATTGTATTTTCCCTGGTATAAATGATTCACTTGCATCCCTGCTCAGTCTCTGGCAGCCAGTAGAACTTATTCCATCAGTTAAAAAAATGCTCCAGGATTTAAGCAGTAGATGAGGCAAGTTTTAAGGCCCTGAGTCAGCGAAGCATATTAGCAGATGTGCGCTAAGCATATAAGTGTCCCCTTCTTGGCCCTCACTTTTATGTTTAAAATTACAAATGGGCTTATAAGCCTCACTGAGATGAGGAGTTCAGCCAATACCTCACTGCTCAGATACTACCTCTGTTCTTTTGACATTTGTTGACACAAGGAGTGTTTGTTACCTCACAGAGCATAAATACTGTTTGTGAGTTTTGAAGCTAATTGAATAGTTTCATAGTTCAGTTAAGAATTCTGCACATATCAGCACACTGACATGTGACATCTCGCTATACAGGTGATGCAATTCTTATGCAAATCCTTGTATTTTTTACATGTCTATATTTTTTTCCCTTCAAATAGGATTAAAAAACCCCAGAAACACTAATTACAGTTTGTATCAGCTCTGAAAGTACTGGTTTTGTGGGTTTTTACCCCCTAGAAACAAAGTCTTAAAATATATTTTTCCCTTACATATTAATAGTACTATGACATACAGTGAGGAGGCTAAAAGGAAATATATTTTAAACAGTTGTTCTTCTCTTCCTCCCAAAGTGCCAAAAACATTTTAGGGTTTATAAATCATGGACTATATTTTACTTCCAGCTCCATCAGTATAAATTTAATACTCTGCATAAACCAGAAACTTCCAAATATGTTTCTTAATAACAAAATAAATAAATACACTTTTTCAAATCTCATGGGGAGTTTTACCTGATAACGTAATGGGCTAAACAGCTTCAAGGATTTGATAACAATTCACTACAAGAATATTTTAGCTAGTTGCATTTGTTTTTTCTTCCCAAGCCTAACCTATTTCTTTTATTAAAAATGATAAAGACTTGATCCTGCTTCCATTTTAAGCATCACTGTGTCAGGTCTGATAGAACTTTTTTTTTTTTAATCCTGATCTGCTTCTCAGATGGAAACAGAGAGTATTTGCTTCTATTCACACCATACACTAAACTATGAATATTATTTCAGTTATGATTTCCTATGTGTCTGTACTAAGGAAAGAGTGGAAATAAAGGACAAAACCAATAAAGAATCAAAACCAAAAGCATATGTACAGGCGAGTAATACACAAAACAAAACAGGGACTGTTAAACAGATGACTCCACTGAAATGTAAAATATTCCACAGGTTTTGGCAACTTTGAAATGCTACACTTTCTACATTTCATCTATTAATCATTCGAAGGGATTTTTTTGTTAGCCAAAAGACAAAGTATTCCCTAACTGCATTACTGATTGTGTGTATACAACTCCAGCCATAACTAGGTCAACATACACAACAAAAAAAACCCCACCAAGTAAGTGTCCGTAAATTAAATATAACCAGCAACCAATAAGCATCAGAAAAAATGACAGATTCTTAGGCAAATGGCAATAAACTAGACCATAAAAATCAGGAAACAGACTGGATGAGTGTCTAGAAAATGTTAGGACAATTTTGATGGAAATTTTTCAGACAAATTAATTGCTTCACCATTGAAATGAGTCAAATAAGGGAAAATTAAAACAAAGAAAAATAAAATAAAATAAAAAAATAGGAAAGAAAAATTCTACAACAGGCAAATCCCTGTATATCACAAGCAGACAAAACTTCCAACACCAAATAAAACACTGTTCCCACTTAGGCTCCACATTATCACCTTCCTTTGGGAGGGTTCAATAACTGACATAACCACTTATTCCAATTAAAAAAAAAAAACAAAACAAAAAAACCAGAAAAAGAATCTGCATATTAAATAACACAGTGGAGAGTAAACATAAAAGTCAGTAAAAGAACAGTAAAAATACCTTTGTTCATAGCAATATGCTATTCATTTAGTTGCCTGGAGAGTATCACTCATGAGTCCTTTAAGTACTGTCACAACAAATCATTGGAAACTGATGAATACACAATCCAGGATCCCAAACAACAAACTATTACAAACTATCTATGTGTGAAAAGACTGCTGGAAATTCCTCTAAGCCTCTGTAAATAGCTTTGAGTGAGGCTGGTTGAGGGCCAGATGCCTACCAGAGGCAAATACTGATTTTTAACTTCACTATAGCTGTGCATTTTATACCCAGTAAAGGTTATTTCCTTCTGATAACGTGAGACTTCAGCTTTTATACCCAGTATACCCAGTAAAGGTGATTTCCTTCTGATAATGTGAGACTTCAGCTTTTCTCTCTCCCATCAGGAGACCAAGACAATAATGCCTCTTGTTCCAAGCAGCATATACACAAAGGTAATAATACTGTGAATACGATGCAAAGTTTTAAAAACTGGATAAAATTTAGTAGTTGTTCCTAGATAGCTCTTGTAGAAGCAGAGCATCAAAATGAAAAGGTAATCTAAATTGGCCTGGGCAATATGATCTCACCACAAAGTTTGCATTTAAACTTTATGTTCCTCTACAGAGGCTTATATTTTATGCAGAGTATCTCCAAGAGCACCACAATAGCAGCAGAAGAGCCAATGCAGTTATATGTGTATTACAAACACATGGCATTTGCTTGGCTTTCTCCAGCTGGAGATACATCCTGAGGTGTAAGGGGGAGGAGAAAATATTTGAAATCTTAAAAGGGTACATTTTTACATTTATTTAGGTTTTTCAGAATGTGCTCCGCTTTTTCCTGTGGCACTCCAAACTACCTCATCTGTAAACCTACCATTTGAAGTTATGTATGTTACATCTAATCATTAATTACACTGAATGGAAGGGATGTTCAGATTAAGAACAAACAAACAAAACTGATCTTCAAGTATTCTGTTATCTTAACCAGTTTTGGAATGCTGAAGCTTAGTGAATTGAGGGGCCAGGAACATGGCAGTCAAAATAAATTTGCTAAAGTTGCTACAGAGAAATGGAGGGAAAGGTGTCTGAGTGCCAGGGATGGGTCTGACCCTGTGAGACAGAGATTCATGTTCCTGATCATCAAAAATACTTCAGGACAGCAGACAGGGAGATGAGAGGGATGGCTTTCAAGCTGAAGGCATGTGGCTGAATAGTGATAACCTTACTCTCACAGTGGGGTTCAATGCACTGAACTGAGCAGAACTTCTCATTTGAGTAATTTAAGCAAAACATGGCCCTTTAGAAGCACTTTCCATCCATAGAAACAAAATTTTTACATTTGGAGATTTTAGGGCAGGGTGACTCAACACACTGCTAAAAAGACTTGAGGACAGCAGTCTTCTTCCTCTGATTTGCAAGACATTTCCTTTTCAGAATTGGTATTGTCCCTCCACCCAACAGATCAGAAGAGACCATAGCCTGAGTAGTTTCTTTGTATGGTGGAAACTGTAAGGAGTAGAATGAAATCTTCTTCTTCCCCCCCCCCCCCCCATTTCTTTTTAACTAAAACCAAGAAATATAAACATGGGGGCATTTTTAGGGAAATCTCAGGATTCTGAAAATATGCAGAGCATTTGAACTTACAGCAAAGCAGAGTATCTCAGACTAAGGGTCTTCATGATTTCTTCCACTTCTCCTGTCTTTTTTTTTCCTTCTCATCTGAAGCAAACTGATTATCAAAGCTCGGTCAGTGAGCCTAATGCTTTACAGTGTGTGAGAGAGAATAAACTCAAAAGACACCCTGCTTAGGTAACTGTGAACATCACATCTTTCTTTGCAGGAATAACAGTTTCAAATGTCAATATCTGTTTGAGCCATGTTTGATAGGTAGAGTAATGTCTGAGATGGTGCTTCTCAGACCCTAGCTATAAATGAGGATTACTAACAATTTTTATGCATTTTGTTATAAACTATGACCAACTGTGTAGTGACACTGACATGTACCAGCAAAAACCCAACAAAAATCAAATACTTTTCTATGCCAATTGTGCACAAAGAGTTGGATCTAAGCATTATTATAGCAGAGCCTTTCATGTTGCTATAGCCATGGTTGTGTTTGCATTTTCATAATAAAACCTATTTTCAGGGGGTTTATAACTCGGCTGTAAGAAATTTACTCTGCGCTCCAACTTGGCATAACTGAGTATCAGCTGGAGAGCTCCAGCCCTCCTGCTTTTAACATTCCCTCTCTGCTGCAGGAGGAAAGGGTTTGTTTTCTTGCTTGTAGGTGTTCTCTGGAGTTCATTCTGCAAAGCCAACATGGGCATCTGTAAGGGGATCTAACCCCAGATATGGTGGACCAAAGTCTAGTTCCAAATCTCTATCTGTTTGCAGAAGTCCTGGTGAAGAGTAGCTGGGGGAATTGCACATGGAGTTGGGTACCAGGAGATGTGTGTGTGAGGCATTTTCTAAAAACCAACACCAATATCACCCTTTGGAGCTCATTCCTTCACAGGCTAAGTGAGAAATTGCTTCCAGTTACACAGAAATGCACATTTTGCAAGACTCTGAAACAAAATAGTGGGAGAAATCAATCAGGAAAAACAGAAGAAAGGAAACTAGTTTCACAGAAAGCTGACTGGGAGGAGCTGCCTGGTTTCTCACAGAACAGTTTCAAACCATAGGTCCAGTTCTGCTGCAACATGCTCTCCAAGCATGGGGACCACAGGGAAATACAGCTGCTGTGCAAGTGTGTGGTGGGAGAGGGAGAATGGAATTTTTTAGCCTCTTTTCAGACAGCTGGAGCGTGAGAAGTTAGAAAATGGATGCATTAAAGTGGAGCCTGTGTTTAGTGAAAGCCACTGCAGAGGTTGGTATAGTAGGTAATGGGCTCCAAGGGACCCTCTGCTTAGCAGCTGCACTGTGTTTCCCACTGGAGCTCTTCCAAGACGCATGGCTTTTTTCTTGGGGGACTGTAGGTAAGACTAGGAGTCAGGAAGTAATAAAATCTCATTATGACTATTTACTGTTAGTAAACATTTGTGCAGTGGTTATGTCTGGAGGTACCAGCTAGGTACTGGCTGTTTCTCCATCACGTTTCATCTCAGCTCAGCTTCTTAATGACTGAACATCAGGAACATGCAACTTTTGGATGTTTGGACTACTCTGCAACTTCACAGGGCCTGATCCTTTGTAAAGAGTGGTTGCTAGAGCTCACCATCAGGAGGATGGGGTCTCATACTCAGTCTTGCTGGAGGACTTGGCACACTCAAGTCTTTGGCATGTAACAATGTTCCCCGATACCTATAACATGAACAGACTTCTCCCAAACACTTATTTCAGGAGAGGGGGGGAGGGGCTGGGAGAGCAGACAAATCTTTACAAGCTGCAAAGTTTCTATATCTACAAGGCACAGACAGAGTCAGAACCATGGGGAACACAGGATGGAAACAATCTGCAGAGCAGATTTGCCTGAAGCTACGCTGCCTTTGAAAGGAGTGATGCCGCTGGCAGCGTGGGGAGCGGGACGGACAGAGATGCAGGGCTACACCTGTGAGGCAGGTACCACCACTGCTTCCCTGGCCTCTGCTCTTACCACGGTGAGATTCACAGCAGAGAGAATACTAAGCTATTTCTGGTCCACCCTAGACCCAGCAGTCCCAAAGGAGCTTTTGGAGGAGCGTGGGGCTTTGTTTGTGCCACCAAGGTTGGGTAACTGCATCCCTTCATGTGGCAGCAATCAGGGGATTCCTGTTCCTTCCCATTCCTCAACACATCTGGGTGGGGAAGAGGGTCAAGAGGTGGTGAGGTGTTTAAGGTGCTGAAAATGTTCCTCACAGGAAGAGGAAGAAGTCCTGCTGCCTCTGGGCTGTTCACCCAGGCCCTGGTATGCTGGAACATCCATAAGGACGTGGGTAAAAAGCAAGGTCCAGAGGGATTGTGAGAAATTGGTGACCAAGGAGTGGCAGCTGTAAAAGTCCCTCCCCTTCCCTGCAATTTTTCATGCCACTTTAAATACACTTTAAAACACTACTGTGTCCATCATGTTGCCTTGGGACTGTGCTTTGCTCCTCAGTATAAGGAGATGAAATTCTTACACTGGGGCAAAACAATGCTGCCCTCGCAGGGAAAGGACCAATTCCAGACTAAATATCATGAAATACTGTTCAAAACTATTGTAATTGTCTTTAAATGTATTTTCCTTAGTTTATCTTTATTTTTAAGCTACAGGCTTCTTTGGTGTTTGTATATTTTGCAAATGTAATTTGAAAATCTCCCACATAAGATAAATTTCCCTAACAAGATGTGATAGGGAATTCATGTCGGGCATAATAGGCTTTCAAAGGAAATGCTGCATTTGGATCTTTTGTGCTATATGTAGGAAATGTACGAAGTAATTATAAATCCTACGGTATCAAAACTGTCCGTTTATGAGACGAATGTTGCTAAAAAAAGACTTCTGATATTCTGAGTGCATTAAGAATAGCTTAAACCTGGATGGGCCAAATTCACCCCTGAAACAACTTAGTTTAAACAAGGAATATACATTTATCACCTGTATATAAGTATTTTCTATATTGTGAAGAATACTCAGATAAATTTATATACAGTGACTATTCCCTAAGGCAGCTTAAAAAAGTTAACTAAACATTTAATTTGGTTCCAACTCATATTTTAGTTGTTACTTTGGCTTACATTTTTTCATCTGTTAACTAAAATTTAGAATTTATGTCAAGAAGAGATTTAATGTAAATCCATTTAAAGAGTGAAAAATAAATAACCGGGGGGGGAAAAATAATTAATCTCTTTCATCCTCCTATTCCTATGTCCATCTTCTGATTCTGTTATTTCGCTGACCCTGACCTCCGTTTATATGCTGGTGGGTGTAATGGAAGAGCTATCATGATGGACAGAGTTTCCTTCCATGTTTACCTTTCCCTACCAAACAAACAGCATGGAAGAGGCTGGGTTCCACTTCCTGCCTCTGCTCATCCATGGAACTCTCTCCACAGAAGATAGGTTTCACAGTATGCATAACCTTTGCCAAACTGTCATAGCAACAGCCGTAAAATGGCTACATCCGTGTTTAAATGGATTTGCTGGGACTTATGGGATTTTTTTTTCTTTTTGTTCCTATGTGAAAATGTACTTCCCAGGAATAAGAAATGAAAACCTGCAAGGAAAAGCAATGTGAGTTAACACTTAGCAGCTGGAAAATGGAGAGAGCAAGAGCAAATAGCAAGTTCATTCAAAAGCTGTAGCAGCTTTCTTCTGTGAAATTTAAAGGATCCTTCCCAAAAAGGTATGCTGGGGGGAAAAAAATCTGTTAGAGGACAACTTTTTCCAGAGAGAGTTAATGGAGACCAGACAAAGAGGAAGGCACTCCCTGACCTCAGACACTTTGCTGCAGAATGAAAAGGCAGTACCAGCTGTACAAAGGGAGATAGTATCTGACCAAGCAGAAATAGTCCTGTAATATTTTATTTTTGCAACAGTTCAAGAACAACTCAAGAACTCTGACTGATTAACAACCTAGTTCATATCAGCCTTAAATTATAAATGAAGTACATGAAACTCTAACACAGAAAACGATGTTACTTATGTTTAGTGGTAGTGTGTACTTTAATATGGTATGATAGCATGTATGTCATGAAAGGGGCTACAGCCACATCCCACCTCACACACCCAGTCTGCAGTCACATGGAGCGTTTGATCATCCCAGCACGTGTTCTCCTCCTGTGTCCCTAACACCCCTTGGGAGAACACATTCACCTCAAGGGGCTGTGCAAATGCCAGGGGCTCCCTTCAACAGCTCTTGCAGTTGAAGCAGTTACAGCTGGTAGCAATTAATACACCTAAAAGATGCCCAAAAGGATAAAAGAGTCCTCAACACATGCACTGTGAGAGGAGATAACTCTGCCGGAAACAGTTTTAATCCATCATCAATAATATGTTGATTTATTCAGTTTTCCATTTGATCTTAAAGCTCTGGAGTGTGTGTGCATTTCTGAAAAATTGTGACAGGGAACAGTAAGAATAAAAGGTACACCCATGTTTCAAAATTAAAATATAACCATTAACCTCAGAGATTGAGAGTCCTGTATGCCCTGCCTGGGAAGGGACATGCACAGCCTGCTGGAGGTGGAACTCCTTCCTCCATGCATAGCCCACCTGAACCATGTTGGGAAAGGACTTCCTGATGGCAGCTGGGTACAATAGTAGGGGCTGGCCCTGGCTCCAAATCCTGTCTCCCTGTGGTGTGCCCATTGCAGACAGTGGGCTGCACCCTCAGGCAGCACATCCCAAGACAACCCCAGCTCTGTGAGAGTCCTTTTCCTCACCATTGTGCAGGGCAGTCTTAAATCCACAGGCAGTTCACAGTCCCACAGATATCCCCCAAGCATCAGTGGTACCTCTGTAGCTGGCACAAACTGGGCACAAACACCGCTGAGTGCCAGCACAGTTCAGCAACATTTTCCCTACAGTCAGAATTGTATCAGACATAATTCTTTGCTTCAGTTGTTATTCTGAAGGTTAAGGATGCAAAGTTTGGGTAAGTTTTCACATCAGCTCTAAAATATATGGAAACGTCAATCTTCCTTGTTAACTTGTCATGAGCATGCAGAGAAAACAGAGGATACAGGTAGACAGAGGTACCATTCTAAGAATTCTCCTAACTTGAAAGAAAAACCCATCAGATCACAGTTTGGTTTTTTTTTTTGTACTAACATTTTGAAAGTTTCTGTGTAAATAGATTATCAGGCATCATTAAAATCTGGAAGTTCAATCTATTCTCTGCTGAAAGACATACATTGATTTGCAGCACAGGAATACATGTTTTTGTATGCATAATTTGGCAAGTTTGGGAAAATATTTCTTTGCTGAGTGTCAGATATGCCCTTCAGACACTTTTGAAGGAACACAGGTTATCATGAATCTTCCCATTATCCAGCAAACAAAGGCAGAATACCACCTTCATCTTATATAGTTGAATTACACATCATGAGCTTCCTCCCTCTGTTTATACGAATATTAATATAAGGTTTTGACAGAATATTGTAGGTTTTCTTCTCCTGAGCTGGGTGCAAAGCAGGTGCACAGACTGAATTATATTCCTATCACTTTGCTGTCTTCTATGACAAAGATTGAAAAGAGGAATATGATGAAATCATTACGGCTAGTGCCCATTCAGCTTCTGTATTTAAACCTGTGTTTAAATGAGAAACCTCTTTAAAGGATCACTGTTTACCCCATACCCTCATTCCCAGCTATACTTCCTCTTAACAAGAGCTGGACCTCTTCAACATTGCTTAGATCATCTCCCTTTGGAAACTAGTATCCTAACCTAGCAGTAAAATTGTCCCAGGATCTGTCACAATGGACTGAGTGATAGACAGTCGAGTCACTCTCTGGTGGGCTTAAGATTGAAATCGATGTGCCTGTAGCTTACTGTAGGGAGAAATCAGTGCAATTAAACATCTAACATAGAAGCTTCAGCTATAACACCGAAGGGGGATAACTCAACATTGGCTGTGCCTCAAGTCCCCTTCCTTCCTTTCTCGTTTGACCGTGGGTTTAGGGAACTGCATACACATGTACAGGCAGTACAATAATATGTTTGCTTTCGTGTGTCTTCTGAGTGATGGAAGCCCATACTCCATGATTCACACTTCTACTGACAAGAGAATGGCTCTGGTGTGGAGCTGCTGCTCCAGAGAGGGTTTTGTGCTAACAAGAGCGCAGCTTTTGATGAGCTTTCCCATGAGTGTGCTCTGCTTTGTTCTCCCTTCAACATCCAGAAGAGACCATGGACAAACCCTTCATGAAGGGATGGCTGCAACAGGGAGATGATGGTACCAAAGGCAATGTTCTGTACAGTTATTCTCCACAAAAGTCCTTTACAGAGGTCTGTTAGGGTATGTCTGAGAAACGCTTGCACCAGCACTATAAAAGCCTCTGGTTATTTAAGGACTGATATTCCATCATCCTGGATCTTGGTCTGAATTTTGTTGACAGTAAGATTCCCTGTAAGCTGCTTTACTTGACAACAGCTGTACATTTATATAAATAAAAACCTTACAACTTTAAATAACTGAACCACTGACTCTGAATATAAGTTTCATAACACACACAAACATTCCCAAATGAGCAAAATAGCTGGAGCAAAGAATTAATCATATAACTAGTTAACCATGGCCTTATTTACCTTATTTAACTTATTCACCCTCCTTGTGCTTTTCATTAAACATACACAATAGAAGATTGAAATGAGAAGTGAAGGAACAAATCTATTCTAATGGCTTTTTTTTTTTTCTTAAATGTGCCCATTTAAGTGGCTAATCCTTCTCCATGGTAGCTGGGGTTTTGGGGAAGACATTTTAACATGACCAAACTATTCCTTTTCATAGTTGGCATTTTTTGGCATTGGATTTCTTTCCATTGTTTGAAGATATGAGAAAAGGAACAGTTCTGAGAATACATTAATGGTAAAAATCAAAAGAGAAATGAAACCAAGCGTTACATGTTAGTGGAGAGAAGCACCAACCAGACATTTTGAACTGTAACAAGCACCTGCCTGTCCATGTTTCTTCTGTTTCACAAATACTTTGTTAATATTAACAAAAATGAAGTGAAGTCCCCCACAGAAGCCCATACAAAAGCAATAAGCAAATAGCCATCCCCTCCCTTGGCCATCGACTGACATTTGCTATGGAGTTCATGTTATTCATGAGTTAGTGGGATAGGAATAAACACAGCTCCAAACATTAACTTCCCGATACCAAGGTTCATGGCAAACACGCAGCACAGTATTTAGTGCTAAGAAAGACAAGCCAACATAGGAAGTTGTTCCTAAATGCACAGCCAGCTATCTGGATGATGAGAGTAATCAAATCTGCTGTTTGTCAGAAATAACCCCGGCAGCAAGGGAATAATGTACGGATGGATGCGAGGGAGTGTTGGTAAGCCCCTGAATACTGCAGCTGAAATTCTGAGTGCAGATGGTATCAGAAAATGGGTGTTCAGTGGCTCCTCAGGGTCAGCTGCTGGACATGTAGAGGCAGCTGGGCACCAACATGCCAAGGCCCTACAGCAGTTGGAAAAGGGGGGACAGATTTCCCACCAGACGTCATCTGGAGAGTCTTGGTGCTGGTATTCTCCTTAGACCTACCTGCACATGTCTCCATTTCTCTCCTTGATGTCAACAGGAGTTCCCTGCATGTGGGGAAGAGCTGAATATTACTGTCAAGATCTGCCGTGCAGATCTGAGAGAAGAATTTTTGTCCTTAAGTGTTGAAAATGTAATGATCTATTTGATAGTGAGAAAAAAAGACAGAAACAGTATGAAGATTTTTAAAAGAAAACACACACACATACAATCCAAGCAGCCTTTGAAGTCAATGGCTTTGAAATAAAAAGCAGCCACTTTAGCAGCCACGTGAAACCTATTTTGTTAACATCCTAGGTGTTGTATTTAAAACTGAGTTAGACAAATTTTACCATCAGGGGCTTGAATACAACTGGACGCATAGATCATATCTGTGAGTCACAGGATATTATCAGTTGTTTTAAATGAAACTAATGTATGATAGAATGCCAGGAGATCTCATGAGGCCAGAGGAATGTATTTGGGGGAGTCACCAGAGAGTGACTTTATTCTTTCTAACAGAGCAGCCACTGAACCCCTTGGTTTATAGGACAGATATTTGATCTGTTAGCATGAATTAATGTTGGGATTTCCGAAGGGATTTAAGATTGATGAGGGATGAAGCACAACTGTCCTTTGATGGGATTTGGGAGCCAAACTGATTTAGTCTCCTTTAAAAGGCTCAGCTTGCACACAGTTGTTACTGGTTATTTTGAGTACTGCAGGTAAGGGGCACTAATGATGATGACCTGAAAGGGAAAAATTACATCCCAGGAAAAAGGCAAGTCTCTAGTAGACTTGCTAATCCCAAAAAGGCATAGACACCACCTTGTTTTAACTAATGTATTGAAATTTTGACATTAGTCTCTCTATGTGGTAGATAAATTCTATTAACATGATTAAAAAACCCAACTTAATGGAGGCTCTTTTTATAGCTAATAGAGGGTCAGACTTCATGAGTTCTTCAGTGAAAGCAGACCTGTTCATTTAGGGAAGTGGAAACTTGCCATCCTCTGAAATGGCAGATATCTGTGTGTACAAATTGAATCTCACATTTTACCTCATCCTTATAGGTGGGATTTAATTTTTTTTTTTTTTCAAAATAGAAGGTTTTGGAAGAATGCTATGGAAACGAAGGACACTTGCTAAATATATGTCTGCTTCGATGCTTTTGCTGGTTATATCCTTTGTGAGAGAAGTCTGACTGACAGCAAGCAAGGGAAATATAAATATTCCAGTAAACCCTTAAGAGCTTATCATATAGACTATTTGTTAGGAAAAAAGATGCCTTCATATGCACACGTGTATCTTCCATTCACACAAATGGAGAATCTCTGGCTGGGTACAGGGAGACTAAAAGTTTCTTTCTTAGCAACTATTTCTCTTCAGTGGAGCTATAACAAAACTGCTGCTGGGAGCTTTGTGGTAACACCTTCACTAGTTGCTACCATGCCTCTAAGGAATTGTTTGCAGGATGGACTTCATACTTCACGGCATTTTAAATCAAGTACATGCTAATTCTCCTTTTTCCCCCTCCAAAATTCACATATCTTTTAAATTCATACAAGAAAGATAGAGCCTATCAGTTCTTGCAACATTTAGTTTACACTGAAAATGATAAATGTCATTCCATGGGGATGACTTGCTAGAATACTATTTTTTTTTTTTTTTTTTAAAAACCAAAGTAAGATTTATGAGTGAACAGATTCACTTCCAAGATGAAACACAGAAACATCTGCAAGATGAGAATTTACTTGCATTACTAGTGCTATTCTTTCTGCACTGATGAGTAGTACAGATAATCCCATTCATTATAGATGTCTATAACTTTTCTAGCAAACATGTGAACTCCTTAAAGAAGTCAGCATAGATCCGGTATCACAGCAACAAGTTGTAGTTAAAAATAAAGTGGAAGCTAGAAAATATACTTCATGACACCACTTGGCATAGTTTATTGGGATTGCTGTCAGGGATCGGTTCCGATCTCACTTACACCACTTAGATATGGGTGCAATTAAAGGCTTCTTTGTGGAAGTAGGCAAGATTAAAACTTGTCAAGGGGAAATAGAACAACTTGAAATGAGTAGGTTATCACAGTGGGTCTGGTCATATAAAAAAAAAAGCACTTGTCAGTAGTGCCGGTTTTTCAGCACTGTGCACCAAACAGTTCAGTAACATTTGCTCTTAGGTTTTTTTCAGAGTGAATTTCCTATCATAAAATGCTGGGGTTTTTTTCCAGGGATGTCTTGATTTTCATAAAAGCAGGTTCATGTTCAAAAGGGATGTTTCACTAGCCATTCTGGTTTTGTTTTGATTCAATTCAATTTCTTCAGAGTACTTAATCTTAACATTAAATGTACATTTTAAAGTGTGCCTGCTTTTATTGTAACATTCTGACATAATCAAAATGGAATGTTTTAAAATTGTGATTTCATAAAATGTTTTAAAAAATGAAATTCCAAATATGTCTCTATTTTTACCTCTGTCCCTGTATAAAGTGAAAACCATTTCCATACACCATACACCTGCAAGACCAGGGCAACTGGATCTATTCAACAAATAAAGTCCAACCAAAGAATCTCACCTAACGCCTTGGTTGCTTTGAAAACAAAATTTCGTTTCAGTTTTTGAATGTCAAAGACATAAGCTGTGTCTTTTTGTCATACGTGTAACTCAATGTCCAGTGTTTGTTGAAAGCTGTCAATAGTTCAGGTTGATTTCAGAACTGATTTACAAACATTCACTGGACTACTCGTGTGTGGCAGGGTCCCATCCTCATTGGACTGGTACATTTTCAAGACAATATGCCACAGTTAAAGATATCAAGCACGTAGAAGCAACTTATACATGAGAAACACTTTATAACAAGTTGAGAAACACTTATATGTATCAATAAACACCTTCTACTTGAAAAAAAAAAAGAGTCCAAAATATAATACTTAAGAGGTAAATGAATTTAAGTATCTGCAGTGAACTTTCTTACCTCTTGAGATCACTTTGAAGACATGGATGAGGCCTAGAGCCAGGCTGTAGCTGCTGCTCCTTCTATTGACACATGGCAAGGTACCATCTTGTGTTGCAGAATAGTCAGACTCCTGGTTGTTGAAAATAGAGAAAATTGACCTCCAAAGAAAGGTACGTCTATGATTGCATGAGAGGGGAACTTTTACAAAGGCTTCAACAGTGAACCCAAGGAATATGGTTTCAGACCAGTGCCGTGCATCATTAACTGATTCTCAGTTATGTTTTCTTTATAGATGTTCTGATGATATCAAGGTAACACATGAGAAGTGTGAGTTGTCCCCTCACCATGTCTAAGAATTTTTAGAACACGTTATATAAGTACTTGGGGATTTTGTAAATAAAATATTAGATCATTTTTATAGAGATAGATAGTAAAACTGAGATTCTAAGAAGCATAGGAATGAATATTATTCTTGGAAGCATAATGCAGCCTCAAAAAATGAGGAGACTTGTGACCTAAAAGGGCAAATGCCACCAAGTGTTGTCTGTAAATGGAAACCTACATGGCACTGCTATCATAGTATGTCATCAGAAATAAATATTTTGCCATTCCTAACAGCAAGATGCCATTTTTGTGCTCTGTAATTATTAGTGGTCCAGTCTGAATGAAATGTCCTGAGGCTGTTTTAAACCTGCTGTGTATTCCAGAGCTGTGTTCACTGGAGAGGACCTCTCCTCTTCACTTGCCCGTGCAGTGCCGAGAGCAGCACAGCTAAGTCAAATTAAGGTGATGAGGCTGCCAAGAGTTTGCTCTTCTGTAAAATGTCTTGAGATTTTCAAAGAGGTTAAGTGGACTTATGGGCCTGACTCCCACCAAAATTTGGGTGTCTGCCTCTCTGTGGCTTGTCTGAAAATCCCAGGCTAATACGTTAAGAAATATTCTGACTTCAAAAGAGGAGGATATGCAACCATAACCACTCAGGGGTTCTGATGCTGATAATACAGTACTTAGAGGGGACTGCTCATGCTATCCAGTATGATAATACCAGAATTCACAAGAAAGAGCTGTGAGCCTCTAGCACTTACTAGCTGTAATACTGAACAGATTACACAGGAAAATCAGGCAAAAAAAAGTAATATGCTTTCACCTCACAGCAAGAAACGCTGAAGTTCAGGAAGAGGAAATGTATATTAAGAGAGCAGGTTAAAAATCTACATTATCCCAGACTTTCATGAAATCAAAATGATAGGCACGATTCTAAGTTATTATAATGTATTTATTACCGGAATTGCTTTCATATTTAACTGATTTGGCCCATCTTGAGACCTGTTTTAAAATGCACCACCTTGTCCACCTTTCCATTTTCATATGAAAAACAGGAAAGCAAAAACTAATTTACTCAGGGAGACACATCGACTGTTTGCCCGTTTATCTCTTACAGACCACCCCTCAGTCCAATGTTGACAGTACATGATATTCCATTAATCTGCCTAATGAAAATTTAACCAGTGTTATAAACAAATAATTGGCTATTATCCTCTCAAAGATCCCGAATAAATTACTTCTGCTTATTTTTTTTTTCTCTCTTCTCTCTCTCTGCCTGTTCTCCCCCTCCCACCCCCCATGCAAAAGCCAGCTCTTTCTGACTGATGTCACAGGAGAAGGAAAAAAATATCTATAGCTGCCACTCTGCTACTGCAGGCAGTGAAACCTGGGCTAGACTTAAGAGGATGCTTAAGGAGTGGCCCTGCACTTGCTTGGCTTTAGCTTTGGTTATTTGAAGAAGAGCTGGGCTGTGTGTCACAGGCTGCGTCCCTGCTCCCACCCCATCCCCTGCCTACTCTGTGATTCTGATCCACCTCCAATTACATTCCCATCTCCTCCAGCTCTCTGAAGTCGCACAAGAGTCACGGTTCCCTTTCCCTTATCACTTGCACCGGCCTCCCTTTTTTCCTCTTGTGCATGCATGTGTAGGGGCAGAGTAGTTTTTTTCCCCTTTAGCACCTAAGTGATGCAAATCCTCTCTTCATTTAGAGCAATTAAAGCTGAGAGGGACTCTAACACAATGAACCAGCCAGCGAGTTATTTACTAAGAGCTGCTGAGCTCACTGGGCTTCCCAGTGCTGCCACCTCAACCCTAGCCCAGTCAAAGCATTGCAAGATGTCTCCTGGGTGCCGATGGGATCCCCGTGCCAGGAGCAGCACGGCTTGGTTCATGATGTGCACAAGGGTGCCAGGTCCTGCACCCACCCTCTGACCCACTGCACCTGTACAAGCCATAGGGGATGAGGCTATGCTGTTCTCCTTCCTCACCAAGCCTTTCCTCAGGAAATGAGGAAAATACTCTGTAAGAGGAGTCAATTATCTGACTCAGCTTTTTTTTTGTTTTTAACAGTGAGGAAGACATGAATTATACACATATTTAACACTAGGATGTAAAGAAGTGTTCACCAGATATATCCTCACAATTTGCACAGTGCTTCTTCACAAACAAGAGCAGAGTCATTTCTAACTGAAGCACCATTTGTGAAAGCTAAAATGGAGAAGAGCAAGTGGCACATTTCTCAGACAGATCCTGAGCTCTTTTAGGATATTGTTCATTGCTAAAGCACACCTCAGCATTCACAGATTCTTTAATATAGCACTGAACAAATAATTAATTTTATTTTCCACCTGATAGATGTATGGGGGGGGAAGGTCTAAATAAAAGCTTTCACAATATTTGGCAAACCTAAATAATTAATTTCAGTTCTGAGTTTTCAAAAAAAAAAAAAAAATTGAAGCAAGACACTAGTTTCCTGGAAGAGCTAAAGTGCCATTCACAAATCAAGCAAGAAGGAAGAGGAAGAGCAACTATCTCCTGTCCTGAAGCACCTCCTGATGCCCTCTGCCCATGTGTCCCTCATTATAGGAACACAGTTGCTGAGTTCAGCACAGCCTCTGTATAAGGAGGTCAATTTATGAAGCACCTCAGCTTCTCTCCAGAAGGTATTGCCATCATGGCAAGAAGAGCAGCATCCATCTTCCACATGAAGAAGCTGTTCTTTATTGGCCTACTTTGGTTTTCAGCCCAGAATATTAAATTTTGGATTTATTTTAGTATATATCCAGGCCATAAATAATGAAGGTCTGTGCATGTTCCAATGCTTCTGCTGCTGGAAGCAACAGGATGAAGCAAGACACTAGGGGGAGAAAAGGCATTAACCTTTTCAGTCATGCCATCCTGGTTCCTGATCCAGTGTTGCTGCTCCAGAGCAAATTTCCAAATATGAAATGAAGAAACAAAACTATCAATTTTATTTCACCATAGAATCATAGAATGGTTTGGGTTGGAAGGGACCTTAAAGATCATCTAGTTCCAATCCTCCTGCCATGTGCAAGGATGAGACCAGGTTGCTCAAAGTCCCATCCAACCTGACTCTGAACACTTCCAGGGATAGGGAATCCATAGCTTCTCTGGGCACCCTGTTCCAGAGTTTCACTACCCTTAGAGTAAAGAACTTCTTCCTTACATTATCTAATCTAAATCTACCCTCATTCCGCCATCACCCCTTGTCCTATCACTAAATGCTCTTGTAAAAAGTCCCTCTCCAGCTTTCTTGTGGGCCGTATTTAGGTAGTGGAAAGCTGCTATTAGGTCTCCCTTGAGACTTTTCTTCTCCAGACAGAACAACCCCAACTCCCTCAGTCTTTCTTCACAGGGGAGGGGTTCCAGCCCTCTGATAATGTTTGTGGCTCTCCACTGGACCCACTCAAAATGATTCATGTCTGTCTTGTGCTGAGGTATCCACAGCTGAATACAGCACTGTAGGTGGGGCCTCACCAGAGCAGAGTAGAGGGGCAGAATCATCTCCATTGACCTGCTGGTCATGCTCCTTTTGATGTAGTCCAGGATATGGGCTGCGAGCGCACATTGCCAGGTCATGTTGAGCTGCTTGTCAACCAACATCTCCAAGTCCTTCTCCTCAGCACTGCTCTCAGTCCACTCCTCACCCAGCCTGTATTTGTGCTTGGGATAGTTGCCTATTGTAAAAATAAATACACAAGAGTATCAGAGCTGGTGTGGATGTAGGAACAGTTTCTTCTTTAAGGCTTGAAGATATCAGTGTGGGGAAGGTGGCTATAGGGTTTTTGTTTGTTATTTTTGAAATTAAGAGACTGAAAAAAGGAGTTTCATACCACCTCTAGGACCAAGGGCATCTGCTGGCTGGTGATGCCCAGGAAAGGTCTTGCATCAGTGTCTCCCTGGAGCAATAGGGATCAGCGAGCACTAAAGAGCAAACCCACATGCATGCACCTCAGGCTGTGGGAGCTGCTTCTCTTGTGGGAGCAAAGAAAATCCTGCCCTCTGGAAGTGAGAACACTGTCCAGGTGAGGAGGGGTAAGGCTTCACATCCCAGGTGTTCAGGAGTGCAGGTTGTAGGATTTTCTTGTGTCCCAGGAAAAACAACCTTTCCAGAGAGGAAGGCTGACAGACCACTCAGGTCAGCCCATGAGTCCTCATCCCCTCGGAGTGAGAGGAAGGGAAGTCACAGGAGATGTGAGCTGCAGCTCTCTGTGCAGCCCAGCCTGCTCTAACCTCCTCAAACAGGGATGGAAAGTCAAATGAATGCTCTCAAGCAAAAAAGCCACACTCTCCCATTTTGAAAAGGAAAGGGAGAGCAAAACCAGCCCTGTATTTATCTGTAAGTGCTCAAATTAAGAGTAGAAATAAGATTTTCACTATAATGACAAATTAATTCTTTCTTTCATAATTTTATTAAAATAAGCATCTTCTATCTTTTAACTAGACCTGACATATGCTTACACAGATACAACACACCCTGTAACCTAATCTGCTAGCAATCTTGAAGCAATTAACTCCTTCTAATCTTTAGCTAACAAAGCCCACCATGCAAAAGGTCCCTGGAGAACAACACTCCAAAGGCCGCTGTAAGCTCCCTCTGACTATTCCTCTATTATTTGGTGTGTAGGAGCTCATTGGAGTGCTCAGAGAGCAGGGATTCGTTTGAAACAACAAAGATGAATCATCACAGATCATAAGATCTTCATTAACTCCTTATTTCTCTACTAATTAACACAAAAGAAATGACTTGAATGGTTGACAGGCAGCGAATGACCCACAGCTCAGTGGTTAATAGGATGCAAATGATGCCTAATGAGGGTCTCTAGCTGCAGTCTGGGCATCTGGCCTACTATTTTTGTTGGGGATTCAGAGTGGGTTTGAGATGAGAACAGTTTAACCAATAACAGCCTGCAGCTGAGTTTGTACTAATGTCCATGAATTTATGAGTCCAGAACACATAAGAATTAGCTTAAACCGCTCATCAACAGGTTTGTATCCACATAAAGCATGTCAGAGGCAAGAAATCTTGCCTCCATGCTAAAAAAATTAGCAACAACAATTGAATATTTTATGGGTTAAGGTTTGGATTGGTTTTGGGGTTTTTTTCCTATGTAGTAAAAATAGTTAATTTACAAATTTCCAATGACCTCTCAACTTACAAGGGAGACAGATTCCCAAATAACTGTAATACTGGCATTTAAAAGAGTTCATTTAACTCCACATCTCATTTCCAATAGAAAACAAATTTGGGGTGCTCCATACATTTTTTTTTTTTTTTTTCCTAGAAACTATTTCCAGCTGAGTCTTTATGATTAATTAGCAGGTTCTCAGTGAAGAGATGTACTGCTATCAAAACTTCCACAGGTCCCTCCCCTCACTCCCAGAAACTTTTAGAGCGGCCTCAGGTTGATTTCTTGATTCAGCCACTTCTGTGGGGTCCTTTTGCTTCTGCTTCTTCCATGTATGCACAAAGGTAAGGCATGGTGTAAGAGTGAAATAGGGTGGTTTCCTCTGTGTGTACACATCCTGCTGATGCTGCAGGGTGGGCTACATTCCCTTATTTCTCACAACTCTCCAGCCAGAGGCTATCAACCTTGCCAATATGGTGGTACAGCCACTCACTTAATTGCTTTTATTACTGACTGCACAAGTCAAGCTGGTTAAATAGGTTTAAACAGGTTAAACAGCAGAACTTTGCTACCCAGATCACTCTTAGAGGGGGCAGAGAGTGTTCCCACTGCTCCATTTCAGTGAGCATAGTCACCTGGCCACCAAAGGTGCTCCTGATGCTGCCTGGAGGACACTCCTCCTTGGGGAAAGAGGTGCAGAGAATTGTAGGAGGACTTACCCATGGATTGGGATAGCCCTTTAGCTGGGATCAATGTGTACCAGTCTCTTGAGAGTGTTCAATTGCTCATGCTGCCAGCTTCCATCACCTTGTGTGTAACACACCTTCCTGGCCAGCTTCTTTGCCAGCTGCACTACAAAATGAGGCATTCCTTTGGTGCTGCTGCAGTGCTAGAAAATGGCAATACCAACAACTGAGCTCCTGCTCTCTCAAAATTCTTGTATGAGTTTCATTTTCATTTTTTTATTTTCTTTTTCATGTTAAACCCAAGACACAAGCTTGCTATTTAGTTGCTCGTTGTTATTAAAATGTTTAAATACTGCCTTTCATGCTCCAGACCAGCTGCTGAACAGGACCGTGACATGAAATAGATCTAAAAGACTTGAAATGAAAAAGTGAAATCTATTTTCATTTTGTAGGTGGATTAATATGTATGAAACAAATGGAGTTCTTGCTTTAAAAATATAAATTTTGAATGTGTTAATTTTCTCTCAAAAGACTCTACAAACTATAAACAGCAGTGGGGTACAGACAGGGTTTCACACATGCAAATACTGTTTCAAGCGCCCTAAGCCTGTATGTGTTTTCTAACCACATGTGCTGTACCTTATCTGACAAATCTTTCTGTGTTTATATTCTTAAACAATCACAGCTATAAAAGATGCAGTGATCAATACAATTCTACTAAAGGTACATTGTTACAGTCCTGTGACAAATACAAACATTTAATATTTTCTTGAGTTCTGCTTTTAAAAATAATAGGTTCCATTTTGTTATGTGGAAAAAAAAGTAAAAATCAAACAGCTGACCAGAAAATACCTTTTCTTTACTGTCAACTCTGAGGAAAACCCAAGCGCTGCACCATCAAAGAGCTGGCTCCACAAACCCCTTACGTTTCCCATTATTGTCAGTGTGCATCCAGGAAGCGTCAGTCTAAGAGCATTCAGCCATCTATCATCCCCCCTCCATCTTTTCATTGGACGTCTTCCATCCAGAGATGAGAAGCAGAGCACGCAAGGCGCTGAGGTACCGCGCTCGGATGACGTGCAGTAGGCATGCAAAAGCTGGTGTAACATCACCTTTGCTGGACATGGGCTGCTCATCCCGAGGCACTTAAGGGATTAATGAAATGAAATTGTTTTTGGACTTGCTGCACTCTCTCTTATCTTTTAAATCCATAATGTCCCACAGAAGGCAAAATGTAGTAATTTTAGTCAGCAGCCTCTCATTAATTTTCTACCTTTGGGGGAACGTACATTTATAGAAAGAGGGACTATATGGAGACTAAGCTCATCGCATTGCTTTTCATTTAAAGAGCTCAGCGTGGCACAGCAGAGACAGAAGGATGTCATGCTTCAAATGAAAGCATTCTTTCAGAGTGGATGCACGTCTCAACGGTGCAGATATACACGTCTTTATATGTATATTTTTATATATGTGTGTTTATACACACATATATACAAACCTATGGAGTCATCAGTTTTGAAGATAATCTTTTAGGTTAAGTATTTTCCCACATTAAACTGATAATTATCCCCTCCTTTTCTTCCCCTGTCCCCAGACACCAAACAAGCTGGATTTTTGCTTCATGTATTATTTATGGAATTGAATTAATATGCAGATTCACAAAAACTTAAAAACTCATAATTATTCATAAAGGGCTTTAAGGTTATTTAGTACATATTTATGAAACTTTATGTTTGCTAGGAACAGTGTTTGAAAGTGCTATGGAAGGGTGTTGACTGAGGTTAATTACTAGCATGGAGAGTAATCTGAAAATGATCAAACTCTTTGAATGAAAATATTTGTCAGTATTTCTGATCTATATTTAAGTGAAGTAATGGACATCAATAGCCTTGCAAATATATTCGGAAATGGCTCTGCAAGAAAGAAGATTTGCATATCTAATGCAAACAACCAATGAGGAAAAATGTCTAGTTAGACACCTTTGATCGCTAGGCAAATGTAATAAATGATAGAGATTTATCCTGTTTGTTGTCCATCTGTGTTGAGTTATGTTGAGTTATGTTCTTATACAAATATGCTCTAGTCTAGAAAATATTAACAGCAATTTAAGGTAGCCAGAATCCTCCACTCTTCTCTGGACTACGATTCAGAAACGAGGTGTGAGCTATTCATGATAACCAAGATGTCTCTAGAAGTTACTAAGAGTTAAGTACAGGCTTGTATGTAAATAATGCATTATATTGGGTTTATATTTACATAAATCTTTCTATCTTATGCATAATTAACCTCCTTTCTAATCCATTGTGCTCAAAGCTTGGAAACCTATAAAATAAGTTATGGGTTACCCTTTGTCAAGCAAGCAGCAGTGGCAGCAATTCAGGAAGGCAGGAAACACCCAAAATATTATTACAACTTTATTTCTACTAAAAGTTATGAAGTCGTCTAATTTTATGACCTTGACCAGCCCAGTGAAACCAATAGAGGTGCAGTGCATGTGAGTGAGTCTGTAAGCTCTTACAGGGCTGGGACCATATCCTGTGAGTGAGCAAGAGTTTCAGAGAGGCTCTGATGGCTGCAGAGCACAGAGACTCTGGAGTACAGCACACAGGTGCTTATACACAACAGTGGGAGGTATTGTTAATCTCATACATGTGAGGTTTACTTAACCCATGCATTTCTTAAGACACATACCAATCGATGAGCTAATTACCCAGAATCTATGGCATTCAGTTATTGACTATGCCATGTTAAACCCGTGAAAAAGACTAGAAGCCTCTAGCTGCTGATTAAACAGCAGCAAATGATACCTTAGTCATTGGCAGTAATTATATCTCATCATGGGAGGCCTCAGGAGATGCTCTAGAGCCATGTCAGACACTGGTCACATTCATCCTTTGGTTTTTGAAGACAGAGGGTTCACTTACAGTTCAGGGTCCGAACGATGTTTTGCACTCCCTTAACAATGGGCACAGTCCTCTTGCTTACTCCCTCATAGGTACCTGTGCTTATATCACCCAGGAGGTGCCAGAGTTATTACAGCAGCTTTATGACAGTTCATGCAGGTTGCTATGTGGGGGCTTCACATCAGGACTGACAACTGTTTTCACTAATAGAGTAAAAATGCTGTGGAATATATGTAATAATAATAATGACCATTCAAAGAGGGTACAAGGACTTCCAAGGACCAAGGCTCTGAGTAGAAGCATGTAAACATGTGACATCTGTAACCACCATCGTGCTGTGAGAAACTCACCTAGTTTCTCACCAGTGACAAGAGCCAATTATATCAGGGGTGGATTGTACCTCTGCTGTGAAAGGGAATCTCTGAGAGACTCCTCTAGTTCAAAGGGACTCAGGAAAGTTGGGCTTACTTTAAGAATGAAGTTATGAAGGCTCAGGAGCAGGCTGTCCCTACGTGCTGGAAAGTGAGCTGGTGGGGAAAAAGAACAGGCTGGCTGAGCAGGGAGCTTTTGCAGGAACTCAGAAACAAAAAAAGAGTGTATCAACTTTGGAAAAAGGGTCAAGTGAATCAGGAAGCATTTAAGCATATTGTAAGGTCGTGTAGGAAGAAAATTAGAGATGCAAAAGCTCAGTTAGAACTTAATCTGGCCATCTCTGCTAAGGATAATAAAAAATGCTTTTATAAATACATTAATAACAAAAGGAGGGGCAGGGAAAAGCTCCACTCCTTATTGGATGAGGGGGGAACATAGTAATGGAAGAGAAGGAGAAGGCTGAGGTGCTTAACACTCTCTGCCTCATTCTTTAACAAAAAGACTAGATATCCTCAGGATAACTGAGCTCCTGAGTTGGTAGGTAGGGATGGGGAGCAGAATACCCATCTTGTAATCCAGGAGGAAATAGTTAGTGACCTGCTGTGCCACTTAGATCCCAACAGGTCCATGGGTCAGGATGGATTCATCCTAGGGTGCTGAGGGAGCTGGCAGAAGAATTGCCTAAGCCACTCCCCATCATTTATCACCAGTCCTGGCTAACTGGGGAGGTCCTAGATGACTGGAGGTTGGCCAGTGTGACTCCAAACCACAAGAAGGGCTGGAAAGAGGACCTGGGGAACTATAGGCCTGTCAGTCTGACCTCAGTGCCTGGCAAGGATATGGAGCGGATCATCCTGAGTGCCACCAAGCCACATATGGAAGACAAACAGGTGATCAGGCCTAGGCAACATGGGTTTAGGAAAGGAAGGTCCTACCTGACCAATCTCATATCCTTCTGTGACTGAGTGACCTTCGTAGCGGATGAGGGGAAGGCTGTGGATGTGGTTTACCTCGACTTCAGCAAAGCCTTTGACACAGTCTCTCACAGCATCCTCCTGGAAAAGCTGGCAGTCCATGCCTTGGACAGGTGCTCCCGTTGCTGGGTTAAAAACTGGTTGGTTGACCTGGCCCAGAGAGTGGTGGTGAACGGTGCTGCATCCAGTTGGTCTCTGGTGACCAGTGGAGTACCCCTGGGATCAATACTGGGCCCAGTCCTATTCAACATCTTTACTGATGACCTGGATGTGGGGATTGAGTCTACGCTCAGTAAATTCACAGATGACACCAAACTGGGAGGCAGTGTCGATCTGCCAGAGGGTAGGGAGGTGCTGCAGAGGGACCTGGGCAGGCTGGGTCAATGGGCTGAGGCCAATGGGATGAAGTTCAACAGGACCAAGTGCAGGGTCCTGCTCTTTGGCCACAATAACCCCAGGCAGCGCTGCAGACTGGGGGAGGAGTGTCTGTAGAACAGCCTGGTGGAGAGAGACCTGGGAGTGCTGGGTGACAGATGGCTGAGCATCAGCCAGCAGTGTGCTCAGGTGGCCTGGAAGGCCAATGGCATCCTGGCTTGTATCAGGAATAGTGTGGCCAGCAGGGCTAGGGATGGGATTCACTCCCTGTACTCAGCACTGGTGAGGCATCACCTCCAGTACTGGGTACAGTTCTGGGCCCCTCACTTCAAGAAGGACATTGAGGTGCTGGAGAAGGTCCAGATGAGAGCAACGAGGCTGGTGAAGGGACTAGAAGGAAAGTCTTATGAGGAGAGGCTGAGGGACCTGGGGTTGTTTAGACTGGAGGAGAGTCAGGGGGGACCTTGTTGCTCTCTACAGCTACCTGAAGGGAGGTTTTAGTTAGGTGGGGGTCAGGCTCTTCTCCCAGGCAACTAGTGACAGGATGAGAGGGCATGGCCTGAAGCTGCACCAGGGGAGGTTTAGGTTGGATATCAGGAAGCACTTCCTGACAGAGGGTGATCGGACACTGGAATGGACTGCCCGGGGAGGTGGTGGAGTTACTGCCCCTGGATGTGTTTAAAGAAAGGCTGGATGTGGCACTTGGTGCCATGGTCTAGCTGATGTGGTGCTGTTAGGTCATAGGCTGGCCTTGATGATCTCAGAGGTAATTTCCAGCCTCAGTAACTCTATTCTAACTCTCTATTCAACCCCTAAACAAGGAAGGGAAAACTGGCACTGCTGAAGAGACGCGGTTTGGCATCCTTGGATTTCTCCATCAGACCTCAAGGGATGGATGTAAAAGGACCTCTGGGTCCCTCAACATCTCTGCAGCTTTTTAGTGACTGCGTCTCAGGGGCTGTCTCTGTATCTTCTTTCTGCTATGGGCTAAAATCAAGTAACACATACAACCCAGGGTGTATCAGGCTCTTCCTCTTCTGCCCTGGCCCTACTCTGAATCTATGGTGTGTGGTTATCTGAGGGGGGCTAGGAGGGAAAAGGGGATGGCAGAGCCCTCTGCCACACAGAAGGGCAGATCATCAGACAGACAGTCTCTTTCTTATACTGTTCGTGGAGGAGCAGTCCTTGCCAAAGACATTTTAAAATAAACAGAAGAATAATATAGCCATAATAGTTGCCCTAAGTGCAATGACTATAGCCTGGATAGATTTGTAATCTCTTTTAATAAATACATTAAATTATTTGAAATAATGTCCTATTTGCCAACAGCTTATTCCATAAATATATATGGAATATAAAATAGGAGAGATTCCCTGACATAATTAAAATTGTACAGCCAAGTAGGAGGCAGGGAATAGTGTTATCTTTTCAGCTGCAAACTATTTTACAGAAATATTTCTCACACACAAACCTTCTATTTACCTTTAGGGATGGTATAATTGCATATTGAAAACAGTGCAGCTCTGAGGCAGTGATAACTGGTGCCTCCACCTTCTACTCCCTGCTGCAACGGGAGCTCAGTCAAATAAACTACAACTCCCTTCTTACCAGTGCCAAGTGCACTCCCATCTCCAAACACCTGCACAGAGACATCCCAAATGCTACACTAAGATCTCATTTACCTTGCAACAAATCCACTCCTTTGCCATCACAGGGGGGTAGCTTGGATGTTCACCCTTCTCCGTGGCAAGGGGTCAAACGCCACAGAAAACATGCAGGTATTCAGCAGGGCTGAAGGTGCTCAGAAGGGGACCTGGGGGCTGGTCACTCACATTCATCATCTCCAGAAGGTCCAGCGCTCTTTAAGCAGAGATGTCTGGACTTGAGTGAAGGATATGGAGGTTACAGCGGTGGGTGTTCATTCTCTGTGCAGTCTGGTTCTTAGACATGATACTATATGTATTGTCAAATGTCTTAAAGATATTACTTCAAAGGATTAAGTCTGCATTACAAAAGCTATTCAGGAATGTACTAAATTATTGATTAAAACTATTCTTAACTTCTAATGCATTGTGTCTGTGTGCTGATTTATATGCAGGATAACACAACAAAGAATGCAATCAATGACATTTTACTTTTAGTGTCTTATACTGGATATTGCATCATCCCACCTGTGAAAGCCTATTTATATCAAGGACTTTTTACTGGCAAATAAAATTCCTTTGGAAAAACTGTCTCTCTGTACCATGAGGTATTATGTCAGACAGTAATTTAGCTCTCAAGTTAAAGATTGCCACCAAAAAAACCCAACCAACTGGAAGCAACAGAAGTTATCAGACTCATATGGTTTCAGACGTCCTTCTGACCCATTTCCTCAGCTGCATTTAAAATATATTTATTAGGGCTGAAAGCAGCAGGTGAGTTGTATGTGGGCTACTCCCAGATGACTCCCAGTTATGCCACGGTAGGTAGGCAAATCTTACTTCAAGCAATGATTCACTGATGGTCAAGAAACCCTCCACTAATCTGTATCCCTGCTTTCTAGGCTTTCTGCTTAAAAAGGCAGGTGAGGCAGGGTTATAAATTCTGCGTAACTAACTGAGTTGATGTTACTGAGGGCTTGTCTTCCCTACAAACAGGTGATTACTGTAAAACTGCTGCCTACAGCGTGCTGTAAACTCACACCATCTCTGCACGCTGGCTTCCCTGTGAAAGCCACTGCAGAATTAAAAGATGAGGTTAGAAGGCAGGTACAGTGACAGAGGTGGTGGGAACACCAGTATGTGTACAGTGTAAGTGATATGTGGGGAGAGAAGCAGCCTATGCAAATCTTTGCTGAAGAGGTCACTTACTGGGCTTTTCATAGTCTCTGGGTTAGGGAAAGACTGCAGGTTTTTTCCACAGGCAAGTGCTCTCTGAGGAGGCTGAGGTATGTTTTCAGCTGCTTTTCATAACCCTGCAGTGAGATTCCTTCAGGCCTGTTGATTTCTAAAAAAGGAAAACAAACATGATGGTGACTTCCTGCCATGTCCCCTTCCCTGGTGGACTTCGAGTGCTCCCACCTGGGACCACTGATCCCCTCTCTTCATCCAAGCGCAAATCTCCTAACACCAAACCCATACCTTCCACATTTCCTTCTCTGCACCAGGCATCATGACAAACAAGTTCTAAATGCATCAGGCAGTAAGGTAAATTCAAACAAAGCTTAAACATCCCGTGATGACATCGTGCCAGCCCTGTGTACAAGCTGTGTGCACAAAAGAAAATGCAAGATAGAGTGCAACCGTGTACATGGGCACGTGTATGCAGATGCACAGACAGGACACATGCTCCTACCACACCTGTATGCCTAACCTACACAGCACTTATTTACGTAGTTACATGCATAAAATATGGTGTATTATATTCTCCCATTGCCTTCAGTGGGTTTTGGACCTGGTCCATCTCGCCAGTGCCTTGGGTTGTATTTCACACACACAAGTTGTATTTATGTAAGCGTATGTCCTATCTTTGGTGGAGGAATGGCTGAATTGACTTTTCAAAGCAATGTTTATATTTGCTGATAGCAAAAAGACTTTCTCAGCTGTTATCCAAGATTCTTTTCTTCTCTCTTTTTTTTTTTTTTTTTGTGAAGCACACATTCCACATTTTGGGGAACTGTAAATCCATAATCCAAATCATACAACCTTTCAGAACAAATACCATGTCATAATTTGCTAGGAGATGCTGCAAGAACTAAACCATGGATAGCTACAGAATGAAGAACAATGACGCTACTTAGAGAACTGCATAAAATAAAACAATCCAAATGTCTACTGAAAATAATTATTATATTTGTATGTATTAAATTACAGTTTAAAAATATTTCCCCAAGTTGTGCTGGAGGGTGACAGAAATTAAATCATATTTAAACATGGTATTTAAAGAAACTGCTAAATAACCAAAATAGCTATTCGTCATTGAATCCAAATTCTTGGACATCAACTGTAAGACCCTCCATCATTTTCTAGGAGGAATGTTTGAGATGCAGAAACTTGCTGACATTTCTTAAATCTAAATTTAATGTGGGGTCGAGCTTCTCCTATTCCCTTCTTACCCAGTTAAGCATTGTTTTACAACAGATTTTTGGTTATTAGATGGGCTTCTATTATCAGTACAAGTGATGCCTTTGACCTCTTCCAGCTCCTGCGTTTTGCCTTGCTGATCAGAGATAATCCTGCATATTGTGGTGCTGATCTAAGAATCAGTTGATGTCAACAAAGAGGCTGCCATTGGCTTCCCAGGACTTTGGATCCATACAGGCACGTTGCGTTGCATTCTATATACATGTGAATTGAGAGCCTGTATGTTATTAGATCGGGTCTGCTTTCTGTGCATTACCAGATGCACTGCTCTCTTTTCACCCCTGTGCGTTCAGCAGATAAAAGGCCCAACTGCAAAATGCTGCTCTGATCAGAATTCAAACCTGACCTTCATCAAACACAACACTGCAGTACGAGGGTTGAGTCTGAGATCATTAAACATATAGGAAGCAGCTGGCAAGCCTGAATTTGTCTCAGACTGAGCAGAGCACAATGGGGTCCAGGGCTGAAGGCCATTTGCATCATGCATGGTTTGGCAACAAAATTCTTCCAAGAAGGATAATTTGTAGGTGTTCTACTAGTCTTACACCTATTATGTTCATAATTAATCTGCAGAGTGGAGAATTTGACTGAAGATCTCTCGGTGGCTTCATAGTAAAATCAAAGCTTCATGTTCTATCCATAATTCAGCCTGTGGCATGTGGAGCAAAATACGAGCAAATGCAGAGCAACCTGCAGCAGGCAGCGTGCCACTGAGCCTGCCTTGTGCATTCAAATAAGTCCTTTGTATTGCCATTTTTAGGAAGTTGCTTTGACCTCCTGTACACCGACTGCCCTCCAGTCCCGCTCTGTGAGTTTTTATGAGAAGAACCTCCCTCTCTGCCAGCTGCCCAGCATGGAGTTGTACAGAGGAAGGAAGATCAGATCTGCAGCCTTTAATCTTTATGGTCCAGAACCTCTGCACCAAAGGTAAAAAATGAAGAAAATCAAGTACAGATAGGATCATGATCAGAAAATATAGAGTGCCCAGGTAGGGGATGAAGAAAAATATTACTTCAGTTTTTAAATAAATTGTGCTATTCTGACACAGGAACAGAGGCTCTAAAATTAAGCAAAGATGCCAAATACAGAGATACTTCCAATGCAAAACCTGTGGTCAGTCTTTGAACTCATACATATAACAGATGCTGGAGTATTAAAACAACAGAGGCACTCATATCAGCTTGGGAACTCCAGGATAATTTAGTCTGAAGTTATTCACAAACATTATCAATATTTCTGAGTTTACACTCGCACCTTTGACTGTTGACTTAAAGCATCTAGTCTGGTTCATGCTACTGGTAATGTTTACACATTGGAATCTATTATGCATAGAAAAATTAGGGATTATCTTTGACCTGGGTCCCACATATTTTTATGCAAAACTAAATAATAGGGTTATTTATTCATTTAATCAATTCCATATATTTGCCATAAGCAGGCTTGATTTCTTCTGAGGTCACAATCAACATCATACTTCTAGGAGGACATATGGTTTGACTGTTAACACAGATATCCTAGTCAGCATTCAGATAACTCTGAGCTCTCATATCTTTTCTCAGGTTAGAAGCACTACATATTAATATAGGTTAATCATTATATGGAAACATCAAAAGGCATGTCATTCTTGGGGCAGTTCAGGCACATTTAACTCTTAAGTGAGGAGGGATGTGTGTGTATTTGTTAGGAAAGAACAACTACAACATGTTCTACACTCAAACATAAGAAACTACACTCAAACATAAGAAACAAGGCTTGACAACGGTAATCCTCATACTCTGTGTTATGCATCAAGTAGCAGAACCACCTAGATCCAAGCACTGCCTCAGTTTACATTAAATATCTTTGAATAGCTAAAATTATACTTTTCCAGACACCGACATCTGCCCAAGATTCATCCTACTACCACATTATTAGATCTGTTTATTTCATATGATATCTGCTTCAGAGGACATCATCTGTAGCTTTAAAAATTAATGATTGCTAATGACCTGCAGTCCAAGAATCAGAAGCTTAGAGAACTTCATGAATATCTTGGGATAATGAATTAATTCTCTTTTTCAGAGTCTGTTTGGTATTGCTGGCAAAAGAGAAATGGAAAGGCAAAGAATGTCAAATATATTTATCCACTTAAATCTATTACTAACTGGCTTTAAGGAAAATGAAAGCATGTTATTTCCATTTAGAAGAGGAGTAGATTTGGTCTGAAAATAAGAGATATCCCTTCTAATGAGGGATAGTTGATCAGTAAATCCCAGAAGTTAATGCATTTAAAAATGTGAATATCATACATAGTAGGGAAAAAAAAAAAATTATTTCATTCAGGCAAAGTGCAATGAAGACTAATCAACATATTTTACTTAACTTGCAAGTCATACCATTGTCAATACCTTAATAAAAGAAGCAGTAATTTTATTATTAGCAAATGTCTGTGTGCTACTGGGGGAAAAAACACCTACAAGAACGAGGAGGCAAAGCAACAATTAACATACCAGATACCTACCACAAGTAACGGGATGATCAACATTTAATGACCGGAGTAACAATATCTTCCTTCAGCTGATGGAGACTGTAGAAGCAGATGGAGTAAAATGCTAGCAAACACTGTGTACCAACTGTAATAGGAGATGTGAAAGCTCATCAGGATTATGCCATCATGAGACTAATTGCCAAGGCACCTGGAAGTTTTAACAAGCATGTTTCCTCCGCCCAGCCCTTCTTGCTTTTGACCATTGGTTGTATTGTATTTTTTTTTTGTTTTGTTTTTTTGTTTTTTTTTAAATGTAGGTTTTGACACCTCCTTTTGCGATTTGGAGGCAAGAAGAATTAGTTTCAGCATCAGTACAATGCCTCATGCAACACTCCTATAGTTGAACATCTGCTTGACAGAAGGCTGATGAGAGCTACATGCCAGTTTTGGGATTCTTTCTCAGAGTTTGTGTGGCAGAAGTAAAGCATTTAAGAGCTCATGGGACACACCAGACAACAGGGATCTGTGAAGATGTGTGGTGGGAGGCTGCCCTGTGAACCAGCTTTAAAATAAAAGTAACTAGAGCAGCTCTACCCTGCAGGCATGGTGTCCTCGGCAGGCTGGTTAGAGGTTGCATTTCCCCCACCTTTTAGTGGTAGGTGCTGGAGTTTGCACAGTGAAACACAGACTTTTGGCACATTATGTGCAGAGGTCCTGGTACCTAATCTTCATCCAAAGCAGGGAAAAAAATAAGGCTGATTATATTTTCTACCAATAAATTGCAGGTGCATACTGATTCCCAGGTGCGGGAGAACCTCCCCTGAGATCTGCAAGGGAGTCACAAGCTATCAAGTAGCAGGACAAATACTGGAAGAAAAATTACAGGAGCTGATGGAATAGCACAGAGGGAAAGGGGGGGGAGGGGGGAATTAACTCTGCTTTTTGTCACAGGGGCCTCTGTGGATACTCCAAAACCAAAACTAACAGCAGGTGGAAGAATATTCACCTGCCAGAAGGTGCTATCCATAATTACATGCTTTTCAACCAGCATCAGGGAAGGAAGTTGGAAAGCAAGAATGGACTCAAGGGGAAAATGGAAAAGAATGTTAAAGGGAAATACTGAAGCTGGGAACTGATGCAGATGGATAGTTACTAACAAAAAACATCACAATATAGTACGGAGATCTCAATTTATAGCTTCAAATACTTAAAGTTGTATTTCCTTCTTCTCCCTATCTCTGTCGGAAGATTCAGGTTTTCACTCTGCTGAGGCTGGATTGTGCTTATCAGCAGCTCAAGGCTTTATGTCTCAGTACAAGTAATCAAATGTCTAAACGTAACTTTGTATTTAACCAAGGAGAAAATAATCTGGGACTGGTATGAAAATAAAACCTTCCCAGTTGAGATCTGGTGGTGAGAAAGACCATGGTCCTGTCACTGGATGATGCAGATGTTCAACTTCATGAGGCATCTGGAGGGCAGGGACCAAGGCTGGTGTGAAGTAGGGGTTGAGCCTGAGGGTCCAGAAGCAGTGGGGCAACAGGAATAGACCCTCCTGGTGTCTTCTGGCAATGTAATTAGTTCCCCGTGTTTGTTGCATTGGTGTTCAGTGACACCTAGAAGCTCTGGGCAATGCCAAGGAGCAAGTACTCAATTCCCATACAGGGAAAGGAGAATTCCCATATAGCAGAGCAGGGAAGTGAGCCCTGTCCTGGGCACAGCTCAGCCCCCTGTTGCAGAGCTGCCTGCAGTTAAAAGGGCTTGGTTTTTAAAGACAGTTGTAATGCATGTCGTCATGTGCTTGCAGGCAACTGTGAGCACAAAAGTAGGGTGTACTTTATCTAATAACTGGTTTATTTTTTGCATTTTTTGATGGATTTGCCTCTCATATGCTCCTGTAATTGTTGTTGTCATATAAATGCACTTGCAGCATTAGTTTTGTCTCAAGCAGACTTCTCAGTATATAGTTCAGAGAGTTCACCATCTGTAAAAGCAGGTAAGTTTGTGAAGTTGAGCCCTTGGAGGTTTATTCGAAATAATGTAGTCTCAATCCATTTTCCAGGTTAGCAAACTTAGCAACAGACTCAGTTTTCTTCCTGCAGCTGTTTGTACAGCCCATGAAATGGTTTGTGCACATTATGTGTCACCAAACAAATGTTCCAATGCCTTTTCCATAACAAATAGACTGTGGTGATGAATGTACATCTCCCAGTCAGACAAGCACGTGATACTGATGCATGCTATAGCACGCTATATGAGCCAAACACTGTAAAAATAAACTGCATCCTCAGAGTTACCTTTCCAAGCTAAACTAAGAAAAAAATAATTAATGTAGTTCCATGACCAGGATTTAACACAAAACAGGATTTTTTTTAAAAATACCTGGGAGTCTTCAGGCTGATGTGATATTATCCTTTTGCTGGTCTTAATATTATTGTTTCTGTCTCATTTGAGGTTACTCTCCAGTGTTTATTATTAATTCAAATTCTCACTATTAAGGGGAAGATATTATCCATATGGTTGACGTGCTGCTCAGTATATTCATAAGTTCTCCAACGTTTTGATTAACACTGACAGAAACCCCTTTGAAAACATATGGCCCTATATACATCCTGTCATTTCTAATAATAGGGTACATTCTTCAGTACATTTTCTTAAGAAGATGAATTCAGTCGTATTTTAGAAACATGCTAATACTTTGTTAATTAGTCCTTTGAGGTCAGGGGGAGAGAAAAGACTGAATGAAAATAAACTTTTCCTTGAGCAGACACCATGAGCACTGTAGATAATTTGTGCAACAGAAAAACGTGATATCTATGAGTAATGGTCTCTATATACAGCCAAATTTCTTAAACCAATTAGCTTCTGGCATATTCCTGAAGATATTCATGCTCTATTTGATATGCCAGACCCTTAAAGCTTTAGCATGAAGACTGATTTTGATGCTCATTTCACTGATTAGGTCAGTATTTTGTTTCTGGTGTTGAATTTCTATATTTATAGCAATTGTTTCCCTTTTCTAACGCCTTTGGGATATCGTAGGATCTCAGCACCCTTCTCCCTTACACAAACAGGCCTGATACCAGAACTAGTAGAGGCACTGTTGGCTTAAATTCACTTTGGCTTGTGCAGTAACATGGCATATTTATATGTTAGAATTTGTCCCCAGAGACTGTTTCCACCATGCCTGTTCTGCTGGAATTTTCATTCGTTCCTCTCACCATGACAGTGGAAATTCTCACCTCCATGTTCTCTTTTAACCATATTTAACCATATCACATAGCCGCTCAAACTACCCATCCTCAGATTCCACTAGCTCTGTATTTGTTCAGAGAGAAGCTGCTCAGCCACATATTCTTTAACATTATACTTCAGGATGTGACTATGGAAGAATAAGTTAGTAAATCTACTTGGAAACTATACAGTGCAGTAACGCAAATATCTTTTTAAAAGCTGAGATATCAATATTGTACTTTTTTAGATCTGAGTATTTTTGTACAGCTCACACATGTTCAGAATATGCCTACTCAAGTTCTTTCCCCCAAAGAAGTATCATTATTATTAATGTTGATATATAATGATGTTAAAATTGCAAATCTGCTATTATAATGTTTTCAGCTTGCATCTTACTTTTGTTTCTTCCTTTCTTCCTTTCCTCCTTGAGGAAAACACAGAGACAATTTGATTCTCAAACACATTCAAAAACTACTAGATTTTGTTTCCCCCTTTTCTTCTCTATCTCCTCCCTCTCTGTTTGCTCCTGCTCTTTTTCCCTTCGGAAAAGTCCCTGTCTGGGCTACATCAGTGAAGCATTTCTGGGCAAAAAGCCATCAGTCCTTATGAAACTCCATCTCTGACTATTACTGCAGATAGGTTTCTCCAAGCTCAACAAATTCTCCACTCCTCTCAAAGAAGTGAGCCAGCAGTGTGCCCAGGTGGCTGAGGGGGCCAGCAGCATCCTGACTTGTACTAGAAATGGTGTGGCAGGCAGGCCCAGGGAGGAGATTGTCCTTCTGTACTCAGAATTGGTGGGGACACACCTTGAGTACCGTGGTTGGTTTTGGGCACCTCAGCGTGGGAGGGACGTCGAGTTGCTGGAGTGGGTCCAGAGAAGAGCAACTAAGCTGGTGAAGGGCTAGGAGAACAAGTCCTATGAGGAATGTCTGAGGGAACTGAGGCTGTTTAGTCTAAAGAAAAGGGGGCTCAGAGGAGACCTTACCGCTCTCCACAGATGCCCAAAAGGATGTTGTAGAGAGGTAGGCACTGGTCTCTTCTCTCAAGTAACTAGTGAGAGAACAAGAGGGAATGGCCTCAAGTTGCACCAGGGTAGGTTTGAACTGGACAGTAGGGATATTTTTTTTTCACTGAAAGTGTTGTCAGGCATTGGAACAGGCTGCCCAGGGAGGTGGTTGAGTCACCATCCCTGGATGTGTTTAAAAGCCACATAGATGTGATGCAAGGGGATATGGCTCAGTGGTGGACTTCGTAGGGTAGGGTTAGTGGGTTAAGGTCAATGATCTTAAATGTCTTTTCCCACCTAGATGATGCTATGATTCTATGAAAGAAAATACCTAGTAAAATTGATGGTCTTTGTCAAGCCCTGGCATAGGCTCCCCAGGGAAGTGGTGGAGTCACCATCCCTGAAGGTATTTCAAAGAGGTGTAGCTATGGCTCTTAGGAACATGATATATTGGTAGACTTGACAATGTTAAGTTTATGGTTGGGACCTGATGGTCTTAAAGTTCTTTTCTAACATAAACAATTCTATGATTCTATCTCTGGAAGCTACAGGATGACATTATCAACACTCCCATACCTTAAGGACAGGGGAACTTTTCAACTCCAATCAAACCTTACCCATACTGCAGAGAGCAGCTCCATCCACACGTTGTCTTGTGAAGGACCAGTCAGAACAAAGGAAATATCAATATCAACCCTGCATATTTTCCATTCCAGGTGTAAAGCACTTTAATTTTGCCTAACATGAATGTGAACAGCATTTATAAAAAAAAAAAATTATACACAATCAAACACCTTCCAGAAAATGGAACATCACCTTGCATGTATAATATCCTTTTAGGACCTAATGGGAGAAAGAATGAAAGCTCTAATGGAAGTTAGCAATGTCATTCAGAGCTATCTGCAATAAAATGGAAGGTAAGGACATAGGAACAGTACCAGAACTGGAACAGATTGAAAGCCTTCACCATTGATGGAAAATCAAAACAATTTAAAAAAATCAGGAATCAAAAGCATATTTATGGTTTTGTTGTCAAAATTCTGCATACTTCCAATGATTACCCCCCACCCCCATTGTACTGAGCTTCAAGAGCAATACAAGCTTTGTCTACTCTCTGTCAGTTCAGATAAAATATGATCTTTTACACTGTACCTGCCTTTTAAGAGCTGCCCATCCTCCCTGCCTTGCTTTTACAGAAACTGAGACATGAACTGCCTTCAGACCAGTAACATACGACAGCCTTGCAGATAACTACTTACTACTAATAAAACTGTGCCTGTGCTATGCTGTTTATCTCACGATACTCCTTAAATTACAATACTGTTATTTCACTTTTTTCCTTTAGTTCTACATTATTTAAACTGCTGCACATGATACTGAAAACTTGAAGACTGTTATCAGTTTAGGAAAAGGGTATTAAATGGAAAAGATTAAGCTTTTGGCCTGGATCCAGCAAGCACTTAAATGCATGAGTAACTTTACTCCCATGAGTAGTGTCTTTGAAGCCAATGGGACCAGCCATGCATGGAGGAGCGCACATTTGTATAGACACTGGGGAGGGAAGGCTCTGCCACAAAAGTTCTGGGTTCAAAACGTGGGCTTGCTATGTGTGTGTGTGTGTGTGCACAAATTCATAAGACGTTAACGTACTATACATGCTCACTACACTTTTTCCAAATATCAGAGCTTTATTGCTATGTTATTATTTTTACCCTTCTAAAACAGGCAGCTGTTCTTTGTTTTTTTCTTACCTATATGCCAGATTTTAAAAGAGTCAGGTTTCAGTTTTTCAGAGAAAATAAAACAAATCAATGTTTCAAAACCACAGAATACATATTCTACTATGAAGCATAGGGCTCAGAAAAGCCATGTTCTAGCTAGACTAAGAAAATAGGAAGTAGGCATAAAAAACCAGTGATGTACCATAGCTTTCATGCCCCTCCCAAAAAAAGTCACAGGGTTTTTTACATCTGCATCTTTCCTGTCCCAGTGTTAGCTACTGCTCTCTGACATTTCCATCTTACGTAAAAGCTCTGCACAAACAATTTATATTTAAACTTTTTGCTTCAAGGTTTATGGCAATCACCAGCACCACTGAGAGACAGACAGACATTAGGTACTAAAACATTTTGTAGCAATCACCGGCACCACTGAGAGACAGACAGAAGTTAGGTGCTAAAAATTATTGTCCTACGCAGGATACCAATTAACCTTCATTTTGTTTCAAATAAGGAAAACCAGCTTCTAATATTTATAAAATCATTTAATGGAAAAGTCATAAAACCTCCTAATTAGGAACCCTCAAAAACTTCACTTTGGCATTTCTAACGAAAGAAAACATTGCAGCATTACAGAATCTAAATAATTTGATTTCTGTTTGCCGTGAAGAAATACTGACCAAAGACATGCCTTAGTGCTCTATTAAAACAAGGGCTCAGCAGCACGTTCCATGCTCTTCCCAGATACCAAGATGCATCCCTGCAGGGATGAAAACACACGGCAACACAAGAGATGTAGCCCTACCAAAGTAGTTACCTTACAAAAGAACATGGGATCATGAGGTACCTGAATGAAAATCTCTGACAGCTGTCCAGTGTAGCGTGCTGTCAGCAGAGCAGCCCTCCTGATGGCCGTGGCAGAAGTGATGAAAAAGGCCATTCATGGCCTGAAATCTTGCGTCAGGCCAGCCCTACCCTACAGGGACTTAAAATTAAATTTTACTTCCTACACTGAAACTTGCAGCTTGTTCATACGCACTCCGACAGCACAGACCACTAAAGAGGCTTTCCTATGACAATATGTATTACTGAGATGAAGTCTTCTATCTAGCTGGCTGATTTAGGAGAAAAAAAATAAAAAATCAACGTCCCTGCAAAACTTATTTCTATGGGTGATGAAGCTCCCTGCTACAGATTGCAGTGCCTAATTTGCCAGATATTTGTTTCCCAGCTATTATTGCCTGCTGAATATTTTAAATCCATTGTAATTCAATATTCAGGCCAAGTCTAAAATAAACCTTCTCTTTTTTTTTTTCCTTTTGATTATTTTCGTTAAAGATATTTTTGTCTTCAATCTTCCATTTCAATCTTGGCCTTTTAAAAGGCCATCTTCAACTTTAAAAGCAGTCTTAATTACTAGACATTTTGTCTCCTACCTGGCAACATAATACAAGATGAGGAAACTGGATGCAGAGTCTAATAAATTCGTAGCACCATCCAGAAGAGCCAATGGAACGTTAATTTAAGTTAAAAGCAGGAAACAATTTATATCAAGGCCTAATAACAGATTGTACCCTACTTTTCAGTTGTAAAAATACTAGTTCAAACTTTCTAAAGTTGGCTGAAGAGAGAAACATATTGACTAGTTTTCAAACAGTAGCCAATAGACTTAGTGCTTTATCCTGATAATAGGATTTTGAAGGATTTTGGTTTAGTGTAAATACTTCTGGGGTGAGAGCTTTAATAATTCCATCTGCATCTTTAGAGCTACTAGCTACCTTTGAAAAAGAAGTTGCCTTTTCATTAACTTATGAGATAAAAGTAAAGGAATTTAATACAATGTAATTCTCTCATTAGGGAAAAACACCAACTCTTATTTTTCACAATTGGCTTTAAAACATAACGCTTTAGAAACGTCAGTGGAACTGGAATTTCAGGACTTATGGTCCAGGTCCTATTTATAGAAAGATTACATGCTTTCAAGAACAAAGAAAAAAAAAAGATGATTCATTTCAAGAGGGGAAAAAAAAAGGGGGGGGGGGGGGATTGGTTTTTAACAGCTGTAAATACTGACAAAGATGGAAAGAAAGCTATTAGGTGAGAAAGGACTAAGACAGCACATATACAAGCAGTAATATCTTCCTGCACTCCTGAAGTGTACTAACACTTAAAAAATGGGATGGGGTTTCAGATGTGCTGTGTCACAGGTTTCTGTTCTCTGTGCTTTATATTAGGAGAAGGGGATAGACAGGGTATTTACAACTGTAATAGGACCCCCTCCGTAGCAACACCTATTTAGCTACCAAATCTTGCTGTTTCTTAAAGGGCTTACTGACTTAAAGTAGTTACTTACCTTTTTGCTCTGCTTCACAATATTAAAGCATTTTATTTTTGCAGCCTATGGGGTGACAGAGAAGTGCATACATTGTAGACTGAGGCCTGATCTGGGTGAGAAAAAGCTTTAGTGATTGTTTTTGGAAAAATGTGTAAGAAATTGTAATATATTGTCTTATTCCTTTCTCTGGGTTTAGTTGGCTTTAGGGATTTGAGGGTGGATTTAAACAAAGCTTTTAAAATGAATGTTGGAATTTTTCAAACACTAAGGTGTGAGGTATGCTGGGGGCCTTAAGCTCTTGAGAAAATTGTGAATATCTCTGCAGTACACTGCTATGCTTCACATTTTGAAATGTACTTGGTTTTTTTCATGTCAAAAGGTGGTTAGGGAAAAAAAAAGAAGGAGCAATAAATTTATTTGTACAGCCAATGTAATCCATACTGGCTGTGAACGGAGCACTGGAAACAACCCTCTATCTCATTTTTTTTAAATTACAGGCATGGTGTGTCATTGCATCTTCACATTTCTAATAGTTTATACTGTATAGTACCTCCCTTGATTCCTTTCATATCTTCTTATTAATTCAGTGATGTCAGTTCAATCCTTGGAGTAGGGTGTGGTAAGGGTTTCCTTAACACCTCTGCCAACATTTTTATATCCAGGCAACACAGAAGATACACTCACTGCAGGAGACCTGCATATGCCTATTGTGGCAGGGATGCAAACCCAACATTTAAATCCCGTACCTCCCAAGGGTCTCAAAAGACATGGCAGAGAGAGAGTGAGGACTCCGGAAAGACAGCAGAGGAGGAGGAAGAGCTGTGTAGACTATAGGTGCCCATGGTGTTTTCTGAAGAAATCAGTACCAGAGATGTGCATCTTTTCCGTTGTTCTTTTCTATTTTATTTTATTTTGGTTTTAAGCATGGTCTGTTGATTTTTCTGTATTATTTATGACACTGCACATGTACCCAGGGAGGAGGAAGGGAGAAGGGTGGACTAGAGGTATTCACACACCTTGCTTTAAGCACCTAATTTACTTTCTGCTTGGCAGTCATGCTGCTTTATCTAATCGCTGAAGAGAGATTTGCTGCTCTAAAGGGCAACTAAAGCAGCTGTATGAGGTCCTTGAGCTGAATTGCCCCCTGAATGACAGCTGTCAAGTGATTTGTCACCAACACCAGCAAGCCCATAACGTTCCCAAATATCTTTCAATGAACAGAAAGTCTTCTAGTGGAATAGCTTTAATGATGGGAGGAAGATTTGATTTGGCTTCTATATTAAGTCCATGATAGTGTTAATCCCATAAAAATATAAAACATCCAGAATTTCTCTCTAATAATTGTAAACACTGCTTCCTTTGTCAACTTTTTGATTTATTGGAACTTATTATAGAGCTAGACTTTATTGTATTTGCTTATGATACCACAGTAATCTTTTCCCAGGCTTTCACTTTATTTTGTTACATTTATCTAGCAAGCCAGATTCACACTCCCACAGTAACCATATGGAGAAAAGCCACAAAAGCTGTTAAGTACATTTAATTACTGTTTTGATGAGCTCATATTTTAATTATGTTTATTGATTCTGTGTGTGTTGAAATACTTTTAGCATTTCAAGAAAAAAAAAATGGAATCAATATACTGTAATTACTGGGCATTTTATAATTTTTCTGTGTAATTAAAACTTTCATATAATATTTTTAACATTTTTTACTAATCCTTCAGCTGTGATTGGCTGCATTTCTTTCTATGTTTAGGTCAGCTTTAATTTTCATTCTTCCACAATGTGAAGCTAAGTTCAGGACTAAACATAATTTCTATCAAATACTCTTCTTCCCCTTAGACCTTCCTAGGAAATTGAAAATAACATGCATATGTTATTTACTAACACAACATTAGTTGTGACACATTGGTACATCTTCCACTTGGAGCCTTCATGACAGCACTGGATAACACTATAGCAACAGCTTGATGGGTAAGACAGCTAAGGAAGAGGTCTTCCTAATGTAGCTGTCACTGTCCTATTTCATAACAACAGCTGGCATTTTGTCTAAAATGGTAAAATATATTATTTGACTTTAAAAAAAAATCCATATGCCTCCTCACTTCAGGTATTATTTAATTATTTAAGGCTGTTCTTGGACTACTAAATGAAATGTTCCCTTGGATAGATCTGAACTTTTGGATTATTTAAAATGGTAAAGCAGATGAAAACGTGTAGGGACCTGATCCTCTGGTGGCATAGATGGCAAGCCCTTTTGTCTGCATGGAGCATAATTCATGTTTCATGGTGAAAGAAAATGACTTTGGATGCAAAGTTTTGCTGCAAGCAGGTACAGCCACACATTCGGGTTGTAGAATGGTGGGAAACCAAGCATGTTTTTCTTTTTGTCTATCCCTTATGAAGCAAATAAATATTTTTATATTTTTTTGCATGTAGGCAAATTAGATATTACTGATTTAAAAAATCACGGATAACGCTCTCACTCAGTTACCTTCCAGGCCTGTTTATCTAGATGAAAGAACCTGATAAGCAGGTCCTGTGTATAGGAAAAAGGGATAGCAGTGACACCATAGGCATTTTTAACAGAGGGACCTGAACAGAGATTGTTTTCAGCAGACACTAGAATTTCAATGATGCGACTCAGTTTTGAAATTTCAGAATTTCTCACGTGATGAAAATCCCACCCTCAAGGAAGCTCTGAAGTTCTTAGACAGCAGATAGTGAGCTTCAGATCTTTCTCTTTTACTTTGTCCCTGGGTTTTAATTTCAATAGTACTAAAAGCAAGAAGTAGTGTGATACCATTCAGCCATTAAGCTCAGTTTTCATTTATTTGCATCCTTGCAGGCCAAACAGAAGGTAAATTAAAGAAAAGAAAAAACAATTCAGCTGCTTGCATTTTAAGACTCTGATTGTAGAAGCATCATTTTCACCCTTTCAGTATACTTTTGAATCTCTGACAAAATGCTAGAAGGTTATACTGTGCTCCTGACAGTCAAACTGTGTTTGTTACATGAAGAGCTATTCTTGTAGTATTGTACCCTTGGATCTCAATCTCTTACCTGAAGGTCATGAGATTACTGTGAGAAGGGGCAGAATGCATGAGTCTGGTAACAAAAAGAGGTATCAAGAGCTGAAAGAGAATATTTATGGGAAAAAAACATGTGATAGCAACAAACAGAGCTCCCTGAAAGAAAAGTAGAAAGGATAGATAGGAAGAATTCAGAAACAACACATAACTGTCTATTTCAAATGATAGGTCATGATTAGAGAAGGTTTGGGTGTCATCTTGACCCCTAGAGAAAAGTCAGTGGAAGAGGAGGGAACAGGGAAGTAGCATGGAGACATGGAAAGGCAGAATCCTCATTTACTCCTCTTTGGAGCACTTACCAGAATGCCAAACCTTGGTTCTCTCCAGCTGCCCCTGCTACAGACCAGGAGAGCACCACAGACATTAACCAGAGCTGGAGCAGCAGGACTCTGCTGTAGCTGCTCCAGAGCCTCATCTGTTTGCTTACAAAACATATTTCACTGCATTTTCAGTGAAGCAGCTGGTGTCCTCACTGCTCGTACCTGCCACTGAATCTGCAGGGTCTGGAGTGGCTTCCGAGGTGCAAGAGCCCAATCCTGATGTCTCTTGGAGTCTGCAAAGCAAGCATCAAATTCAGTGTTCACTAAAGCTAACGTGAGTAGTTCCCTTTGATACCAGTGATGATCTATCAACTCATAATGCAATTATTAGACAGCCTCATTTCTGTATTAGCAGACATTCCTTTCATACTCTTTACAGTATAATTGAAGTCTATTTGTTTCCTCTGTTTCTGACACTAGTTTTCTTCTACCATCCTTTAATAATGTAGTTTTCTGTCAAGATAAAACATATGCTGCATACTTAAATATGAAAAACTGATCAAATAGATACACCCAGGAAAATGAAATGGGAAAAGAGTTATGAAGTCCTAGTTATTTCTTACCACGATGCAGAACTCTCCATTTCAAGATAAAAGGCAAAATTCTCTGCAAATACACCACTATAAAACCCAACTAATTCTCTTGGAGGAACTATTTATTGTTTCTGCTATGGAGAAGACAATCTTCCCCCAGGAAACACTGTTTGATGTCTGTCTGTTGATTTCTACAGGAGTGAAGAGAACATGCAGGAGGATTTCCCAGATTAATTTAAGCGCACGTTACTCACTGAAACAAAAGATTTCAGAGAGTTGAGAAGGTAGTGGTGAAATGGTTGATTAGAACTGTCAGCTACATGAACTAGGATCCGTGTCAGCCATAACTCTGAATTTCCTGGCTTTCCTATGTGACATTATTGTTGCTTCAAGATAATTCCTTGGGGTTTTTTTAAAGAAAAAAATATGAAAGGTAATAAAAATACTGTACTTCAGAAAGGCTGCTTTGGTGTCCTGGGCATATACGTATCAACAGTTTTCAAACTGCTTGTTATCCACCCATTAGGCTGGTAGAGCTCCTGCAAAGTGGATTCCATCTAAGGGATAAATACCTATTTATAAACTTCTTTGCAACGCTGTATAATTTACTGACAGGCCAAAATGCCTCCTGCAGATATGTTACAACTCCAGACAGCCATGTAGATCATTTTCAAGAGAGCAGCTACACGTCTAAAAATCTTTTGAGCCTTGGTAAATGTGTAAGAACAGCACATATGTTTCTCAATGTAGTAACTCAGCTGTTTCATTTCTCTCTTTTGCTCAGGATTCAGCCCCTTGAGAGTTCTAACCCTGGCTCCACTTTAGCAGTTTCACACACATAAAAGTCCTGATCATGCAAGTTTTGTGAGCCACCAGACAAAAATAAGGTTTGGTTTTGGTTTTTTTTTTTTCACTGCATCTTTAAATCAGAAAACCACAATTGTTTATGAGAAACATAATCAGGCCCTTTTCATTTCGATTAGCAGCATGGTTGCTGCTAATTGTCTGTCCATGATCACAGATTCATAGAATGGAATCATAGAATACCAGGTTGGAAGGGACCTCAAGGATCATCGAGTCCAACCTTTCAAGGTAAAAATAATAACAAATTAAAAAAAAAAAAAGAAAAAAGTTCCAAAGAGATGGCCCAACACCCTGTCAAGCTGAGTCTTAAGACTGTCCAACACAGGAGAATCCATCACTTCCCTTGGGAGATCATTCCAATGTCTAATTGTTCTCATGGTGAAAAATTTTCTTATGGACTCTGATTGGAATCTCCCCAGGAGTAACTTGTATCCATTACCCCTTGCCTTTTCATGTGACTCCTTGTAGAAGGAGAGTCTCCATCTTCTTGGTAGCCACCTTTTATGTACTGGTACATGGTGATAAGGTGTCCTCTAAGCCTTCTCTTCTCAAGGCTGAACAAACCCAGTTTTCTCAGCCTTTCTTCATATGGCAGATCTTCCAGTCCTCTGATCATCCTTGTGGCCCTTCTCTGGACCCTCTCCAGCCAGTTCCCATATTTTTGTATAGCAGAAACCAAAACTGAATGCAATACTCAAGGTGTGGTCTGACCAGCATTGAGCAGAGTGGGATGACTCATTTATCTCTACTGGTGGTGTCCTTGTTAATGCAACCCAGCATTCTGTTGGCTTTCTTCAACACTGCAGTACACTGTTCACTCATGTTGAGCTTGTTGCCCACCAAGACCTCCAAGTCCCTTTCCATAGAGCTGCTCTCCAGCCAGGTGGATCCCAGCCTGAGCTGAATCCTGGGTTAGGTATTCCCAGCTGCAAGACCCTACACTTGTCTCTGCTGAACTTCATAAGGTTCCTGCTAACCCACTCCTCCAGCCTGTCCTGGTCTTCATGGAAGGTGGCTCTCTCTTCTGGAGTGTCAACTTCCCCACTCATTTTGGTGGCATCTGCAGGCTTCATCAGAGTGCTCTTCATCCCAACATCCAAATGACTTATGGAGATATTAAGCAGCATTGGGCCCAACATTGATTCCCGGGAAACCCTGCTTGTGAGTGGTTGCCAGTTTGAGAAAGAACTACCATCCTCTGGGTATGGCCAGTCAGCCAGTTCCCCACCCACTGCACAGACCACTTGTCTAGGTCATAACATGTCAGTTTTTCTAGGAGGAGGTGTGGGGGATCATGTCAAAAGTCTTGGAGAAGTCCAGGCAGACAATGCCCACTGCTTGCCCTGCATCATCTGAGCGGGTTACTTTGCTGTAGAAGGTGATCAGGTTTGTCAGGCACAATTTGCCCCCGGTGAATCCATGTTGGCTTTTCCCAATCACATGCTTCAGTTTACTTATGATAGTTCCCAGAAGGATTTGCTCCATTACTTTCCAAGGGATTGAAGTGAGGCTAATGGGCCTATAATTACCTGGGTCCTCCTTGGAACCCTTCTTGTAGATGGCCTTCTTCCAGTCTTCAGGCACATCTCCCATTCTCCACAACTCCTCAAAGATTTGTATCCCAGGTACTTCTCTTTCTATGGAGCAATAGCCAGAAACACTACCAGGAGGGCTGTAGCTCACCAGCACCCAAGACGTGAATCTGAGACCTCTTAAAATATCTCCCCCTTGCACTGTTGAAAACCAGAAGCATTCAGCCTCCAGATTTGATCTGGAGTTCATCATTTCTATCACTAATCTGAAGAAACCTATTAAATTTGAGATCATTCCTTTGAAATCCTTCAGCTGCAGTTACAGGAGACTAACATTATGAAAATTCCAGGTGAACTAGAACTAACAATGTTAATAATTTCATCCCATCTAACACCTTTTTCATGGAAACACTGAAGTCAAAGACTTCAGGTAAATTTTGATACTTTAATAGTATCTTTTAAGACCTGTTGAATATTTCCAGATCGTTCCATCTTAAGTAGTGTTTTAAGATATTTCCAAGCACTGCCCAAACTACCTTTCATTTCATGTTCACTTTTGATTATTTGTCAGTTATTGACAGAATAATTGAAATTTACTGGTTAACACATTTAACATTAGTATTGTTGCAGATAATTTTTTCTTGCCTATGAGCACGGACCCAAAATTTTGCTTGGCAAAAGATTGAGAGTCACAGGCAGTTGCATCTTGTTACTTCTTTGAATAGGAAGTAAAGAGAGCAAACTGAATGACAACCTGACTCTTTATGCGTGGGAACCCAGTGATTTTCTTGCTGAGTGCTTTCCAGTTGAGGACCATTACTGACCAGAATCTTTTTTCTTTACTTGGCTTATCCATAGAAAGTAATCAAGGCAAAAACAAACAAACAAAAACAAGAGGAAAAGGAAAGCAAATAAATCATCCCCTACTATCAGAAATTATAGCAACATTTATCAGAGAGACTTCTGTGAGGTCTCATGTATGGATGAATCTGTAAGTTTCAGAGGACGAGCAAGAAAGATCATAGCAAAGCTGCTGAAGTCTTCTTGACTCCAGATGCTGCCCAAACCAGATTCTCATGTAGATATTGATGTCACTGAATCTCACGAGGAGATACACAGCTGTAGTAAATGAAAGTCTGTCTATAAAAAAAAAGATTTCAAATAGTGTAAAACTTGTTATCATTAGACTCTGTGCAACATCTATGAGACGTACCCATGCCCTGCTCACTGCATGTTTCATGACAAGTACCAGTCGCCACGAAGGCTCGCCCCTGTACTGTGCATGTCCATGCAAAGACACACACGTGTGTGTAGACCCCTTCTCCTATTTCAGGATTACATTCTTCTAAAAGAAGGTTGAGAATGAAGGATGCATACTGTCCTCTGTGCATCTGTCCAGGGGAGTCAGAGACCTGCTTTGTCCACTCCTTCCTTCAGAGTCCTGAGAGTTTTATTTCGTGATAAAAAAGATAGTCACAGCAAACCAACATGAAAAATACAGATCCCAAATCCTGACATATCAACTTTACTGCAAATGTAGGAGCACAGAAGTTGTGTAAGAGTAGCATTAAGTACTGGATTTCATTCTACTCCACAGGAGATTTATCTCTGTTATGCTCAATGCACTAAAAAATTAATGTACCCAAGACTACCTTCAAAATAACAGTGTAAAAATGAAGGAAAACTTCAAACTACCAGAACAACTGCTAGGGCAGAAGTGGTTGAACACTCTGCCGTTTGTTAATAGGTTGTCAGCTGGCACAAATAACGATTCCCCTTACCTGGGGTCACTTTCCTGTGTACGTCTCCTTCCCCCGTTTCCCCAGCCACTCTGAGCAGGTCACTGGGGAAGGGGAAATCAGAGTGTTCCCCATCATATGGAGAAATCAGAGAGGGTAAAAAGTTTCACTTAGCTTTAGATTAGTCTAAATTAAATAGAGTGGCTTGGGGAGGGGTCCCAGCCTGCAGGGCAACCTGATAGTGAAGCTAGAATCACAGTCTATCTATGTTCTAAATTGATGGCAATGAAAATAATACTCCCCAGACACAAAAGTACACTTGTTTTCAGATTAATGCATCCTGAATGTGAGCTTTTCATCTCCTTTCTGAATGAGTTAACGTGTGCTTGTTCGCCTTGGCCAGAAACAGAACTACAGATTCATTATTTGGAAACTTATTTGCGCTGAAGTCCGTAAGGCCAGTGGCTTGGGAAGATGAAAACAGCTTTCCACAGGCTCTCATTTTGGGAAAAACTGGTTGCCCAGGGCTGCCAAACTCATTCCCAATGAATTCCTCCATTTGTACATTATATTTGGGATGAAACTGAGACAGCAAATACCTAACTGCTCTCAGGCCTGATCCAAGGATCTCCAGAGGCTCTTTGTGAGGGTAAATGATGCATTTGAAAAACAATTCATACCGCTCACCGAGGAGCCTGAGAATGCTGTCAACTCACACTAGCACTGCATGTTCCCCCTTCTGAGAGAAGAGCATCTCTATCTTCCTTAACTGCCAGATCCCATGCTCATATCAATTAATTCCTGGAGTGCACTGTCAATTAATATGTGTAACGGAGAATAATTTCACAAATGTTCTAGCTGCATTTTGTGTTTTCTAAATTGTTATTAGTACAGAAATAAATTACTCTTTGATTAACTCAGCAACACACATTTTTTTTGGTGTTTTCAGATTATGGTTTTTCAATTGCACAACTCTGCATGTTTCTCACTTATCTGTGGATAGAAGATGTAAGATAGAAGACAGTTGTAAAATACATCTATCAAGATAAGCTTATAACTATTGTTCTTTCCATAACTGTAGAAAAAAATACACTAACTTAGACGCAGATGTTTCATTACACTTAGCTTCATTTCAACTTTCAATGCAACAGAATACTGAAAAAAAAAGTTGGATGAAAAAGACAAAACAGTATCATCAGCTCATTCCAAAATATATATTTTGATACTGTCAAAACATTTTCCGACAATCTGGCAACACCTCACTTTGAGAAGTATTTCAGTTCTGACAAACGATGTGGTCTGACAGAGCGTGTCTTGTACACGGTTTCTTCAAAGTTCCTCCAGACTGATGTCATTTTATATTTCTCTTTAACAATAGACTGTTTAAATTAATGGGACTTATTTGTAATATGTCTTTTTTGCTGCTATTATAATTCTGCAAAAACAACAGCCCTTGGTCTCGGCTGATATAAACTCCCCAAGCATGACTGATATCAACACTGTTAAATCAGATGTACCATCCCTGGCCTAGTTCATTCACATACGTTCATCAAGCCTCCTTCTTTTTCCAAGAATTAGTTTGTTATCTCCATGCTATCTCTGACTATGTCTGTAACTTCATCCCAGAGAACAGTAATTCCACATACTGAGAGGAAACGAAAAACCCCACAACCGCCTGCTCTAGATTCCTTGGCAAATGGCACTTGATTCACTGAATCCAGCCTACCTGAAATCTTCATTACTCTTTCATACTGACACAGCAAAAGCCATTCCTGGGCATGCAATATTGCTGTGCACTCCTACATGTCTGCTTGCTACTTCCCCAATTGGCTGGGTTTTGAAAAGTCCCGAAGATGAAAGCCCTATGTTACAAAAACTTGACTTTGTAAACTCACAAAGTCACTCTGACACTTGGAAGAAAGTTGTTAAATGATCGGGTTTGGTTTTGGTTTTGTTTTTTTTTCTTTCCTGTGATGCTTACAGTGATAATATGCATGGGATAAATTGAAGAACAGAGAAAAAACTCTTTCTCAGCTCTGGAATTTGCCCTCATACAGTGGCATTGCTGTTCAGTCCAGGAAAAACAGTATCTGGGTTTGCATCAGTGAAGGCCCCGGCCAGAAATAAGAATGTCATGCTACAGGACAGGAATATAAAGGCACAATTCACATTCCTTTACTGGTAAATCAGAGAATATCGTACTTTAGGATCACAAACTCTTCACAAATAAATGTGGTGAGAATATTTTAAGAGGTTTCTGTAAGCTATTAATCTATTGTGGTCTATTTAGTGACTGCCCTGTATTATAGGCTGCATTTCACAGTTGTCTTGATTACAGACAAATCATGAAAAATAGACAGGCATATTTTTATGTGCTCATAAACAGAACAGATCTAAATTTAGCTGAAAAAGAGCAGCTTATTCAAGTACTAAAATACTTAGAATGAAATATGTATAACGTAACCGTCACGTAAGACATAAGACTTCAAGGTTGCCTCGGCACAACTCTGATTGACAGTTCACTTTTGACTTTGCACAGGCAGGTGAGCTCACTCTGCTTCTCATCTGTGTCACTAAACCCCTCTGATTGGAGTACATGATCACATCCAAACCATCTCTTAAGGCAAAATGTGTTATACAAAATAAACAAAAACTGGTGTTTAAAAAAAAAAAAAAAAAAAAGAAAAAAAAAAAAAGACCCCAAACAACAGTATAATTTCCAACTGTATTTTAGCTCTGGCTTTGGGAAGGTGTCTGCAGGTATGTAAGTATCTCCTTCTCTTCATGGGATTTTCATCTGTGTCCCAGCATGTGCACTGGTGACTCACTGACAACTGAACGATCTTATCCAGTTAATTCTTTCAGAATTCATTATAGCAAAGCTTAAAATTAAAATTACTCTCACAAATAAAAATGTTAAGGCATTTGAACTCACTGGAGCTTTGAACACTGGTTAAATTTTAAAATCTGTGCTGGTTAAACAAGAATTATCATTTTGCTTATGAAGTACTTTTAAAAAATATTACAGTATAGAAGTGTAGAACTACAGAGCCATCCACTAAAGTGAGAATATAAAGTCCCCAATCTAATAGTTATTTGACTGAGCTAATATTGAAACACTTAATAGCATTTAAACAAAAAATGTTCAAATTTCTTTTAAAAGTGGTACTCTGATCATAACATTTAAATGATCATATTCATTAGAGAAATCCTGTGCTAGGAGTGAAACTCTAACATTGTAGTGAACCAAATTGACACACAGAAATATATTTGCCTTAAAAAAGAAGATATATGTTAATGTGGGATATATCAGCACATGGAAATACTCTTTGTCAGGGCTACTGTTTCTTTCCCCAGAGCAAGTTATCATTTAACTTTCCCCATTTTCCTATTAAAAAGACAATCAACATTTTGAAAGCATAAATTAACAGTAGTTTCAAAACATGACATGAGCAGGTCATATGTCTTCATTTTCATTCTAAATATAAATGAAAACATGAGTGTTTATTTTTAAGCCTGCAGACCAAAGCATCTAATTGATCCCACTTGGGAGACAGGGTTTGAATAAAGGGCCATTATGTTTTGATGAGATAGGCAATTGCCTTGAACTTGCCAGGAGTTCAGGTGTGGGTATATCTGTACCCCGAGCGCTTGCAGGAATGTCGCTTTCTGCGCACTCCTGCTCATGCATCTGCCTCGTGCAGCCCTTGTAGGGACCGGCTCCATTTCACTAGAATAACTTGGCTATTCATGAACAATAAGGTTCAAATTGTACTTTTCTTTAACACAACATTAACTCTCAAAGAGCTGGAAATTCAGTATTCCGTTCCCTAAGCTTAGATTCTAAATCAGTCACTGAGAACATTATATGAGCAGTAATCCCATTAAATATATCATCTTGCAAATATCTAAATCCAGTTAATTAACTTGTATTGCAAAAGGACTCCAAGATATAGTTTTCAGTGAGCAAACTTACATTTTAGGTTTCTAATGATATCAGAAATAAGTTTCGTATCTTCTTTTTATTTAAAAATTAGAGTAAAATCACCTAAAAATCTATAAGCATCAGCAAAATAGGAGTTATAGACATACAGAGATTTAAAAAAAAAATCCTAGTGCTCTTTATTAAACTCTTATCTTGTGGAGAGATTATATACAATAGAGGCCCCACATATGTTGAACAAGAGAAACATTATCTGAAGAAAGTTGTAAAATATTTTCCACTGACTAACAAAACAGGAACAAATAACTGGACAGGTAATAACTGCGGTAAGAATGCAGCATTACAACTCTTGCTTGTGGAAATAAGCTTCCTAAAGCCTAGCACTGGTGAGAGCATAAGAAAAATATTAGAAAAAAAAATTTCCTTGCATCCCAAAGTGATTAAAAAAAATGGATAAAAAGAGATTTTTTTTTTTTTTTAGGAGATATGAACTAAGCCATTGTATTATGCCCTCATCTAAGGGTGAGGCACTCTTCCAGTGAGAATATACTTAAAGTAAACTGCAAATTTATGTCTTCATGTGATTTCACTTTACAAACAAATATAAAAACAGAGCCAACAAAAGGCCATCTCAGCCTGCTCATTGCTTAAGGTACTCACCCACGTTTTCCCCTCCTTTTCCAAGGGCAGCAGCACCTTGCTAAGTCACCACCAGCACAACTGTTTTATTCCAAAGCAGGATCAACATCCATCAGTAAAGAGCAGAGGGCAGGGGAGCAGAAGGGGCCAAGGAAACCTTGGCGTGTTTACGGAGCAGGATTCTGCACAGGGATCAGACAGAAATCAGTGAACATTGTATTTTCAAGGCTGCTTATAAACACATTACCTTCAAGAGAAACAGTAGTTGGCAAGTACTTTAAAATCATTTGACACCAAGTTTAAAAAGAAAAACTGATTCTAAAAGGACTTCCTAAAGCATTGTCTGATTCTATACAAAAAAGAAGTCACGTGGCCTGAGCATCTCACATTATAGGCTTTTACAAAGGTATATGCTGAACTGTAGAGCTCAGCTGACAACATGCATCATCTCCCCCAGGTCTCAGTGCAGTGGAGGACAGAGGCTAAGTTATACCCAGTTAGAGGCTGGGTTAGACCCAGGCTAACTAGCTAATTCAGCAAATTCTCCATACGTTAACCAGTCATTCCTCTCTCCACCCCTTCCCAAAGGCTTGTACAATGTATGGTTATATTGCACACTGTTTCTCATGGTAAAAAAAAAATCAGCTTTTTTTTTTTTTATTGCACCTAGATATTTTTGATTACAATGTATTCTCTTCCAGCTGCACGGCCTTCTGCAGCTCAGAGACCTGCTGGTTATCACCACTCCTTTGGGCTCAGCTGCTCATGGAAGTCTAAAGGAAGTGAACTAGCTAGACTGCTGATACCCTACATCTTTGCTTCTCTAAAAAGAACCCAGATTATAGGGTTGCAAGGGGTGTGTGGGAAATTCACGAGGAACTTGTTAGCAAGATGAGACATGGGTCCTGCAGGCTCAGAAAAGCTTCTCAGCACCAAGAGTGACAAATTTAGCTGCTTCCTTGGCTAAATGGAAGAGTTCCTCGTCATCACATTGAAGTCCAGAGTAAGTTTCCCAGGCTTCTTTCTTTCAATGTCCTGTGAAAAGGTCACTTCTCTGCACATGCCAGGCAGGGTTGCAATGTCACTGAACTCAGTACTGCTCATGAAGTCCGTCGTGATTTTAGACAGACCTCTCAGCAGCTTCACACATAAAGGACTGGACCCTTTGTTTTCAAATTGTGGATAACAACTAAGATTACAAAAAAAATGGGGCAGAAAGGGTAAACCCCACTGTCTTTGTAAAAGATTGACCACAACAGGCAATACATTTCCCTATTAAAGTGGAAGAGAGGATATTTTCAAAACAAATCAGCCACAGTATGTTGTTTGGTGTTTTATTAATTGAATTCTGCCCATATTAATGAGTGTTACTATTTTTTTTTCTTCAAATTATGCCAATTATGGTTTCTCTTATGAAAATAATGATTCATGTTTTAGATTGAGTTGTGTGAACATGAAAAAAAAAGCAGTATGGAGCAAAACTGAAAAGAATTTTGAATCATTTCCCTCCAGTTTATCAGTACTTCAGGTCACAGTCCACTCACCAATTATCCAAATGGTACTCAGTCTCAAAAGAGCTAATAATTACTTAGTCATCAAAGAGAAGCTTCTGGGATTCACAAAACCTCCATAGCCACATCCTCACTTTAAACTGCTAGGAGCTGCATTGTGGTACTGCAGTGTCACTGGCTGATCATCACAAGGAAAAAAAAGCCATTCCCTCAAAATACAAGGATACATAAATAACACTTTTTCTCCCCCTGCTTTGTGGTCCAAGTCTCCTCCCTCTAGGCATCTCTCCTTTTTCTCTGATGATAGGCTTTTGGATACTCACCTAAATTGTATGTCTCAAGTAGCCCCTGCCTGAGTTGGGTGATCCTGATGGGAGAGCTGCAGGCCATTTGATGCTCTAGCAATATTGTGCATGTGGAACTCACAAGGTTCAAGATCCCCGCTCTCAAAACACCGGACATGACAAGATTTTGTTTGATCCTGCCAGAATGGGCTGCAGTCCATCCATCTGCTGCTGAAGAACAAAATATAAACTAGACTCCATTCAGAAGAGTAAGAAAATACACTGTTTGCACTGGGCAGAAAATGGAAATGGTGCTCCCCTCCAGGTCAGCTTTAGATAAGGGTGCTGGATCAAATTGGACTCATGATCCAAAATCTAGAGGCACTTTATCCCAAGGTAGAAGATGTCTTAGCATCTACCAGCACACAATTTTCCAAACCTTGAGCTATAGCATGCTTGTGATTTCAGATGCATTTTGGACCCAAGACTTCAATGCCCAGGTCTCCAACCTAAAGAGAGAGCCTTGTGGTTATGCTATAGCATCATCTGCAGCTTGAAAATTATAAAAACATTGCAAGTATTTTTCACTTCATAGGTCAAACAGCTATATCATGACTCGAAATTGTCCTGGAACAATGCTGTTGTCTTCAGCCCAGTGCCTTATCTGCTTTTGGCTCCTTTTTAATGGTTTGGACAACAACTGAGTGCCAGAAACTTCACCTCACATGTTCCAGCCAGGCCACAATTAGATATAAACCAAATTTTCTTTCCCGTTTGGCTATCTTCAGAAACACACACCATCATTTCTCCATCTTTGTCCTCTAGCAAGAACAGGGGCCAGATAATTAAATCTGCAGTATTGTTTACTACCCAAATTAAAAAAAAAAAAAAAAAAAAAAAAAAAAGACATTGCAAATTTCCCATAAACCTCAAAAATATTATGACTTGACTTTAAAATAAACTGTGTTCTTTTAGGTTGCCTAAATATCCAGCTTTATTTCTGGTGAAAGGGTTAATACCTGTATTTCGACATTTTTGGCTCAAGTTGTTGAAAGAGGGAGAGCTTCATGCACCATAGGAACTTGCAGTAGTACCCTAATGACAGTATAATTAGAAGTATCGTTGTGGTAATGATTCTTTTCATCTGGCAAAAGGCTTTAACAGAAAAGATCTCTTATTCAGTTAGTTTCACCTGCTCGTTCTCTTACCTCTGCAATGCTCCTTTTCTAGGTCAGCATCCGAAGTTAATACTGGGTGTTTGAAAAGGCTTCGGACTTTGTGCTCATCAAACTAATTAAAGAGAAACACATCCAAAGCCTAGTGAATTATTTTACTTTTTAAAAATGCTGCCCATTCATCTTGTTTAAAGATTTACCTGGCTCAGTGGGTTTGATTAAGGAAAAGGACAATGGGGCTCTTGTCAGTTCAACCTACAGTCACTTGGTTCAGGGTCAGCAGGTTGAGCGAGAGGCCTCCATGTCTATATTTAGTCTCTCTCTACTTTAAAAATCCAAAGTATTGAAACATTATTGATTTTATCAGTGTGCAGTGGTTTGGAGGAAAAAAACAAGAACTGTCTTGATCTCAAACTTCATTCAACTCTTTTTGTTTTATTTAAGTAAAATAGCACATGGCAGATCCCCCTGGTTGTCCTGGATATACACAGATAGAATGGCTTTATGTTAACACTAAAACTGAGTCTGAAAATTTTGGAACTTTAAGACTTTAAGTAAGCTTAAAATGTAGATTCTTCTAAATTGCAACTGGGGAAAATTCACAGTACTATACCTGTTTGCATAAACTCTTAAAATACAGGAAAAAAAATGCATATTAAGTACTAGTGAGTTTATAAAATAATCATAAATGCCTTGATTCTGCAAACATTTTTGAATACAATTAGCTATACTATTACAAACACTCTTACCATTGGATTAAAGCTTTGACTCGGTCATAAATTTGAAGCATGGTAAAAATCACATTCATATTGTTCCAGAAAGAGCAATAAACCAGCTTTCTACTAACAGTCGGTGTGGTCCACATCTCCCCTTTCTTTCAACAGAAGGATGTGACTGACCTTGGACTACTCTGTGTCTTCTCTCTTGGCTCCACCGCCGGCTGCGTTGGAAAGGGCTGAGCATCGGCTCTGCTCCCAACCCTGCCTGCTCACCAGCCAGGCAGCTGCCGAGAGCCTCGTGGCACAGGCAGCGAGCAGGGAAGTACCCAGCAGGGATTATAATTTGCCCTCTAGTGATTAATACAGTTAATGTTTGGCAGCGCCATTAACATTATTTATTCATTACATAATTACATATTCATTACATAATGATTTCAGTATGCAACAGTGCTAATGCTCATGCTTTACACCTTTCTAAGGGTTTCTTTAATGTAATCAATGGCCTGAGCATCTAGCAGTCTGCTAAAAATTATGGGTTACAATCCTTAATAACTCCTTCTACTGATATGACGCAAACCCTGCCTTTCATCCTAGGACAGCTCCTGTTGCACAAAGCTATCTGCAAGCACACACCGAGATTGTGCAAAGCAACCTTCCAGTTGCTTCACTTTGGTGCTTAGGGCCAATGGTTTCAGCTGTGTGAGTTATGGAGCAATAATGACCAGATCCTTTCCTGTAAGGCTGAACAAGATTCCTGTACTGATTGTATGGCACAGCAACAGGGCTGAAACACATCTTTAGCCAAAGGAGCAGCACGACAGAAAAAGTGTGGTTTGGAGGGAAGGGCATAGTCCCTAATGTTTAGTCTTAAAAGGCTTTGTTGTATGTTACCATACCTTTATTTTAACATCTGAGGTCCTTTATCAAGAATTAATTTCATCATCCCAGAATAACTCAGTGGTGCATCATAGCAGTGTTCCACTGCCCTGTGAAAAGCTCTGCTTCAGGAACTCAGAAGAGCTCCTATAGCTGCCCCAAATGCCAAGCCTTTGTTTAGGGCAGGCACCCAAACTATACTGTGACCTTGTTCATTCAGCTGGGCAAAAACTGGAGAGAAGGCATCATGAGAGTCTTGGTCCTGAGTTTTGTCTCTGACGTACGCTAGTCCCAGTGTAGAAATGGGAAAAGTCCTGCAATGTTTGACTGTGCCTGCAGGAGCACGGGGGCAGAACTGAAAGGAGTGAGTCCCCCTCTTATCTCTACCCAGCTCCTGTGTGCATGGCCTCATGTTCCCCCCGAGTCCATGCTGATGGCAGCTGCTGGCTACTACAGATGTGGAAACCCACTCTCATTCAACAGTCACTTTATTCTTGCAAATAAAACACTTACAGGCTTGATCATTTTATCTCCCCTCTCATCTAGGAAATGCATTCGGATAAAGGGACATTTATTGAACAGTCTTTTATCACACAAGTATTTCTACTAAAGAAAGATTTCCAGGATTCAACTCTGTGTATTTAAAATGCAAAATTCAAAGAAGTTTTATTGCCAGACTTTCACTTCTCAATAATTATGTCTTAATTGTTCTACAAGTGTGCATTACAATTTGTCATACATTCGAGGAACTAACACAGAGGAAAATCCACCTTTCTTCTGCTTAATAAATCAAGAAGTTGTATTTTCAATGCTGCTTTTTAAATGCATCCATGCACTAGAGCTCTTCCTAGATTTTTAAATAGGTAAATATCACACGGATGGCTGCAAGAAAAAAGGATATAGATGAGATCACTGGAGGGAAGAAAAGTGTCATCTTTTCCACATAGCAAGTTAGATAGCAAATATAGTCAGCTAAGAAAAAGGAGATCAGACATTGAACTCAATTTTTATTGTATTAAATTTGAAATACTACATCTCTTCATTCCCATGAGAGCAGTTGATGTAATCTTTCACACTGTACTTCTGCAAGAGACATTTGCAGCCATGCTGCCTATGGCTTTTCAAGGCCTAAACTTCTAATGTAGGGAGGTAATTTTTTTTAATATGCCACCAGTCGTAGTGCACCCACCTACTGAAGGTCTGAATGTTTCCTGCAGGAGCTTTGAGATAAAGATTTCCTGATACCTGCAAGCCTAAGAAAAATATTGTTTACAAATGAGAAATTCTGATGCCCGATATTCCAGGCAGCACTAGGTGTTAGATCTTCTTTCCTGACATCATTACACTTTTCCAGGTGTTAGGTATTTCATTATTCAAGAGTAGGTAGAAAAAACAGACAATAAGTATTCATAAAATGTCAGACATTCTCCAAAGGGCTGTTTGAGTTAAAACAGACCATAAAGCTCTCACTTTTATTGGGCTTGAAAATGATAGTTATTTGAAGGAAATTATGTCACTACTTAAAATATTTTACCAGAAGAAACTGCTTAGCACCATATCTTTAAACTACCAAGAAAGAAACTCCAGAGAGTTTCCACTACATCACAGCTTTCTGACAGCTCTTGCTTGTGTTGCTCTACAGGTAAAATAAGAAATAATCTTCCAATGCCAGGTCAAGAATACCAAGGCCATCAACACTATTTTTGCTTGGTGATTAGCCATGATATTAGCCCTCTAATCCATGCAGTCCTTTGCAACCCTTCATCTGCATCCCAAATTCTTTGTGGTACATGAGTTGACAGAGGGTCAGCTGAAAGCCAGCTCACTTTGAAAATACATCTGTAGTTGGGTGCAGACAAACACTCAGTTTAAGAGCAGAATTAATTGCTAAAAGGCAATATGAAATGGCTCCTGACCCTACCCTGTGGCTGAAACAGTACTTGAGACCTTGGCTGTTGCCTTGCAGCTGCAGCAGGTGCTTGCCTGCATGCTAACCAGAGCAGAGTAGGAACAGGAGTATCACAAAGATGCACCTGCAGAGTGGTTCTCTTCTGTTTCTTAGTCAATCCCATGTGGGACGGAAGCAGCCAATTTGTTCAGCCAGGGCAGGTCCATGGAGTCAGCCACGGGCACCTCACCAGTCCTGCTACAGCAAAGAACACAGGGCGTGCTGAGAGGGGAAGAGCCAAGAAGCAAGAAGATGATGCACACGAAAAGTGACTTTAAAAAAAAAGGTGAGGATCAGTGACGTGCAAACCACGTTAAATAGGTTCCTGCTATTGGTAAGGTGTGGATATAAAGACAGAAATGAAATATCTGGGTTTGGATGTAAATGTGTTCCAGCTCCTGCTAGACTTTTGGGTCTCTGACAAATACTTGCAGAGTGTATTTGCTTGAAGTCTGCAGATCAAAGTCAGCGCCTAAACCATGCTGTCGGTTACACCATTACAAAACTCACAAGATGCTGGAAAACCTGAATGGCTAATGCAAGAAAAAGATGAGCAGTTCTTTGAGATAGCTGAAAACTGTGGTTGTATTTAAGGATATCACGCTGACATAAATAGATATAATTTACCTGTAGAGCTATACAACACTAGCAAGAGCTGTTCACCTCTTGGTGAAGGATTCTTGCTATTTGTACACATTTTAAAATAGGATGAACAAATAAAAAGCACTGAAGTATCCCACTGCTATCCACGTTTCTGACCTCCAAGTACAGGGTCAGTAATCAACTATGCTGCATAGCACAGGAGCTAATTAAGAGGGGTGAAAAGGGACATTCACCCTGTGTAGTATATATTTTCTGAACGGAGCAAATCTAATAGAGCCTCTTTATCTCTTACTATAAAATACTCTGAATTAGCAAATAAATTCTGCATCAGCGAATGTGTTTGGCATGTCTGTTCAAGTATGCCATCAACATTGTTGGTGACAAACTGGTTGCGATACAGCTGCTGGTTTGCCTTTGTGACTTTTGCTGGATCCTTCAATACAGTCATTCTGAAGGTCCCAGATGTTCAGTCTAACAACTCACAAGCCTCATTTGTGTTACAAGCCCCTCACTCTTCAGTACGGCTGTGCTCATTCCTGTAACAACAAAGTAGGTATTTCTTTCAATAACATTCACTTGTCATTAGAAAAATATCCTAATTATGAATTCAAAAGTGACAGATTGTGAGATTCAGTTTGCAAAGATGATGTCACTGGTGGGGAATTGGTGGGTAACCTGCAATTACCTCTTTGAATAAAGACATCAGTGTTGTATCTCGAGAAATAATGGCTAATGATATGTCTTCCAAAAGGAAATAGCATTATTAATTACCTTACTGTGAACACACCACTTATTGACAGCTTTGAAGGCCATTCATCCAATTAAGTATAATGACTAAAAGCTTCATTTGGCCTTCATGGTTATACAGATGGGCTAAGAACAGAGAGCAAGATCCTGATTTCATTTATAACCTTCATAAATATTCAGAGAAAGTCACAAACACCCATGGAGCTACCGTGGTTTCTGTTGCTGTGATTACAGTCAGACTGTGGCAGGTAATGATGGTATAGAAAGCACTGTAAATTGATACCTCTAATACCTTGAGGACTAACTGTTGTGCAATAATACAATCTGTCATCTCTTCTGATTGTTACTAAGCACTTTGCTTCCAAGCACTTTCCTATCAACATTCAGGGGTTTTTTTTTCTTTCCCCAACTATCATTCAGGCCCGCATACATTTCAGCGACAGATGACTTAGTAGCAACCACAGCACTATCTGCATTACTTCTGACTAACAAAGCTAATTTTTGCAATATTTCACAGTTTCCACTATTTTTTTTTCCTCCCTCAAATGAATTTAACAATCATACTAAAAATTATTTGTTCATATTATACTTTGCCACAGTTTTATGGATCTGCTGATTTTCTTCCCGTGCTATTGTAAGAATAATGCAACACAAACCCACAGAATTTCTTTGGATTTTCCTTTCTGTGAGAACATATTCTGGCCTCAGGCATAAAAGATCATTTTCATGGACCCATCTAAGCAACTCTACAGTCCTTATTAACATGCTATTTTGTTGATTAATTATTTTAATGGATGGCAAGACAAATGCTAGCACATGGCACAGCTCAGCTAACGTGCCTCTAAGATAAGAGTGTGGCTATTAACATTGCTTCTGCCATCACTGGCTTTTATCTTTGAACACCAACAGGTTGCTAATGATATGTAGTTATTGTTTTCACATTTTGGAACATCAAAAATGTTGACAGACTAAGGTGGCAACAGTTTGTAAGCACTCAGGTAGAACATCAAAGACCTTACTAAGGGTTTAGTACACACCAGAGGTAGCAAGAGTTTTAGATCTGCTGTACTACTGGTCTAATCTCCCAGAAATCTGATGCTGATGTTCATATGACACCCAAGAAATGCTTTTTTTTGTTAAATGGAAAGCAACATTACAGCCACATAGCAAAGTGTCTGCAAGTGCTTTGTTTCTATGCAACACTGAAGAGCCAGGAAACTCACAGCCTTGTAACAGCTGACTTTGTAGAATAACTTAATGCTGCCAACAGGTCTTGAGAGAATGCAGAATTATATGTAAATATATCAAGTAAATGTTTTTAAGTGATAGGTCTTCACCCTGTGCAAACAAGTTGCAACAGCGGTATTTATCAAAAGGGAGCCTGCTGCAAAGAAGTCAGATTAATTGTTTATGCAGAGACATCCAGCCTGCATTGCAATGAGTGCAAGCACAGGAGAGAAATGTTTCTAGAAACCACCTCCTTCATGGGAAAGGCTGTGAACGAACTAAACACAATGGCAGCAATTTCAAGCATGGTTTTAATATCTTCTGCCATTTTGCATTGGTTGTCTTCATAATGCTGGAGTATATTTAGAGTTGTCATGAGGAACAGAGAGTAACTGTTACTAAGCAGGCCAGAAATAAGACTGATTTGTAGATGAGCCTCACACAAAGGGGTACCAGACTGGAAAAACACGCTCTTGCCTGAGGATGCCTGGAAACCCATCATCCCAGGGCAGATCAGCAGATTCTGGTCTCTTCTTACCACATTACTGTAGTTCTATTACTATCATTAAGGTCTGATACTGTAGAAGACAAGGCTTCCTGCAAGATGGTCATGGATCCCATGAACTGGTCTACTTTGCCTTTTTCCTGGCTATTCTTCAGAAGTTACATCTGGCCTCACAGTTTCTGGGTTAGGGCAAACATTTCTGCTACTAGGAAAGTGGGATGTGGAGACAGTCAAAATACAGATAAAACACAACTCAAGCAGATGGATCCAAGTGAGATTCTGGACTTTGTGCAGAGTTACCTGACACATGCTTTGGAGCTGTGCAGTGTGGCAGTCAGTTCCACGGGAGGGCTTTGCAACCTGGTCAGCCTGGATGGAGATTAAGACTCAGCCGTGGAGCTGGAATTCAGGGGCTTTTTCTTGTTCAAGAAACATTCTCTGCAGCTTTGAAAACATTTAAGCAACAGCACTGTCAAGTGACTTCACTTCCATCATACCATGTGCCAAACAGCAAGGAAGCACAGTGACCTGATCTAGGTGATCCTGCTTTGGCAGAGGAGTTGGACCAGATGATCTTTCGAGGTCTCTTCCAACACCAAACATTCTGTGATTCTGTGATACATCCTCCAGCCCTGTGTGTGTAAGATCTGTAATGGTTCTTACATCCCAAAACCAAACAAGGATGAGTAAGACGTTGCATTTTCTTAGCGTTACAGCAGGTTGAAACTGAAAGTTGAAAAACTAGTCTAATCAGCACGACCGGCCCCAGAAGGCAAACAGAAATGTCATGACCTCCCCACTGTTACCCTGCTGCCCTCAACTTCTCCATTCAAGAACATCAGGGGATTTGGGTCCTTTCACTAATACTTTGCAACCTTCAATGACACACTTCTCTGGTTGTCTGTTTAGCCCACAGCAAAAACAAAAACACCCCCCCACCACTCCCCCCTGCGTTCCTCATATTAAGTATTACTAGTGTCAAAGTTCATATCAGAACCGGTGTAAGTTAGGAGATGCAAATTCTAATCATCCAAGAGGACAAGGTCATTCTGCTTCGTAACATGCAGCATACGCAAAACTATCTTTTGATCGTGCAATTGGTTACATGTCAGTAAGTAGAGATAATGAGGAAAGAGGTTCAAGAGCCTCATAAAATCATTAGGGGAACTGTTTTAAATTGATCATGTAATTTTGTAATGGAGCTCATGCAAGAGCCATACAAAACAAAGATCAAAACTTATTCCCAAGAAGTAAACAAAAAAATATTTTCCAATTAAAGCATTTAATTATGACAGCTACCACGATGACTACACTAAAATAACATTACCAGTGAAAATCTAATTTCACTATAGCATCTTAATTCAGGACTTCATTTTCCAAACATGTTTAACTTTAATAGCAAATACAGCAGCACTGACTTTGTATGCTCTTTTTTGTTACTAAAGGTAATTATGAATACAAGTATTTTCAAGAGAGGAAATTAAAGTTATCATATACATGATAAAATTTAGGACTGTCTCCACAGTACAAAAAGAAAAGAGTGTAATAACTTTTTACCATCTACAGTCCACAATATTAAGGCAAATTTTATGTAGGCTTTCAGTTTCTTAAGCCAAATTCACTATCAAAATGCCTTTGTAGCAAAAAAAAGGATGAATATTTGAAGGTAGCAGAAAATATTGTGTCAATGTGAATAAAGAAAAAAAATCAATTTACAATTGCAATCCTGCCACCCGAAAATTACTCAACTCAATGCCTATGCACAAAGACCACCATGATAAATAAAGTCAGAAGCAAAGCACAGGAGGAAGAATCACATTCCATGATACACTACTGCATGGCATATTACACACCTGTGATGCAAACACCTGCCCTACATTCAGTTGTGTGTTCTTTACTAGCCAAAATAATACTCTGAATGTTCTATTAACTTTGGATACCATAAAGTAATTTGTGGTTGACAGTGTTTTAGAAAGACTGATGAAATACTTTGCACTTCCATAAATTACACCAGTAGCCAGGCTATTTTTCATCCATGGCAGGTGATAAAGCAGGGTTGAAACAATAGAAACTATATCCCAATAAATTATCTCTACTGCATCACTGAGACAGAAATTAAAGTTATAAAAAAAAAAAAAAAGTCAGAAGCACATTAAAAATAAATATAAAAATTGGTGTTCTGTTTAATGTTCTTGCCATGAGAAAAATCTCCCAGTGGAGTCAATGAGAGATTATCTTGGGCAGGGAGTACTGAGCTGGCCTTAACACATTAAAAGATAAATCATATATAGCTGATGCAAGTCTGGGGGGGGAAGAAATGTTACGGGAAATGTTTATCTTCCCCAAATCTTTCTTGAGGGCAGTGTTAAAAAAAGGTTGATGTGATTGAAGCATAATGTCATTACTTGCCAGGGGAAATACAGGATGTTAAGAGGCTGATTAACTTGCCTTCACAGTGCAAGCATGTCGGCCCTAAATTTATATCATATTAACTTTTTATCTTCTGAAGCTCTCCAACTGCAAATGCGCTGCTAAACTCAGAAGGTACGTTTACTGGAGTTAAAGTGCAAGATGGGAGCTCTGTGCCACATTAAAATCCAGAGCTCATCTGAACATTTTGCAAATCTGAGGCGGGTCAGCTCCACGGATTTAGTTTAGATCCATGCTTAGCTAAAGGTAATTGGGGGCAAATTATGACCCCTTCAATCAGAAGAACTACAGAGCAATATTGCTTTTGTCAGTGTTGCTTGGGCTTGCACAGGATTTCTTGATGTTAGAAACAGAATTTGATCTAAAACATGCAAATTTATAATTCACACTCTATGAACTGTGTGTATTTTTTTTTTAATCCTCCAGGATAGATCCACTGCTAAATAAATATTTTTCTGTGGCCACCCCCAGCCTAGTAACTAACACTTTTCTTTGATTTACAAAACAAAGTGCTCACCTTTGGTTGTTAGGAGTTTCTATTTTGGGCTCGGGCAGTGCTCCTGGAATGCAGCAGAGCACGACTGGGTGCTGCACCTTCACCCCACGCACGGAAGAGTCTCCCAGGAGCAGCACCCAGAGGTTTGAGGAGAGCCAACAGAGCGCAACACTCCAGCAGTAACCCCGGAGGCAAATACACACGTGCCAGCTCACGCCTCTTAAAACTGTAAGAACAGGCTTCTCCAGAGCATACATCATGAGATTCCCAACCTTGCTGACACCTCGGTGCTTGTGGGAACACCAATCAACGGCATCATTGCTCTTGAATCGTTAATAAAGTTGCATGCTCTCGGGTGACCCTCCAAAGATGTAAACTTATTCATCTGCAGTAGACCGAGTTCAGAACTTCTTGCGGTGCCAGTAGAAAACAGGCTTATGTTAAAATTGTACCATATTATAGATTAAGAAATGTTAGGAATATAAATTTATAAAGTCAAATCCTCTGAAGATGAGAAATGACTGACAGGGTTGCCTTGTTATTCACACCTATTTTTTTTTTTTTCCACAGGATGTACTGTGCTCACGTTAAGAGCTGAAATTATACCTCTTGCTCTCTCCCTGCTCCCTCTCAATTAACAAGAGGCAATGAGCTTTTAAGATTCATTTCTCAGAGACTTTTATAGGCCTTCAACTGTCCTGCATCTGATATGTTCCATACTTGTTAACTAATTATTTTACAACATCCAAGTGAGATGAACTGGCCCGAATGCCTCAGCAGCTGACGTGGAAGCACAAAGCCCGCAGTCGGTTCCGACTGATGGACAAAGCAAGCAGAGATTTTGCAGGAAAAGGAAAAGCACATGGCATGTAACTGAAGGCTCTATCTGACTGAGAGTATAACTCTTCAGGCGGGTGGCTAAAATCGTGGAGCATGTCTCCCCTGTGAATTTTTTGTTGTTGTTTCAGCCATTCTGCGCAGATGTAACCGCTCCAAGACAGTTGTCAATGTCCCTACAGGCTTCTCTGCCCTGTTGGACTGGCAGGTTTTTACCACACCGATTGGGAAATCATGGATTGGTCACCCCAGGGGGTCCTATTAAGCTTTTTAGACTTCTCTATTGTGGAGCCCCATGGAGGGGATAACTTACAAACAAACCTGATCCCCTTCATAGGGATCACCCAGAACAGAACAGCAGGACCAGAGGATGAATTGCTGATTACATCATTAGCCTGAAAGATGGGTGGCTTTGGCTCAGTTTCCTTCTCTGTTACACCTTTTGCATGATTTGTGGCAAACCGCCAAAGCCAACACCTGCCAAAGGATGCAAGCACGAAAAGCAAGAGAAGAATAAAAAGGAGGCACTCAGGTACAGAAGCACAGCTCCTCAGGTCACATATGCACCTACATTTTCAACACTAAAACTTCCTCAGTGTTTGTAGCCCAGCATCAAGTAGAGTCCACATGTTACTTTGGCCCTGTTAATCAAAATACCAGCTTAAATACCTCGATACTGTCCTTAGACTCACCTGCATCAATGAATGCTCTGCAATCTATTGCAAAAACCCAGTGAAGGTAAGAAAATTTTATAACCCTACACAGTGTGTGATGCCAATCAAATATTTTTAAAGTGAATTTAAAGAAACAGGAGTGGTGTAATTTACATGTAACAGTGAGCATACATGTTGCTTGATTATCAAAACCTTTATTCCATTTGCTGTAATAAAGGTTCCAAAATTGGAGTACACCCATGGAACCACCATTTACAAGATTCATTCAGAGATGTATCAACAGTTCAAGGCCACTATGTACAAGAGAACATTGTAGAACATTCATAGTTCATAAACCTAATATAACAACTGCCAAACCCCATAATATCTGGATTTTAGAAGAACAATTCACCCCTTTATACATCAAAAAGCAATTTTCTTAACTGCAGCAATTTTGTATGTGATAATAAATTCAGGTGGAAGTTTGCCCAACACTTTCTCAGGAAAAGTAATGCAAAGAATCTCCCTGGTGAATCTTTTTCAATAGTCATGTATGATTTAAATACTTACATATATTGCATGTCTTTGAAAAAAATGGATACCTGTGCTCTTGATACTTGCACAGGTCTTTCTCTCCCAGGATTAGTCTCACTGTAGTTTGCAGGATTTACCATGACTACTTATAATCCCTGCTTGAAAAATCAACAGGCAAGGTATTTTTCTCAAGAAAAGTACTTAGTAGGTCTTAAAAAAATAGGTTTCTTGGTAATCGAAGTCAGAAAGTGAATGCACATACATGAAAAGAAAGGTTGGTCACTCTGAGCTGAAGTGTGACAGATCTAGTCTGCATTAATCTATACTGACTTGATGAAAACCCATGACTTCACTGAATTTTGGACTGACTCCTAACAATTGCAGATCCCAGCCAAATATAACAAGCTCTTACTATGGTGATTCTCAGATAGACCCATTTGGGATAATACGCTTCATAAAAACCCAGACTGTGAAACTTAGGAGTTCTTTCTACCTTAAATAGCTCCAAGGAACAAGACCAATTGCAATTTGAACTCTGGTTTGCATAAGCCTTTGTGATGTCTTGAAGTATCTTAATAAATCCTCACTTTTTTAATTATTGTACATTAAGTACTCTAAGTCTCCCTTAGAAAAAAACATAAGTCCAGCAAACCCAAATAATAGAGTCTATTTCAAAAGGATATTTCTTTTCTTTTTGTTTTGTTTTCTTTGTGTGAAAATATTGTGCCTTTCTGAACCACGAGTTTTGCTTCATTCCAGTGGCTTGGGATTTCAAACATAAGTTACAAGTTACAGCCTAAGCCTGTATCAGCTTATTTTAGGGGAGTTCAACGGGGTTAAATAATGATAAATTCATGACAAAATGTGAGGATTAAAAATAATTTCTGGTTTATGAGCATCAGTACTGTGGCTGAATTCCACTTCCCTAAGCCAAGGTAAAATGCTGTCTACTCTTTTTCATTCAGTCTTGAGAAAACGGTGAGTTTGCTTATATGGAAATCAGAGCACAATTCATGTCCTTCTCATGCTTGCTTTTTGTCTGTCCCCCTTTAGCTTTTCTTGTGCTCAGTCTTCTGGTTTCAGCTTCAGCAGACTTTGCACTAGACTCTGAGAATGAAGCACGTCTCCAACAACTGGAGTAGGTATCTTCAGTTTCATATTCTTTGTTTTGTTTCCATTTATCCACTGTAAATTGGGGTGACTAACAGAAACAATTGGAAAAAAAATATTAAAAAAAACCCAAAACTCTTTCAAAAATAATTGCATTTCAATAAATTCACAATATTTTTTGTAAGCTCTAATCTTACTGTCATGGTTTAAAATTAAGAAATAGACATACAAGCTTTCTCTACATTTTCAATAAAGTCAAGCTACTGAGATAGTTGAAGTCTTGGCTAAACATCTGTATCAGTTTGAAGTATTAAGCCAGGTTCTGACTAGACTATCCTTTTCTTTCTGTGTAAGAATACTTTTTTTGCTTCAGTTTATTCCACTAGTTCTGGTTAGTTCATTGACAGCTGAAAAATATCAAACAGGAATTGAAAAATGTAAAAGAGATTGTTCTCTTCTTTCTGTCTGTGTATAATAACGCAATGTAAGAGGAAGAGATTTAGCAACTCTAAAATTGTGAAGGATACGGATGAATGTAAGGAAATTGATTCAATTTTCAAACCAAATACAATATTGCCTTTGTTCAGTAACTGAATTTGTATGAATTTATATTGTTTTCTTATATATCTAGCCTACTTAGGGTAGTTTATTTCAGTATCATCAAGAAGATTAATTCCTAGATTTTTTTTTATCCATTGGAATTACAGACTTTGTTATTGAGTATTTGGTACAGCAAATTTGGGGTTTAGTTCATAGAAGTTTAGTAATATTATTCTGATATAAATTTTATATGACCCTGATTTTCCCCAGTTTAAGGAATGCATTGCTTAACTTACATTATATCCACAGCTTCATGGGATACCAGAATGTGATTGTCCAACTTGGTTCCTGAGTTTACTTATTCACTTGTATTCTAATAGGCATTATCTCTGTTCTGTCAGCCCAGTTCCCTTTACCTCCTGTGACTTTGGGGAAAATACCCATTTAATGAAAACCTCACAACATTTTAAATTCTTTGCCAAGTTCTAGATTATTATTATTTTTACCTGTCTAATATCCATAGATAAATGGACTGAATATTCCATGTTTGAGTCTACTTCTAAATCTGTTTGTAGGCCCTAAGTGATTTGTACTCTTTCTCCTTTATCGTCCATGGGAACTTTTTTGGACTGTGCATTTAGATACAGTTTTATCCTTTTTACAAGCTGGCACTTTCTAAGATGGCCCTTGGAGAATACATAATCATATAGTATTCTACATAATCATATAGTATTGTAATATTTTTTCATATAGCATTGTAATATTTTTTTCATATAGTATTGTAATATTTTTTCATATAGTATTGTAGTATTTTTTTTTCTTATAGCTTGTGGTTCGTCTAACTGCTTCAGTAATAATTTCATTACTGATATAGCTTGAATATTTTTTCATCAGAATAAACCCATAAATTTTCATATTACCTATTATTATAGTCCATGTTAGTTTTTATAAAAGGTTGCCCTTGGATCCCTAGAAGTAGTATTCACTTTTAACAGCAGCATCGAGACAATACTTACCTTTACACAGCTCTCGGGGTCAGTTTGAATTCCTTATCAGACCATTCAGCTGACTTGAAAATGACCTAATTCCATAGCCATTGCTCACAAATGTAGTCCTGTTAACATAAATAGGACAACACAGAAGAATAACGGATTGCAAAAGGGCTTTCTTTGGTCATTTTTACATTTCCTTTGTCAATGACTCAATGGAATTTGTGTAATATTTACAAATACGTAGGCTTTCTTCACATAACAAAAGGCAAGGCTGTCAACAGAACTACTACAGCGCTAACTGGACAGCAAATTCCCATGTACTCGGCTAATTACGCAGAGGGATGCACAGGACTCTCCTTCCAGGTGCCTCAGCCCAGCCTAGTAGGAAGTGTCACTCTGTCAAAAACATTTGAACAATTGCTGTAGTCAATTTGCCAGTTTGGAAACTCAGTTTCTGGCCTGCTTGAAAAAGAAATGCTTTGCAAAAGCAACTCATCGTTTGGGTTTTTTTCCCCTCATATTTAAAGAAGACACTCACAATAACTTAACATTCATTCAAATGGTGAAAATCCCTTTCAATTATATAAATTGTCTGAAAAGCTTCATAGCTACAATAGTTTTATGAGTCATTTACTAGAAAAGATTGAGGTTTTTAAGAGGATCCAGCTGTAACTTGCCCTGAGCGCTGTACAAATTCTTTAGTAAGTACTGATGACTTTTTTCTTTGTGTCTGCATGGTTGAAAAAAAAATACCCAGTTTTGTTTATCAATGCAAAAACTTGTTTAAACATATTCAGCACTGTGTTTCTGTTTTTATTGAACATCATCTGTCTATTTCTCTTACTAAGAATGCTTTCATACAAGTGATCAAAATTATGAAACCTTATACCTCAGATTCACACAGAAGTTAAGAAAATGTAATGGTCATAAGTTTTGATGTTTTCTTAAGTAGGAAGACTATAAAATATCTCTCCAGCATTTTGGCTTGGGGATAAGTACTTCAAAAGCAGAGCACATGATGTTATTCTTTCTCTCAGAAAAGTAAAATAGATATTTGGCAAATTAAATATTCTAGCTTCCATATAAATCATCCAAGTAAACTAAGTCTCATCTCTCCATTCCAGCCTTTCTGGGAGCCAGCATTTGGCATCACTGTGTGTTTCTGCTTTCCGGTTATCTGAAGGAAAAGACAAAGAAAAATATGGATAAGGAAAAATTAAAATCTTGGGAAAAAACCCACTTAGCCGGGATGGTGTTTGGTTTAAATATTCAGAATATAAAATCTGCTCTGCCCTAGTGGGGCACTTGCTGTCCCTTGACTGAGTTATTTCTAGACTCTGAGGTGTTTGAATGTTCTACTAGTGCAAAGAAATAAAATGCAACAAGGTGCCAAATGCATCTGAAGTCTTGTGCTGGGTTTGCTACCTTCAGTGCAGTGATGCACTTATTACATGTTGCTGGGATAACATGTTTCCTATCGAGTTACTGATCTAAACCCGGTGAGTACTGCCAGCAATGCATCACTCTCTGAAAAGATTAAGGGAGAAACAAAAGAGAACCCCTCTCCTGAAATTCCTCTGATACTTTTACCTAGGCAACCTCACAGATCCTGATGGAGACTTGAGGCTGTAACTCAACACATGATTTTGCATAACTGGAGGCCTCTTAAATTGCACTGTTCTAGTGTTGCTAACCCTGGAGTCTGACCTTGCCTTTAATTTTTAAAAGTTTACTTTGCTGAAGCTTCTCCTTCTCAGCTTCAGTGATGATATTCAAAACAATGACAGAGCAGCTAATAACTACAAGTGGGCAAATAACAGAATGCTCATCAAACTTTTTTGTACTCGGATGCCATTTTAAACACGAGCGATATTAGGAACAGAGCATGATTTAAATGTGCTTTGACATGGGAGATGATACCAGGGAAGATAAATGTTTTAAATCAAACTCTATTTAAGATAAGCACGGCATACAAAGTAGCTACTTGACTCTTGAATTTAAAAGTGCAGTTATTCAGATACATACTTAAATATACAGAACTGTATCTGGAAAAGATGTTCAATGAGCAATTATATTAGTAAAGAAAATACAACGTGCTCGGGCAGTATGCTGCTTTATTTATTATTATTCTTCAACTAATTTTTACAACTTGCCAAAGTGCATGCTCTGTACTGATGTGATGCCAAACTGAAAGTACAGGTGCACCGATATGTGAAAGAGTATTTCAGCAGCTGAAGAAAAAGCTTATATTCAGAACTGAAGCTGTGTAAATCAATGTCTTCAACCACTTAACTGTGTGCCAGAGGAAGAGAAAACCTCAAAAAGTACTAGACTTACGTTACTGCCCTCTCACAAAAATCCTGAGCTACAAACACATTATTCTGGGTGTAACTTTACCATCAGACAAGCCAAAATATTTCATTTCTAAGGAGCAGGATTTATACTCAGCCCTAAATTTTCCTCCATGTCAGTAAAGCTAATTGCTACTTTGAAAACAGGCATTCTAACGGTCCACTGCCCTAATCTGAGATGGTCGTTAAATCAGTGCAAAATGGGAATAACTGTTAATATTGGAATTTAGTAGCCTTTTAAGCTCATTTTCATCTGGTGTAATGCCAAAATTTGGCATTAATGTGAAAGTTTGGAAAAAAATAATTACACTTATTGGGAATTCCACAACTTTCTACTTGATAAGGGTGTACAGGCAAAAAAAAAGGGTGTGGGGGGGGAAGTTTTAAAGAGGAGTAAGCCTCCTGAGTTTTGCTGCTCATGAGAACTGATCCAGAAACAGATTCAGGTTTTTAGCAGATATGCTGCCAGCTTTTCCCACGGGCAGCAATAGGCAGTGTAAACTCCAAGGCCACATCTGAAACAAACACATTTTATACCTGTGGGAAGCAGGGAGGTTCAGTTTTCCAATGGTCTGAAATAATTAATATCCAGCAGTTGCGCGATACAAGTTGATGTAATATACAGCAGTGCCAGTGGGCACTGTAGCAAAAGGATAACAATAATCCCAACGTCACACTGAGAGATCTGCTACTGTGCAGACTGCAAGGCCTACAACCAACTCGCTCAAAGGTTTTCAGATGCTGACTCAGCTGCCCAAGTACCACTCCTAGGTTAGCAATGAGAAAAAGATGAAACCCTGGAAAATCCAGTACCTTTTAAAGTGCTCTAAGGAGAAAACATTGCCTTTGAAATACATCCGAAAAAGCTCACTGTGTGTTTGGGATTGCAGTAAGTGGTTATTTCAACTCTAACGCTAGTGACATCTCCCAAGGTAGAGAGAGGGCTTATTTGTACAGGGATTTATTGAGGGAAGGATGTTTCCCAGGACAAAGAGCACCATTTCACTGATGAATTTTAATTCTAAAGAGATCTCTACTAGCCTGTTATCTCCCCTTTAGAACTGCATCACTCTTTGTTTGTATGTCAGTTTATAAAAAGCATTGGCTCCATTAGCTTTCAGTTGGACTAAAATCAATAGTTTTTCTCTCAAAGGTAACTCAGAAGAGGAATCAAAAGAGCAGTAAAAGAGTTAATGTTTTGTGTACCTGCTAATTGTCCTTTGGGCAATAAATTAATTAAATAAATAAAACTGGGGGCTTGTAACTCAAGGGATTTACTTTAGGAGAAAAATTGTGTATTTTTTTTTCCAGGCACTAGGAAAATCTGCAAAGTCTGCTACTATTTGTGTTCACAGCACCTAACACACTCATGAAGTGTGATGCTTACTGCAGCTAGTCAGTTATGGCCTGGAAGGAAGCAGTTATTGCTTCTCATGCCTACCACAGGAAAACGCAAGCAGCTCATTCTTCACCTTTTATATTCTGAGAGAGATGCTGTTCCCTTCTGCAGCTACCTTATATATTAGCATTTGACCAATCTTCAATTTAGTGACTATCTAAAACCTGTCTCATATCCTCTCCTAAAACTAACATTTCTCTTTTTTTAACTGCCCAACTCCCAACCGCTAATTGCCATCTTTGCTGAATGTTTTTCTCATATTGTTTCTGAACACTTCAAAATCTTGAGACTTTGGGAGATACACTGTGATTGTGAGAGAGGCTTAGGGTTTTCCTAGAACTCTCTTTTCTCCAATGCACGCTCAACCACAAAGTACAGCTATCCGCTTAGTTACAGGAGTTGTCTTCTGCAAGTCTATACGTTTCTTAGAAGGATACAGGGGAAAATGTGGCCTCCTCTTCATTCAGATGCACGGGCTGAAACTACTGAATCACAGCTGAATGTTCTCATATTTTTAAGTTAGACGAAGGAGACATTGAATGTATTTTAACAGAACACATGTCTGAACAACTTTTCAAACAAGTTAATGACGTTCCACATGACACTATCAACAAATGTTACCTTTTACTTTGAATGCTCTTCGGCTAACACTGTTGTGTAGCAACCCAAAACAGGAACTGCAAAGCTTTATGGGCTTGCAGATGAAGAGCACCCTGACCAACCCATCCAAATTGATATACATCTGGAAATTTGTCTGCTTATTTGCTTCCTTTCCCCTAATACTAAAGTGGCTGTCTAGTCTTAGAGGACACACCCACATTCAAGAAATTTGTTCTCACCTTGCTGTTTATTTCACTATATTTTGCTCTGTTTACTGTGGCTTTGAGTCATCTTTCCAAAGTTCAAGATAGTTTTCCAATGAGGCCCTTCAGAAACTGCTTTGATTCCGGTTTTGGCAGTCAGCTCTCATCACATATTTCATTTGTTACTTTAGACATAAGACCCCATCTAAAACAGTCCAAGAGCAAAGGAGAGGAACAGCCTCCAAATATGGTGAGAGCTAAGCTAGTTTCTGGAGGAATTTAGCACATTGGCATGTGTAAGAATGGGGAGAACTGGAACAAGTTTTAAATAATGCTCTAAATAGACTGTGGTGAAATGTTCAGAACTTAAAACTGCACAGAAAATCCCAAAACAGATAAAAGAATAAAGACCCCACTAGTAAATATAATTCTGTCATGATCAACTCCAGCAATAAAATGCTGCTTCAATTCTTTGCAATCACGTCGGATAAATCAAAGGTTAACTGCAAGTCCTCAACTTAGCATTTGGTTTATAAACCCCAAATATAATCCAGTAAAGTTTATATAATCAAACACTAAGGAGGAGTTTTTTTCCAAAGCAATTATACTGGACAGTTATAAGAATATCAGGAAAAATACTTTTTAGTACCAAAAACTGAATCTTAATTCAGATCACAAAATCCTTTTAATTTGGATTATTTAATTTTCTTCCCCACTGCTGTTGGATATTCCTTTCATTTAGTCTTTCAGCTTAAAATTCACAGTTCCCCAGTACTCTGTATGTGGATTATGAGGAGGCAAATTACAAGAGGTTCTTAAGTGGCACTAATGTTAATTAAGTGAACTGTTACATGTATCGTAGCCAACAATAATCTGTGCATTAACAATAAAGAAATAGTTATTTATACAGTGTAAGAATATGGGAAATTTTATATGTCTGATCCAGGAAACACATAAGCCTGATAGTCACAGTCAGTATACTTCACACACACCAAAGAGTCAAGACTGTATCTCAAAGCACCCATAGTTTTTCCCTTGGTCCATAAGAGTAGTACCTGGCACCTGTTGCAAACCGATTCCTATTCTCTTGTCCTCCAATTTATAAAGAAATAAAGCAAATTTGATGCTAGCCTGTTGGATAAAGGAGTGCCTGAGGCCACACACCCAATTCTAGCTGCAGTACTGTTCATCACAAAGACTTGTGCAATTTTTTAGGAAAAACTTGATTTTCTCAGAGCTCATTTTTAACTTCTACAATACACAAAAGAGTATATCAGATAATTTGGCTCTGTATACTTAGGAAAAGAATAATAATGTGGAATCTCATAATCTTACAATTTAAAACATGTAACTGTGGTAGTGTTCAGTCATAGCTATAAAATACTGGAGCACGTATCTATAAAGAAATTAAAACTACAAATTGCATGAACACTTTAAATTATTTCTTGTTGTACACATTTAACGACTTAGTTTAAAATAGCATGTAAAAACTCCTTAAAAAACAGTGTATTGAAAAATGCTTATCCAAATGCAATTGCTATGCACTTTCTTTTTTTTAAATGGCATTTTGCATTTTGTGATTCAACGTTCCTCAGAAATAAGTACCAAGTAATCTACAATTAGCAAAATATAAGCATATTTAAGCTATGAATTAGAAATTAATGAAATAAGCTGCTTTAATGAGGGAAACATTTTATTAGAAAATACTCCTAGCTGGAGAGTCAGCAGCTGCTTTTAAAGGATGTCATTAAGCTGCTATTACGTCGACAAAGCTCCATCCATCCTCAAAAGAGGTAGATTTTCTTAATGCATTGTAGAAGACCTTGGCAAATGACATCATATTCATTAAATTTTACTGGAGACCCTTCTTGTCTCCCATAAAGATGTCCCAGGAAGTCAATTTTCAAGGAATCCATAATGTAAGCAGCAAGTTATCGGAGAAGGAGACAGACATCACCTAAGAAGGCCATGAATGAGTCATTTAGAGAAGGAGGTGATGTGACACATTTTGGTGGTTTATTTGTTAAGCGTCCACAAGACTCTGAGACAGACACCTCCTTCAAGTAACAAGAGGGGATCTGGCCAGCCATGTGCTGCATACACCAAATTTCCTCAAGACACTTTCTAACTCTCCTAGGAAAGTGGTTTGTTTAATCCCTAAAGTTAATGCTAGCATCAGAGGGACTGAAAAAGCAGGGGTGACAACTGGCTAAAGCACTGTGCTTCTGCCTGACACCTGCTTCACACCTGACACCTTGGGAATGAATCCTTATCTTAAACTCCCACCCTGACACTGATTTTGCTAGTGAAGAATGCTGTGTCAACTCTTCCTATTACAAAAAAATACCAAACCACCCAAGTTGGCATGTGCTGGGCTAATAGATCCCTTAAAATCTGAATCCTAGTCCTATTAACTTTTTGTCGTTGAGTTTTGTGAACCCCAGGAGTGGAACCCCCCCCTTGCTGCTTCTACTCATTCCCTCTATGTCACACAGCAGATACTGTTAAGGTTGAAACAAAAGACCAACCCATAAAGTTTCCCTGCTTTTTAATGTTTAGCTTCCTTTAAACGTTGCATGTCCCCAAAACCTTTTTAAGCTGCTTACTTTTAAAGTACAAACACATCAGTATTTAGCCACAGAGGGCACCTTTCCATCCTAAACCACCATCCATTTATCAAAGACTGATCTACATTGCTAGATGCTGTAAAAAACACACTGTAAATACATTGCAATAATCTCCATGTAATAACCATCGGCTTCCAGCATTGATATACTGATATTTATATAAACATTACACAGACAATGCCACACTGTTTCCAAATTGGGCTGTACATAGTGTGGTAGCTTTCTATCTTCATTACTTAGTAAGTAATACAGACAAGAGAAAACAACTTCCTTCAGCAAACAGTCTTATTCCTATCTCTCATAAAATGGCACTATTACAAAATAATCCAACAAAATAATCCAACATTTCATTTATTAATGCAGACTAAGAGACAGGATTTGTTTTTCATCATCATTATTTATAGCTTTACTAACGTGCCCAGTATTACACAAAAGGGCAACGTAGCCCAAGTGAGCTGCAGCCAGAGCTTGCACAACACTCCCATAAAAGCAAATTAAAGAGCTTCAAATACAGAAATGAAATCCTGATTTTTAGTCCGTATGGTTCCATCAAGAATTAACTTTAATAAATGTAACTGCAGAGAGAATTGTCCTTAACGATCCTTCTAGTTTACATCTAAATATTTCCATAGTTCTTTAATTGCTAAACTCTATTCAAAATATCCTTGAAAACCTTATTAGAGGGTTGAGATGTTAAATAATAAAAACTCAAAAGCCAACTCCATGCTGGGAAAACTGGAAGCTATTTAATCATGCTGGGCTCTGACACTGCCAATAGAATTACGGTTGCTATCAACTAACAAACATTACACCTCTGAGGTAGGGAAATTGCTCCATTTTCAAATGGGCATAGGAACCGAGATGAGCTACCAGATGGGAATTACAGGTGGAATCTGGTATTTATATGCAGCACAGTACCTTTAGAAACCCGCCTTCATCCTCTGTCCTCATTCCTCATCTACTCACCCAATGGGACAGTTGCAAAGTCATTGAGACCTGGGGTGAAGCAAATGATGGAACCCTGCATAACAGAGCATGTGTAAGTGCATGTACATCTCAAAGATTGGCTGTGATTTCCCGTAACTGCCACGTTACCCGGACACCTCAAAGGGAAGAACCCTTTCTACACCGTGCATGTCCATAGTTGTATGACAAAGGACCTAGTCAGGGAGCAAGCTAACTGCAAGGAAGGGAATTGCATTCCAGCGAAATTCAAGCCTTCAAGTAACTGGGTGAACTACTCACAATGTTCTTCTCCTGAGCCTGAACCACCCTTCGTATCTCCTTAGCATCCAGAAAACCTACTACTGTCAAGGGACAGACTTTTCTTCTTTGCTGCTTCAAGGAAGAGGAAAAGAAGACAGGCAAAAGCATGGAGTTTTTTTCTGATAAAAGTATCTGGAAAAACTTGGGGGAGCCCTGGAAAAAATTCCTATAGGGCATGGAGAAGTGGAAAATTGTTGCTGTTTTCTGCCATTCTGGCTGGGTTTTATTCTGTCAAGCATGAAGAGAAATATGCATCACGTTTTCCATATCAAAATTCGCACGGTGTTTGTTCTCATGTTAAATGCAGGTCTGCCCTGCGGTGCCAAAGATCTCCTAGTAATGTTTACACAACTACAGAATCAGAGGAATGATGCATTTAAAGGGGCTGCAGCTGTCATATAAAAAGAGACGTACATATTAGCAACATATAAGAGCATGTCATTTTTTTTTCACCAATTGTAAGTTTTGGACACTACTGAAGAGATTTCCCGTAAGGGCTGCCCTGCAAACAGCCAGGATATTCATTTAGAGCTGTCCTTAAGGAAATACATCTCTCTGTGGTCTGAGTCTTAACAGCACAGTTCTTGCCAACACATACTTACGTGGAGCTTAGGAGTTACATGCTTCGAATAACACAAATTAATATCACAATTCAAGAAATGCTGTGGTAGTGCATTGTGGTGCTTTATTAGTGTTAGACATGCAATATTTATTTAATGAACAGAAATCAAAAATATTAAGATAATTTAACCAAATTAAAGGAGTTGAAGCTGCAAGAATGAAACAAAAATGAAGTTTTTTCATGCATTCTAAGTTTATAAATCTCACATGTGCATATAGTTGTGATTCTGTACCATTATTAAATGTAGACAAACTACCATTAATTGCACGAGATGAAATCAACCCTTAAGTTATACATAATGCTCAGATCTTTTACAGACTTCCTATGTAACCTGGATCTTCAGCTTTTTATAGTACATCATAATACAAGACATCTGGAAGCTTCTAAAATGAATAGGAATGGCTCTACCACTTGCAACATACAGTGGCTTCTTCAATGTACAAATTATGAAAGATAAAGTAAATGCCCACGATGTTTTCAGAGACCATGACTTTTTCAACAGAAACAAATCTCCAAACCCTTCATAAACAGATTAAAGTGCTACCTATTGCATAAATTGCTACCTATTGCATATTAAACACTTCCAGTGACTGTATCTATATTTAGAAGCTATAAATCCCTGAAAATAGGGTTTCATCCCAAAAGTGCTGACAGACCCTTAAATCTAGCATCATCAACCACAGCAGCACTATAATCCTTCACCAGGTACTTCAAGGAGAGGAAGTTAGTCAACATGCTTTAAATATCACCATTTTAAAAGCCCACAGCTAACACCTCTATCATACCTACAACAGTAATAGATACATGAAAAGCAAAAAAGCGTGAGCTTATTTATATAGGATAATTTTTCTTTAAATCTGGAAGTGGAAATAAACCTCCAGTGCAGCAGTAAACATATTAAGACAGCAGTTCTGTTTAAGATGCATCTAAGAAAGGGCATCCTGTACAGAAAGAAATGCAGACTGGTACCTAATGACCACGATTTTCATTAGGTCCCCAAATATTGAAACCTTTCTAAATGCAAGGCAACATTTTCACAGCTGGAAAATTACAAATAGTTTTTGATACAGAGCCAACAGTAATAAATGTAGTTATGTATAATCTAGGAAGAATGCTACATTCATTAGTAGGTGGAAAACCAAGATAAATGTAAAATACAGCAGCAAGAGGTAACATACATAAATACTAAACATCCTTCTGGAATGGCATAAAGTTTAAATTTGTTACTTACAACATTAAAGTATGGCCTTGATATTTGTTCTTTAAAGTAAGTAAAGTACATGGCTATGAGCAGAGGTGGTTCAAAGGATAATTTCAAAGTATAATGTGTGCATAGATGAACTCTTATGCTAATTTTTGAGATTAAAAAAAAAAAAAAAATCAAAATAATGTGGAGATGTCCAAAGTTTTCATCCCTACATTTTAAAGGGCAAGTAAGACTGACCATAAGTGGCAAGCTATTATGATTTTAAAATGATATGCAAGAAAGTTTACAATTTTATCCTATGTGAGAAACAGAACTTCCTTTATTTTCAATTAATCTGTATGAAATGTTTTCAGTCAAAAGCTGCATCGTTCAACAAATGCATGTGGGGTGAAGATGCTTTTCAAAAATAATGTCAAAATACAGAAAAATGTTGAAATTTTCTTTATAAGCAGAAATTTCTTTCCAGAGCTGCTTCAAGAGCAGCCTATTATATCTTTAGCTATAAGAACTCTATAAAAATATTTTCACAGCTGTAAATGTCCCATTCCATCTCTTATAAACTTTACCTTTTCCTAAATTGCATCTGTCGTTCTCTCCTCTTTCTTGACAAACTGTTAGAAACAAAAGGTGCTTTTATTCACTTACAGATCAGATAAAGACTAGATAGCACATTCAAAGCTTCACTAAATTTCTTCACTAATGCACAAAAATTGATCTTTTCGCTACCTTTAATCTGCTTATCGTTCTTGGTATGCAAATATGTCAAATGATCTGCTTTTAGTCAATTATGCAGTTTGATATTCTACATTTACATTCTAAAAGAAGTGATTTCAGAGGTGCTAAATATAGTAGAGTTTCATTTTAATAATTATAAGTTGACTTGCAAGTGAAAAGTCATTGGAGCATATTCTCTGGTTAGTTTACTTGTTAAACCCCATTGGTGTGTGTGATTTAATCATTGTAGATACTACAGATGGTCTCATACAAGTTAGTTTGAAAATGACTGTGGAATTCAAAATAATTGGACAACACTTCCCCATTAACAAAATGAGAAAACCACTTGCTTAGCTCAGACGTTTGAAAATGTTTAGAACTTCTACGGAAATACTGAGTACCTGAAATACATCTTGGTGTAATTAGGAAAGTAAAATCTAATTGAGTGCAAAACCTATCTTCCAACAGCAAACGTACCATAGCTTAGTACATAACCTTTGGCACTTCAAATATATTACAACAAATTTACAGTCATTTAGATCTTAGAGTGGGTTAAAAGAACATTCATGTGATTTATGAGGTACCGAACTTGATAAATCCTTAGGTTGCCAGAAGAAAGACTACCTGATGAACTGGACTTGCTTCTGTGCCACAAACATCTAAATGCAGAGCACTGCAATTAGGAGTAGGGCTTGAATCACTCAGGCTCCATCCAGGAACAATGATCCCAATGGTGGGTTGGGAACACTCCTATTACATACACAGGGACATAGCACTAGGGGGATAGGAGATAGCTGATTAAAAAAAAAAAAAAAAAAAAGTGAAGAAAAAAGAAAGAAAGAAGTAAAGAAGATAAATCCGAAAATAAGTAAAGGAAATCTAAGAACTGTACAATGAAGCATTTTTTTCTAACAAGAGTAATTCTGTGCTGTCATACAATATTAATATCATCAAAAGCATTGAGATAGTAGAACTTTTTCAACTTCTCCAAATTATAATTATCAAGGTATTACTAATTTTTGCAGTTTTAAAAAAGGAAACATATTTAGATCTTCTACAACAACAATAAAATTGGAATTTAATGTCAAGGGGTTTTTTTCCTCCTCAGCAACAGCCATTGCATGGTGCTGTAAAAAAAAAAACCAAACAAAACGAAACAACACTTCAGGTGTAGAAAAAGAGGAGGAAGAGAAGACAGTTTTCTTAAATCCAAATCTAAAATACTATCTGTACTTTTTTTGACTAGCATCTTACTGTTTCACAGCAACAGACAATCTGAGACTCTTACGAAGGAAATTAAAATGAGAATCTATTTATGTTAATATTGTGAGGGTTCTTCTCCCACAGTATTTTCCCATTGTACATTCATCTCTATGTTTTGCCAATTTATTGAGTAACGAATACCTTCTCCACATATCATTTTATAAACAGTTATTAAATGATCAGGAAAACATTTACTACATTCTTCTTTCATTTGCCTTAATGAAAACTGACTTTAAGAAGTACTTAGAAGGAACACATCTTTTTTAAATGAAAAGCTTTTCTAAGTGTGTGTTTAAGCAACATAGCCTATTGTTAAAGGCATATACTTCATTGTCATAAGATTAAAAAAAACCCTAAGACATTATATATATCATGTAAAACTCAACCTTAAATTGAGTCAGTCCTATATTTTTTGAATTATCATGTCTATTTTAGTCAGTTTGTTCTCTTCTCCTACATTTTTACTGTAGATTTCAACTGAACAAAGTATTCATATCTTTATTCCATACTTTTCTCCAGTCCTACCTCCAAGTATTAACACTGCTCAGAGTAGCTTAACATATAAAAAGGCATGCAATAACTTCATATAAAAAGATCCTCAAAACAACCTTATGTCATGAGCTCAGTACCGAAGTTCAATCGTTATACACAAAATTCAGCATTTAAGTGTAAAATAACTGATTCCAGCATGTGCCATGACTGAAATGGCATGGTATTTTTCACATTGGTATACAAAAAGCACATTGTATAGAATACAGCATTTACTCTGCAAAGATTGTGCATCACTGTTTTCCTCTAATACGTGTAGAACGAACTACATTCCGTTGCAACAAATCACAGTAAGGTTTAGTAAAGCATACTACACTGGCTTGAAAACAGTGGTCTTGATGGCATGCTGTAGTATCAGAATTGCTATATTTGCATAATACCAATAATCACTCAAGAAAACATTCGTAACAGCGCAGGCTTCCCAGGTGAAACTGCCACATGGTGAACATGAAGCTATTATATAAACAGCACGGACATATTTAACCTGTATTATTAACTCTACCAGAAGTATTCTGTACCTAAAGGTGTTTTCAAAAAGAAAAAAAAAAAAAAAAATTTAGGTCATCTAACAGAATATTACTTTTGGCAGTCCCTGCTAGTGTTTGGAGTAAAAAACAAATGAAAAAACCCCATGTCATTGTCCCATCCTCCCCCAATTCCTGGAATTCCTTAAGTGAAGAGGAATCAAAAGTCAAAATGTTAAAAGTGATTTCCTTCCACTACAGTACCATCAAGTATCACTATCTTAGCTTTTGGAAAATTTGCCAGCTTTTCGAGAAGGTTCATATGGCACTCTGAGAATACTTGGTGTTTCTTCCATTACTCGCACAAGGAGATTATCAATGTAATCCTCAAGTTCACGAATATGGGTGTCCTTCTTCTTAAGTTGTTCTTTATGTTTCACCAGCTCCTGCAAAACCTCTTCATAAGTAAGGTTACGGTATCCTGCAGTGGCGTCAAAAGGATTTCCTTCCTACAGATAAGGTTAAAAGAAATGACAGATTTGATTAAACAGTTCAGTGTTCTGAATACATTGATGGGTTATGGGTTATACGCCTCGTGCACCTCTTAACAAAAGCAACTTCTCTTAGACAATAAACCTCCACTTGCTCTAGAGCTTTTCACCTTAATACCCCCCCACAACCCCAGCAGACAACTGGAGAGAGATTGCCCAGTTTGAGGTAAGTTTCCCATATTGTCATCTCATAAAAATAATAATACTGCTCTCGGTGAGATGTGTACACAGTTAATGGCCAGATGAGCAGTAACCACAAGAACAGTCAGCAGGTCCATTTTTGGAAACCAGCTGTGTGGTGATCTTATAGAAGAACAAGAGAAAGAGCCCTAAGAATTCAAGTCCAGTTGTAACGTTCCAGAATTCTCGGCTTTTGTGTTATCATAGCAAAACATTTTCTTAGCTCTAAATGACATCAGCCCTCATCTGTCTTTCCTATTCTTAGTCATTAGTGGTTCTCCAGGCCTTGGTCTCTGAATCACACAACAAAACTTTCGATTTTAAATTTCAGGTGAAGCTAAAAGGCTGCATCTTATATGCACCAGAGCACTTAAGACAGAAATGTGTATACTAAAAGATCTTTCTTGCTTTAAAACAGAAGAAGCCCAGAATTAAGCATCAGGGAAAACAGAATTGTTTCTGGTTTTTGATTTCTGACAACTCAGTACCTGCAGGTACTACCAGAGATGGATGTATGAGTCCCCCTAACTAATGGCAACATGAGGTCCAAAACTATAAACTTGAATGTCTTATTCTGTATCAAGAAGAATTAGTTTTGGCCTTAAGAAACCTTGAAATGTAGAACTAAGAAAAAGATTGTGAGAGTTGGTTTACAAATGTAAAGTGTTAGACATGCTAAGCAGTAACTTTTACATGATTCATAAATGACATTTAAAAGATCTGGAACATCTAATTAAGCAACATAATCTACCATCTCCAATCCTGCACCTCTAATAGAGCAGAAGAACACAAGATCGCTTTTGTGTACAGTAGAAACCTGCTATTAAAAATGATAAAGCTTGCACAGCTAGGAAGCCCACCACACAATAACATCATATTCATGTCTCTGCCGTGCTCATTCCTTTTCTTGCCCTACAGCTCCATATTTGCACATTGGCATATGTCGAATCATTAAAATACGCAGGTGGCCAAAGTTTTCAAATAAACCTAATTAAAAGTGATGGTGCACTGCAAATAGGCTGAAGTATGACAGATCAATCAACCTCTCTCCATCAATTATATTCTACCAGTAGCTCTTGAAAATAGGGGCTTTTAAGGGTTTCTCACTACTTTTGAGATATTTAATGTCACGTTTATGTACGTGTATTCAGTATTTTAAACTTAACAAGTTACAGGATTGTAAGAGACCAGTAACTCCCAGTTTACTAAAATGGCTAACTTGAAATTTTTAAATGGGTTACTAACTGACTTCCAACAAAGAGAGAAGAGAAAATAACTTCACTTAGTGGTCATTATAATTTTAGCACATTTTCTTCTACAAGAAGTTAAGCAGAATTTTTTCTTTATGGTACTAAATTTTTCTACATATTGGAACAGACACTATGAACACTTCCATGTCTAAAATATAAGGTTAGTCTCATTTTCTGATTTGGCAAAGGACCAAGAATTAAGATGCAATGATGTCGTTAATTACTTTATAAATTTAATGGAAAATGAGGTGTAACAAATATGCTTTAAAGAGGTTTTTTCATATACATGCTCCACATACATCTTTGAGAGGAATAATCTATCACATCAATTACAGAATAAAATTCTACTTAATGGGTGTTAGTACTTAGAAATAAATATAATTTAGAAGATTTTAAATGTTCCGTTCAAGCAAATAAGTGATATTTAAATGTATGAGGAACAACTACTATATCTTTACAAAAAAAGATACTACAATTTTAATACAAATCATTAATCTTAAAATGAATTATTAAGAGAAAATATTCTAAATAGCAAGCTATGCAAAGAGCAACTGTCTCGGCTACAAAATACAACTGGGGTACACACTGACAGCCAGAGGAAATGGAATTAGAGAAAATGAAGGTCTGGCAATCTCTGATCATCTCTTCATTGTTCTAATGAGGAATTCTGCTCTGGGAATATCATCTAGTCTACTTTCACATCTTTTGTCCTACTTACTTCATCTTCTTTTCAGTTCTTAATTAGGCCTTAAAGAGCTCATGCTGCCCTTTCAACTGGCTACTGCTCCCATTTAAACACTGCTTTCAGAGACAGGTGTTGGCACCAGAGTAGAAGACGTACAAACATAATTACTAAATGTGATGCACAAGGAAGAAATATTACAACTTGGTGAAGGCTATTATAGCAGAACCTAATAATAAATGACTTCAAACACCTTTGAAAGAAATCTTGAATATTTAAAAAAAAAAAAAAATCAAATGGTTTAATTCAAAACTATGGTTGATAGATAGTTTCTTCTCCTCCTAATTTGTGTTTTGAATTAAATGAGCACCACCTCATAATCCTACAACTGACATTTAGGATAGCTGGTATTCCAGAAGAAAAATTATCAAGGATTTCTTTTATCACCTTTAAATCCTTTAAATAAAACAATGCACATCTTATTTCTTAAAAGAATTAAACTGATGCCTTTACCAGCAATAAATGACATGATTTGCAGTAGTACATTTGCAAGCACATAGAAACTGTAATTATGGTTACTTTACAGACAATAGCTGCGAAGTTAAATCAATTTTTTTGATGTCGCTTTTTGTCAGAGATTAAGTAACCGCCTGGTAGAATTCAGTTACTATCTGATCAAAGGCAGCCTTCATATAGTCTGACATCTCCCACCAGTTACTTACACAATAAAAACTTGGGCATGTAGAATAACATCAAATGTTATTACAAATCATTTACATAAACCAGCAAAAAACAAACAGTATGAAGTCACATTTGCTTGTGAAACTTGTTTTCTATACGAAGACTGAAAACAAACCCACTCTTGAAGATTTTTATCTATTCACAGAACAAATTCTAGTAAGACCACATTATCCTTCAAAGACACTGCATAAGAAACTTACAGGGTTTTTTTTTTGGTCTTTTCTTAGTACACGATTTATTTCAGGTACTTTTAGAGCAAAAAGAATATTTTGAATAATAACTTCTAGCATTTCTAGGTTTAGTGTTTTCTGAGAGTCTGTTAATTTATTATTAATTCTATCATACATCAGTTCATTACTTCTGTTTTGATTTGCCAGCTGTCCTCAAGTCTCTGGCTATAGCGAAAGGAAACCCCTGTTAGGACAACTAATACATCACTGTCTAATGCAGGGTTCCTCACCTGACTAATACTTTCCTAGAGTCATCTGGAATACCCCAAAGCAACAGTTTTCTTCTTACTCTCTGTGCAAAGATATAATTTTTCTCTTATTTACATCTTCATGCCAGAATCACACTGCATATTGAGTGTAAAATTCTCCTTTATTTCCCAATTTATATTGAGCCTGTAATTTTCAAATTAGATTTTCTGGGTATGTCAAAAGAAAAAAAAAAACAACCCAACATTTCCTTTGAAGAGGTTAAGCAAAAATAATAGTTTATGTTGTGTCAAATACCCGTTAGTTGGCATTTAGTGATGGCTTTCCCATAACACTTCATAACTCACCATTGTTTTCCTGAGGTCCTCAATGCCAGAAGGATTCATATTAAAACTGTAAGAAAAAACAAACCCCCAAATATTAGCAGTGCATACTTATCTGACCAAAACATCTGAAGGCATTACTCAACCAGGTATATAGCTATAAAATATTTAATATGATTTATTTTCTTGATTTGTTGAACTTAGGAAAAGTAGGAAAATATTCAAAGTTAATGGAAATTTTTATATATTCTTTGTTCACAATTTGTTGTATTTGTCATATTCTTTTTCTCACAAAATTTGAATAACTAGTTATGAACTGTAAGAAAGGATATTGCAGCTAAAGTTTCCCTAGGTCTTCTCTTACCTCTAAACACCTTGAGCTTCTAAGAGATACTTTAAACAAAGTATTCTGGAAATAGGTCCCTGGGATGAGAATGTTAAAAAACAACAAACCCCTTCAGACCAACATGTATTCCCAGCTTTTGTGGCAGCTGTGAGAGGAGAAAGGTCTTTTAGAAATTCCAGTGAGATTAACAGAGTCAGAGCTGAAAAGCTATCTTCTGTCAGCAATTTTTGTTTCATACTTAAAATTGAGTAAATAATCTCTTCTTTTATAAACTTAGTGATTATCCCACATATCCAAAAAGCAAAGCTATTTCATGATGTTGCTGTGTTGAAATTTTTTTCTCTTCCTCAACTGCCCAAGTGCAGTTGATATTGATAAATGCAGCCATGGTGTCAGGCCTAAGAAACAGTCCACTGATCTCCAAGGTTGATGAAATTATTAGCAAATATATTTAAAAAAAAAAATCAGTGCTGCTATGTTCTTATGTACTTGCTACAGCAAGCTTGGAGAGAAGACTAACTCTCTGACATTGTGTTCAGAATTTGGATATAGTTCACAAATAGTGTTTAGTTAGACTGCATGTCCTGGCTGTCAAGGGTAATGTTTGTTGACTGATATTAATACAGCAAGTCACAAAAAATACATTTACAGATTATTTTTCTATTTTAAAGGTAGCTTCAAGTAAGAAATGTGTATTTTGTGACTGCTCATCACTCTGTTATCTGAATTTGTAAGATGTATAATTCATGGTGGGAAAGTGGAAGCAACATAATTTAGAAAGCAGGTAAAATGTAAAACAACTTTTTTCTGTCAAAAAAAAATATTTACATTAAAACTAATTTTTTTGTACATTACATTTTTTTTATTCTGTACATTGTCTTTCATTTCCAAAGTACGCAGTCTTTTGCTCATCCAGAAGTGCCATGAACCATCTGCTGGACTGTGGTTATTAGATAAAGATTGGATTACACCAAGAGTCCCAATGAGAAATCAAGAGGTGTCTGACAAATCAAGTCCTGGCTAATTCCCATTATACCTGTCTGTAACAGTGATCCGCAGCAGCCTGCCTAGTTTGCTGGAGACCACTTTTGAATGAGGGGCCTCTTTCATCGGGTATTGTCTAAAAAGCTAAAGGCAGGAACCCTCCCTCGCAGCCCGCCTTTTAGTTTCACACTGATGTGTCAAACACATGATGAACTTGCTTCATTCATGGCTGCCTTTTGTGATCCGAGTACAAAAAAAAAATGAGTTAACTGAACTGGATTGAATTAGCTTGGTGAAAACCAAGAATGTCTCTATTTAACGAAGTGTGGCGTTAATTTGGGATATCTTTCTTTCGGGACTGTTTCCTCATGTTAGACAAGATACAGAATAATGTGGCCTGACTGCTCAACTGAGCGACTTTCTGAAAGGTTAAAAAAGCAAGATCTTTCACTGCCTTGAATGACTTTACAGTTTCTGTGAAATAAGTTCTAGGACTCTTTTTCGTAGCAGCAGCTTAAAAGCGGAGGGGGCAGGGAAGAAAAGCAAAAAAAAGGAGAAAAGCAGCAGTTCTGACTAGGGAAAGTTACATTTGAAAATTGGAAATATAAATCACTAGCAATATGGACTAATTTTAATTTTTAGCTAGAAAAGCTGCAAACATTTCTGCAATACCGTGGACATTGTAGCTGCAATTAGAAAGGCGCACATCTGCGTATTTCACATGGAGCAATCTGAATACACTCGCAAAAAATGTAAAACTATTAAACGAAATATTCCCCAATAAAACCCCAAACCTCATGAAATCTCTTACTCATATTTTAAAGAGATATGTGGAAAATATACTGCTTCTCAAGGAAGAAACAGGTGCTGAGATTGCATATAGCACTTTTTGTCTCCTAGGTAAGGTGGGAGCTCTGTGGCCTCGCTGAGCCCCCCAGGGTTTCCTGCCAGCGCTTCCAGCCCGAGGTGAGCGTGAGCAGATGCAGGCTCTCACTGCTGAACACATAACTCACTGTCTGAGGATCATGTAATACCTCAAAAGAAAATACTGTAAAATTATGGGGGAGTTACATGGTTGGTGTATTGAAATTCATGTGAGCATTTATTTTTTAAATTGAAATTTCATCACAATGGTTCACTCCTAAAGTTCCCCTCTCACTTGATTACTGGGAACACCTTACAGAAAATATGCCTCTAGGACTACAGCCCCCACGCTGCACAACCATCATAATCCTCCTTTGAGCAGCCATTTTCCTGACTTCCTAAGAGCATTTTGAAATCATTGATCTAAGCAGCAATAAAAAATAATGTCATTTTTGACTCTGTTACAATCACAGCTCATAGGGATAGTGCTAGTTACAGTCCTGTCTCTCTTCTTTCCCCAGGGTTTGATAAATTGGCAGGGGAACTTTTGTTATGGAAGCTCAAATAAATATGTTCACAGCTTGGGGAAAAAAAAAAGGTTTGGTTTTGGTTTTGGGGTTTGAATGTAGCTTACTGTGAACAGTGATTGTAAAAAAGCGGCATTGTGGGATTCTTTAATTATTGCTTCTCAGTTATGCCCAAACTCCATTTGTTCAGTTTACAAGTAAAAAGATGTTTCTTCTCTAACAAATGGACTTTCTGCCAACTCATTGAGAACCGCGTTTCTCTGGCTCATTGTCATTATCACTGTGAATAACTCCCACGTGATGTTGTATCCGAGTGTAACACCTCCCCACTGGACGTACCTCCCAACCTACACAAACAGGCTTGAATACTCCTCTTTCTGTTCACTGAAAAGACCTCATCTAGATCCTTGCTCCTGTGCCCTTCATCATCTCAAGGAATCATTTTCTACCCCTTCCACTTACGCAGACAAGGCAAGAAGCCCTCCTCTCCATGACTGTGGAGTCTCTGTGTGACTCGAGGTCACGCCCCATGTCCTATAATGACGTTTAACAGCTTGTCTCTTACAACGAATAAACTTCTGTTCACTCCAATCACCTTCAAGATGGTTAGGAACCGGTAAAAATGAGGTAAATCACACAAAAACATGATCATTTCACTGCTTGGGAAATAACCCTTTGGTTTTTTTTTTTTACTGAATAGTAAAGTTTTTTTGAATTTTTGAGGTTTTATTAGCTTGGATTTCAATTTTGGGTCATCTAAGATGGGCGCTCTTTCCTATCACCATTTTGCTGGGGGAAGAAGTGATGAGAAATAAAAATAGTATAAGCTAATAATGAAGACAGACACACCATAATGCTGATTTGACTGAGTGTTTTCAATGACCACTGCATAATCATAACAAGCGTATTATTATATACTTTCCTGTTATTTTCCCTATTTAAATACATTTCATTAGACCTACATGAAACTTACCTTTTTTTTCATAGCACCTACTTTTTATGAGGTAGTTAAATACTTACATTGCCTTATGATTATTTGTAGTTTTAGAGACTTCAGCACAGTGGTGTTGAATTTAGGATGTATCACAAGCTCAAGTTTATGACTGGAGCTTGTAATTTTGTCTTTTGAAGTGTAATGGTAGTTAAAAATTCAAACATTAGGTCTAGTGGCTGCTTAAATATTTAGCTTCTAAATGCCCAGAGATTAAAACAATGTTTAAAAAAAAAAAACTTTCCTGTAACTGATTTAAACATTTTAGTGCCTGAACCATTTACTCTGACAACATAATGAATGAGAATCAGACTCCTAAATTATGCTGTATGGAAAGCATATTTTCTTAAGGAGCAAAAGTTTTTTACTTATCTTTTGCTATTCATATTAGTTATATGATTGCTGTACTGTATATTATTAGAAATTAAAACTCAGCTAATTACAGTAATCTTTACTACTCAAAATATTGAAATTTTCTGTTAACTTGACAACCTGTAAAATATCCGTTGTACCATAAGTTCAGTGTGAGCTTTCAGGCTTTTTCCTTTAAAATGGAATGTTTATATACAGGTAAAAAGCAAAGCTCTACTATGTTAATTTTCCATTAGAGTTAAAATATTATTCCTATTTCTCAGTGCTTGGACTGATTCTTATTACAGTGCTTACGCATTTTTTCTTTGGATTCTCACAATACATATAAAAACCTTGAAATATTAGGATGCAATTTAAATTATTACCAATGTACTAGGAAAAACAAAAGAAATGAATAAAATCAGATACAGTTAATGAAATTCAGAACCTTAGCTTTCCATAGAATATTATTAGCCTGCTGTGCCTGGCAATGCAGACATCACTTTATACTCTGAGAAGGAATGACTGTCATGTCTGGCAGCTGAGCAAGTATGGAGTAAGCATATTACTCCCAATCATTTCCCAATCAGATTCTGGGGAACATCACTTAAGACAACTCACTATATAAATTGTCTTGCTGTCAAGCCATGCTCCAAGGCGTTCTGGAGTTTGTGTAACCCCAGGAGGACATGAAAAGTGTATCAGGTTTTGTTTCTATCACTCCATTTTCTGAATATTACTATGAAGTCTCATGCCAAGAGTTAAGAAACTGGACCAAACCCCTTGAACTTTGAATGTAAGACACTTTTCTTGCAAATCATTTGTTCTTAAGCTACATATTATTTACATAGACTCCTTTGAAAATGGTCTGTTCAGGTGTGCTGAATGTTTCCTCATTTATTAATAAACAAACTAGGTGTAACTACTCTTTTGGTTTGGTTTAGTTTTGGTGTTTTTTTGGGTAGGTTTTTTTGTGGGTTTGCTTTTTTAGTTAGTTTGGTTTTTTGTTGGTTGATTGGTTGTGTTTTTTTGGTTGGTAGTTTTTTTTTAATGTTTGGCTTTTTTAAGAAAATGGAACAGGCAGTGCATTCCCCCCTGGGATAGATAATATGCCTTGTGCATCCACTCAAAAAAGATTTCAGATGCCTTACTGTGCATCGACAAGACCGTGAAAGCTTGAAAAAAGTCTCATCATGCAGCAGCAGAATGAACTTTCACAACAATGTTCCTGACACAGAAAACTAATTAGGAATGATTACTGGCAAAGAGTCTGCAAAACTCAAGATAAATACTAAGTATTTCTACAATATCTCTCTAGTAATTGACTGATCCAAACCACCCTAATAATATCCCAAACACTGTGACCATTGCTTTGTAGTAGCTTTGCAAAAGATTTCAGTTTTCTCTCATCACACACAATGATCTTTCTAAATCGGATGATAACAGTCCTGGCAGGACAGACTAAGAATCTTTCTCTCATGTACCAGAAATGTATTTGTTTTGCTGAAATAATGCTCTAATGACAACTTTACCACACTAAAATAAGAAGTATTAGCAGTCTATAGTATAATTAATGCACTGTCATAATCTTAATCATAATATTCTACCAAGACTATAGATAGTCACAGTTGACTGGAGATAAGTCTAGTCAAATTTCAGTAGAGAACTGAAATACAAATCCTTTCATTTCAAGAAGGGCAATGCAGAAGTACTGTTCTTAAAATCAGACATGTTAACACTGACAGAGGAAACACAATTCTGAAAATAGCACAGTTCACCTGATGTCGTTTTTTGACTAACAGAGAAATAAATACACGTAAAAATGTCAGCAAAGACTTTATCACTCTAGCAAGCACAGTAATAAACTTGGTAGAGATTAAAGTTTCTAAACTGGGCATGCAAAAAATTAAAATAGTAAATTGTATTGTACACGGGAAGAGGATGATCTACTCGGTAAAGAAACGTGCAGACATTGCAACCTTTTGCTCTGATCAGGTTTGTTGCAACGGAGCTGTGGCTAGTAACCATATGCTTCTGGCACATCATAGGTAACAGGTGAGATTGAGACCATTTAACAGTCACTTGTGTTGGATGATGAAGAAGTTATTGCATTAATAACTTATCTTCACTGTGGTTTCAGCTAACAGGTTTTACTTTGCCGCTGCAGCTGACTGGAGCCAGGCACCTGCTGTACTATCATTGCTCAACCAACAAGCAGTAACCTAGAAAGTCAGAGCAACTCCATGATGTTGTAAGAGCTTCTCCAACTAGTTAACCATTGCACGTACATAATTCCAGTATTTGCTGAAATGTAGCAGGCATCAGCTGTTCTTTGGACAGCAACCTAATGTGATCTGAACATCAGAAGCCTCGTGTTTTCATGGCACCTTGCTTGTTTTTTTTCCAAATCTAGTAATGAACACATCAAAATGCAGAGACATCACTTATTTCAAACAGTGCATCCACTGGGAAAGGTGGGACTGCAGGTACCAATCTGTTTGGAGCAGGCAACACTGGAGAGGCTGGGGCTGGCAGCTCTGATGGCTGCCTGTGATGACAGTGCAGGGGAGAGAGGCTGATGAAAATAACCACATTTGGAAATGACAGACAAAGCAGAAAGATGGAAGAGAGGAGAGTTTAAGAGTTGGGCTGGGTTTTTTTCTGAGTTGCAACTTTTAAAAAAGATTGAAGCAGTAAAAGAACATAGAACTAAATTTACATACTATTTTTGTATTTTATGCTCCAATTGACCAGTAACTGTTACAAATATCAGCATTATTCATAAGTGGTACAGAGAATCCTAGTAAGACACATGTTTCTTTCTCCTCCACTCTTCCATCTCCCACATTGCTTAGAATGTACCATACTTATTGCCAGAACTTGAGATGAAGTTCAACCAGTATGTAGGCAGAAGCTTTATCTTCTCTAACTGTAGCAACACTTCACTGAAGTGCTACATCAAGAAGCTTTTTTAAGCATCTCTCTCTCTCTATATATATATATACACACAGACATACATTGTTTGTGTATATGTGTTTATACACATAAAATATATATGTGTACACACACATATATAAATATACACACGCACATATATAATGTTTCTTAGAAAGCTCCAAAACATCTACCAATTCCGTTCCCCAGATCTGGAATTTGATCAGACTAGTAACAACCTGTCAGCTTTAAATATTGGACTATTTGTTTCCCTGTGTCCAGTGCCTAAGATCTTGTTAATTACCTAAACTCTCTTTCGGTAGGTCTTGTTAATTACCCGTCTCCTGTCTCAGAGGACCTTGTTAATAACTTGTACAATCTCTCTAAAAAGGTCCTAATAACACATTAAAATTAAAGATGCTTTTCTTTTAGCACTTGTCAAGTGGTGTAAATTGAGAAATTTTCACATCAGTTTATTAGCCTACTGTAGTGTTCTTTCCCTAAACACAAACAATTGCGGAGAAACGATGCACAAGGTTTGGTCGCGGCATAAAACAATCTTTGTTTTCCAGGAAGTGCCCTCAATTTCTTTAACTGTGTTCAATACAAAATCCTGACTGCAAATTAACCTCTTGAGAGCCATGAAAACGGCAGTAATTGTAAGAATGAATGCAATTTAACATAAGATTAGGTAAAAGTTTCAAAGCAGTGGATTAGGAGTACAAAGAGAGAATTATGATTGGTAGATGCTGGCTGAAAATACTGGACGTATTGTGTGCTTAAAAATTCTTCATCAGCTGTATGATATAAATCCTCTGAAACTAATAGATTTTGCAATATTTACAAAAGCAGCGTTTCTTGTTTCACTACCAGGCTGCAGCATTTTTAAACTGTCCAGAAATCAGGTCATAAATATCTATATTACACCTACACCACGACAATAAAACTCCCCAATCTTAACACTTATGTAATACCTTAATACCATATCTATAAAAGCCTTAAAAAATACTAATTTATCCAGTCAGCATCTGTAAGAGGTAACAAAATATCATGCCCATTTTACGGATCGGGAGCAGGGAAACAAAGTGATTTTGCCAAAGCCACAGCGCAAGCCTTTGCCAGAGCAGAAATTAGGGGCCTGCATTTTGTGATTTCCTGACATCCAGTATTATACACAAACCAGGCAGGTTTTGTTTTGCTTGTTGAAAATACTTCTTAAACTTTCTTAAAATAGCAATGATAAATAATAGTAATAAAAATAAATAATAGTTTTCCAATAATCCTGGGATAATTCTTGCTTTTAGGAACAACAAAAAAATAATCCTGTAACTGTTGCTGAACCACTTCCTAGATTTTCTGTACCAGCAGCAAGGAAAACACATGAAAGACACACTTAACTTCACTCTTTTAATTAGTAAATAAGAGTAATTAGTGACAGAGTGTGCACACAGACAGGGAGCACTTAATGACTGGCTGGGCAAAGGGCTATTCAGCAAGTGTTCTGCAGCTCACCAACCATCAGCAGGCGATGCTGTTACGAGCTGCTGTCCTGCACATCACTGCTGCTCAGTTGTTATCAAAACCAGCTCATTAGGATGGACTTGAGCCTGACTCAAACCTCACCAAAGCTACTGAAAAGAACTTAAGTTCATTGCTAAGAACCTGACCTTCACACTCTGAACATGAAGGTCTGGTCATTTATTGTTTATTTTGAGGGTGGGTGAAGAGGGTTGCTGTGGGGTTTTTTCCTTCCACTTTATTTCCAGCCTGGTCCCACGGACTCAACACACTTTTGTGGCTACAGCATACTCCTGGAATACATCTTCCAGTTTTAGTTTCATCAGACAGGAATCTAGTTCACGTGCCTCAGGACTGTTAGGACTGTTCCTCCCACAGAAACAAAGGCTTAGCTAAGCAGGGTTAACTGGGAGATCCATGTGCAAAGCAAACTTCTCATCCACACCAGAACACAGAATTTGCATACACCTTAATAAAAAGATACTGCCTGTTTTACTTGCTGAAATGGTATCCACTCAAAAGAGCTTAATAGCATGTTGAGTAAATAAAAAGCAACTCAAAGTCTAAAATCCCTATGCATGCTTTCTGCATACTGAATTTGATACTCAACCTCATGTATTTTGTGCCCACAGATTTATACAGCTCTTTCTTCACAGTATTACTCATTTGAAAAATTAAAAATGGATTCTATTCAAATCCCCCACAGATAAAAGGTAAACTGAAACTGTAAACTTATTAAATATGCACATTTTGTATTAGTTTCTACTTCAAAAGAAAAATCATTGTACAAGATACATTTGAAAGAAAGTGAACTTATTCTAAAAGATTCTCACAGAATGCAACACTGAAGCATATAAAAATTGAGACCTTCTAACTTAGATTATTGCATGCTTGGTATTATTCCATAACAGCTGCCTTACAGAAAAGGTAAAAAAGTTTACTATATTTGGCTTTTTGAAAATAACAGAATATCTGTTCGTCTTATCAAAAGTTTATGTTTACACAGAAGTCAAGAACTAGTAAAAGAGACTCATACAAAGAAGGGGAACAAATGACTAGAGTCCTGAATGGGCACTGTGATGAGCTTTATAATTACAAAATAAAGAAAAAAAAAGTCTATCATGATTACCGTTAAAGATTCATATTTATCAAGATCTGCTGCATTCAAGAACTTCAAAAGATTTCACTGCTTATATCTAGCTTCTGCCTGAATGCATTTTTTCATTTTAAAAAACCCTAAATGCTATGTAATTTTAATTGTTATTTAAATTACTTCTCTTAAAAGGAGCTTATTGAAATGGAAGTTTAACTTCTGACAAACTAAGCTACATCCTAACCTCACTCTAATCTAGAGAAATCCTTTATTAAATAAATAATATTCTAATACTCTTGTCTGTAAACATATAGTTTAAGACATTAGGAACTGACTTGACTTATAGAAGACACTAAGAAGGTAATTTATTAAAGTCTGTATGAGCTTCTAGCAACTGAATCTTTTCTATAGCAGTTCCATTTCAGTTCATTTATCTAATTCACATCCATGATTAGTTTTGTTGAGAAAATGATTACAAGTTTAAATCAGGAGTGCATGCATTCTAACACATGAATGAAAAAGCCTTGGCATACAGCAAGATCAACCTGTTCTAAAATCTTAACGAACAAGACAGCAAGAACAAATTACCTTTTAAAAACAAAAAAATCAGTACTAGTGTCTTTAATTAAGGAATTAATAGACAGGGAAAAGGCAAATTCATTAGAACCATGTTTTCCATTTAAAACAGTGATTTATGTCATAACCTTAAAATTACAGTTTGGAGCATTTTGATTTCAAATTCAATTTCTACCAAACTTAAGTCATTAAATACAAATGAATCTTTACCTTAAAAAGGAAAAAACCAAACAAACAAAAGGATTGTTAACATCTGGAAATAATATACAGGAAAAAAAAAAGAGTTAATTAACTGCTTGAATATTTTTATCTATTGGGAACAGTATATGTGGTGTGTGCATATAGGTGTATACAGAAAGAGATTATATTTTCCTCACTAGCAAACAAAGGCCAGAAAGGAAACAAACTGTGGGATACACTTTTTTTTTAAAAGGAAAACAAGTTAACTCTTGATAGACAAGTAGAGATTAAAATGGATTATTTAATTCAAAGTTCCTTATCAGCCCCTGTAATTTAATTCACTCTGCTTAGCACATAAACTGCTGCCTGCGCAACGACTTGAATACACAGGAACCCAGCAAAGCTACAGTGAGCTAAATGAATTCAAGCGTGATAAGTGCCCACGTGGGTGCTCACATTTAGAAACAGAACTGTCTTCAATACTTGTGCTTTAACATATAGAATCTAAATCCACTTTTTTTTTCCCCCCCCCAAATAGTGACATCCACAGGATTTGTTTTCATTACTCACATTTTCTTCATCCTTTTATTTATTCCATTTCATCTTTTCCTTGGACTTGAAATCTTCCCCTCTAAACCTGAGGCTTAGGGCAGTGTAATAATTAGCAACGAGTCTTCAGTGGAAGCAGAAGACTTGTAAGAAGTACCCACTCTGAAGCATGATCAAGGTCTTCCACAAATGCAAGTACCCAAGAATGTTCCGAGTACGTATTAATAATATCAATGTAACTTCAAATGAAGTAAGAAATGATCAAACTATATAAAAAGTTCGTAACTTTTACTTAAAAATAGATAAGCAATGATAGAAACTTACATAAAGCATGAAGACCGTGTTCCTTAACACTTCACATTTTCATTTATATAACATGTTCAAGATAACAGATCAAAATGCAGTGAAAACCTACCTTGAAGATGGCAACATGCTTGTAGGCTTGAAGTTTGTCAGGAACGGATTAGTCGAATCATAATCAAAACTCTCCTGATGAGTTTCACCAAATGCACTAGGAGATTTCAAGTCTGTAGAAATGTCTGATCCCCCATTGCTAAGTTTATCTGACCTCTTGCTATCTTTTTTTCCAGTCACTCTTTCAAAGAGACTAACTTTCTCTTTTTTCTCTTTTTTAATTTCTTTTCTGATTTCGACGGGTTTGGAAAACAGACTTATGTTTTGATCCCATGCTGCTGGGCTTTCTTCAAATGGATTCTTCTGTCTTGGCAGTGTAGCAAATTTTTGGGGTAACGAAGCACTCACATTGGTAAATGGGTCATTTTGTGCTTCAAGTGCAGTTTCATCAACTGTGCTGTCAAGCTGGTTCATTTTAGAAGTATCAACACTTAATGTCCTTCTGTGTGGAGATTTTGGACTCCCTGCAAACAATCTGTCATTAGTACGTTATCAAGGAGACACTGTATCATCGTTTATGACATGCAGAGAACCCGGTTTAGCTTAGGTCTAGAAGCTTTGCAATTGAGTCTCAGTTCAAACCGCTGCTAACCAAGCTATTTAAAAATAAAAATAATTAAAAAATGAACAGCTGTTGCCTTGACTTCATGGTCCAGAAACGTTTATAGACAGACGCTACAGCAAATTCTTGCTTCCCATGCAAAAACTAAGTCGTACAAAGAAGACAGCTATGAGTAGTGTGCCATTCCAGAAAGCAACAGTACTCCATTGTTGCTTAATAACTTCGACCAATGCAAAGCCTTGTCAGTTCTTTGCATAAACGTCATTTAAAACTTTGATGATAGTTTTCAACTTTTTAAACAGACTTTTATTTTTCACGAGATGCTATTTTGCCTAGGGTTCCCTCTAGGATGCAATCATAGAACCATAGAATCATTATGGTTGGAAAGGACCTCCAGGGTCATCAAGTCCAACCTCCATCCCAGCATTTCTCTAACCACTACACCATATCATCAAGCTCCACATCTAATCGTTCTTTAAACACCTCCAGGGATGGTGGCTCCACCACCTCCCTGGGCAGCCTGTTCCAGTGCCTAACCACTCTCTCAGTGAAGAATTTCCTCCTAATATCTCATCTAAACCTCCCCTGACGCAACTTGAGTTCATTCCCCCTTGTGCTATCATTACTAATTTGAGAGAAGAGACCAGCACCAGCCTCTCTGCAGCCTCCTTTTAGGTAGTTGTAGAGGGCAATAAGGTCTCCTCTCAGCCTCCTCTTCTCTAGACTAAAACCCAGTTCCCTCAGTTACTCTTCACAGGGCATGCTTTCCAGCCCTTTCACCAGCTTTGTTGCCCTCCTCTGCACTCGCTCCAGCCCCTTGCTGTCCCTCCTGTACTGTGGTGACCAAAACTGGACACAGTACTCAACGTGCGGTCTCACAAGTGCCCAGTACAGGGGTACGATCACCTCCCTACTCCTACTGGTCACACCGTTTCTGATCCAGGCCAGGATGCCATTGGCCTTCTTGGCCACCTGAGCACACTGCTGGCTCATGTTCAGCCGGCTATTGACCAACACCCCCAGGTCCTTTTCCCCAGGCAGCTCTCCAGCCACTGCTCCCCAAGCCTGGAGCGTTGCTGGGGGTTGTTGTGACCGAAGTGCATTACAACGTACTCTCAAATGAGGACACTGAAAAATGAAAAATTACCATACATTATGACCAATATAAGCTATTTCTTATGCTCAGAAACAGTACTTACGAGTTACCACCAACTAAGGGAAGTCAAAACAGGCCAGCAATAATTCTTGCCTTTTGGGCCTCGTAACTGCATCATAAACTAAAGAAACAGATTTCTAAATGCTCTAATAGCAGTGAGCTGTAATTATAATGGTCATGAGTTTTACTTACCACCTTCATCAACCGAACCAAAAGATTCTAGCTGACGCCTGAAAAGATGAGAGTAGCCAACTGTGCCGGATTTCATCTTTTCTGAGGAGACATGTGATCCTGTTAAATCTGACATGGAATGAGCTGAGGATAGCCGCTGAGGTCCCAAAAGGAAAGGCTTTTTTGGTTTTGATTTCACTTGTACTTCACCACTACGTATCTCTACGTTTGCGTCAGGTATGTGAGTACTTGGGATGATTGCAGAGGATGTATCCGAAAATGTCCCATCGGGTTTTCGACCTTTCATTTTGTCTTTTAATTTAGCAAAAGGGGATTTGGTTTTGTCCTTCATTGATAAATCAAACATACTTGCTGTCATGTTATTCCTCATAAACTGAATATTGACCTTTATTTCTCCTCTGTCTTTAGTTCTCTTCCCTTGTCTGGACTCTAGGTGAAACCACCTTAAAGGAGAAAAAGCGCAAGTTAAGATGTGTTTTCTGGAGGTTAGTCATTAAACTCTGGTTAGCTGGTTAATGTATCTGGCTGGTATAACTTAAAATATGAAAACCAAATTTCGTAACAAGAATTAAAACATTCCTGAACTGAAAAACATTTTTGTGCATACCTGATTTTGAAAAGAAAACTTAATAACTAAGCAAGCACAAAGCTCTTTGCGGTGTTCACTTGTTTTGAGAACCAAAATCAGCTCTGCAGAAGCTTACTAAAATTCAAAGGTAATGGGCTCACATCTACTTACAAAGGGGAATTTGTATCCAATGCTAATTATAAACACAAATACATTTTATTTTGATATTTAAAAGGACACTTAATATTTTTCAAGTGGCCTTTATTTAGCAGTGATGTGTATTACCTGAATGTAAATTACGTGGCAAATATTTCATTTTGTAACCTTCTCTCCTTTGATTTTGCTCAGGTTTATATGCTAGCAAACATTTTTTTCCCCTCTGTTGCTTTCTTCTACCCACTGGTTAAGATTTAACGCAACTGCACCAGTACCAGCAAAGAAATAAGTACCCGGGAGCCCTGAATAGTCAACTATCATTCCAGTTCTGCAACTGCAACCCCGCTAATGCTGATGGTAACTCCATGAGCACCAGTGGCAGAACAGGGAGCACGTAGGTGTATCTAACAGCCGGCCCTTCTTTTGCAGGTCACTGGTAGGATTAACTTCAGCAATATTTCCACAGAGTTTGGAACCATGACATAAATCCCCAGTCCTTGAAAAGAGATCAAAGGTGTGATCATCTGCTTCAAAAAGCCAAGTGTGCTTCTTTGCCAGGTGCAACAAAGGCTTTATCATTATCCAAGTATCTTATTCATTCCCTGTTGTGCTCCATTGTCCTATGGAAGCATCTGCAGAATTATGACTCAATCTTGCTTCCACGGCTTCACCTAAATGAATCACCAACAAACAATCCCTCCTCCACACCCATCATCAAGAGCCTTTTCCTATTTCAGAAAGGGCACACGGGCATATTTCTGATCCACTAGCTCCAAAAGAGTGCTCTAAACTCACTGTCAGAAGGGTGTGCACAGATACTAACACAACAGTGTTCAATCAGGCATCAGCATGATGAAGTAACTTTCAAACTGGAGACTAAGAAATGAAATTGCCTCTCAGCACAGATGCAAAATTGATTATGCAGTTATACATACATTATTCAGTACTGCCAAATATAGAAAACAAGGTCAGGAAAGGAGAAAAATAACCCTCCATTTCCTTTCAGATTTCATAAATATTTTTAAAGGTGACAGCTGAAATAAAATTTGTAGGCAGAGATACTATTCTGTGAGTTAAGAAAATACTTCTAAAAGTGATCTGCCAAAGAAACAGCGAGAGGATAAAGAGTATTATGACTTTTTTTTATTGCCTTTTGATGTCCAAAAGGCTTTCTATTCCATACTAGAGCAGAATAATTAAGAAATAGCAGACCTTCTGTCCCAGTACCGGACAATATGAATCCAGAACAGTAGATCCAGAAGCTGAAACTGGCAGGAAGAAAAACCTTTAGGAAGAAAGTTTTTCTTCTGTTGTGAGATAATTTCATTTCTGTATTTTAAATGAAATGCAAAACCTGAAATGTGTTATGTGTCTGAAGAAGATGGTTTTTTTTTTTTAGTTAATAATATTTCACTTCTTGGTAACTGATTCCAGAAATACTTTAAGTCATCTATAGAGTTGTTACAGAAAACACACACAACAGAAGCAAGAGTAAATCTTTTTTTGTGATATATAATATCACAAAAACTGGAAGAAAAGGTAGCCTACTTTCTTTAAAATGCTTCTTTAAAAGACAATATGCTTGTGTATTCTTTTAAAAAGATTAAAAACAATACACAAGCCACAATGAGCAAGTCCTTGCTCAGGCAGATCTTGCCTGTGCAGAAAAAAACACAAACACAAAACCCACCCTGAAACTGAGAAAGTCCTCCCCATGATTCCTTAGACAGACACTAAACATAAATATAGATATAAATAAGGCTTATGAGTGTTTTAAGAGGCTTAATAGGCAGATAGGACCTCACTTCTTGACAGTCGGATTTAATGGCTCAGCATATACTGTAAGAAAACATTTCCCTTCTCCCTCTTTCCTTCCCCTCACAAGTCTCAAACATAAATACTGTATCTCTGATAAGATTGCTGAATTTTCCTATGCTTCTGCTTAGGAATTACCAAAACTTTAAACTGATGTATGACAACTTGCTAACTTATTTTAGAACACTATCAAGACATAAAATCTTAAGCTTTTGCTGTGTGAAGGAAGCCTTTTCTTTTAAAACTTAACTGAATTTTTGACAGTCTTATCATGAAGTGACAACCATCCTGTGTCACACACTACCAGTACTCACCTGCTAACAGCAAACCTCTGCATACTATTTTGACATTCACCAGGTCTGAAGGACAGAATCCCAGCACACAACTCATAGCAGCCTGTACATTTGTTTGCAAAGTAGACCTCGAAGAACCTGACACAAAAAATAAGTTCCGCTGGGAAAACAAAGAAACTCTCCTCGCCCAAGGAAGATAACGTAACGGCATAAGGGACTGGACCTCATACCTGCTGGGACCAGGTTCAACACCACTACTGATTCCAACAGAATTTAATCATAAACTCTTTACCCCAGCAAAATTCCTCTGGACTTCAGTGGAATTTCTATTTGAATAATGATTGCTGGATCAAATCTTTATAGAAAAGATAGATATTTAATTTTCATAGGCATTTCAAGGAGGTTTCTTTGTTACCTTGGAGAGTTTATCTTGTTTTAGCTATAATGAAGGTTCCATATGCTTCAGCTCATAACAAGACAATATGAGAAGCAGACTCAAATCATGATTTTCTTCAAATTCAAAGGCGAATAATTACTTTTTTTAAAACAGATGAGAACAAATGCAGGCAATGCATTTGTGTAGAGCTGCACGTGAATGAGCAACTGAGTCTGTAAATGTTTCTTATTAGAATCTGTTTCTACAACATATGGGCGTGAGCAACAAATAGAAAAAACAGCACTGTATATAATAGAAAAGGAAAAAAAAAGGAAAATGAAGTCCACTGTTTTCAGATAACAACATTTGGGTCCTAAAATACTAAATTCCACTACACCGCTGCCAATTTAAAAAATGGTAATGTATTATAAAAGCCAATAAAACTTGCTATTTTGGTTTTGTTTACAGTACTTTTAGCCACAATAAATGCTGCATTTGTCAGGCTGCCATGAGCTTATTCTATAGAAAGCCTGTACAATGCAGGAAAATAGCCAATAACATACACGAACAAAACAGGGTGGCTTTTATGAGAGCAGATGCCCTTTCATTTAATAACCAAATATTACATCCAGTCTTGCAGACAGTCTTTATTTAAACAGACCTTGTACAAAGTCTGGCAAATTTTCCCAACTTCAAAGGAAGCCCTATTGCCTTCTGAATCACATTCATACTTCTTGCTCTCACCTTCAAATGTTCTGTAGGACAACGTCCTCCAAACACCCTCTGATTTTGACTTTTCCCCTATGGTTTCCATCAGAACAACTCTTGCTTCATTTTCTCATCTGTTTTTGAGTGGGCTAATGGGCTTCGCCTGTCTTGCACAGGTTTCTGATCATTATTATTTTGTAAGTATTATATAAATTGCCAGCCTGCATGCTGACCATTTTTTTGAACACATAAAGAGAAGATCAACATTCAAGGCTGAATAGGAAAACTCCTGCTGGCCAGTCAGCCCTGAAAAACCATGGCTATTTTCCAACCACGACAAAATTACTCAGGGGTGGATAAAGCAGACTCCCTTCATTCTAAGAAAGACAATAACCATCTTCTGCATACTATTAAAGTAAATTGTGTAGTATTAGCAGTACTGAACCCTTTACCTCAGTTAAGATAGACAGGAAGAGAGGAGAAAACTGAAGCAAGTTACTAGAAATAAGCAAGGTACAAAATTCTGGCCTGCCTTTTTCACCTAAATAGCTAATGATCTATAAAGATATTTACATTTTCAATGCAATTTCTTCAACTGTTCTTTTCCTTCCCTCTTTCTGATTTCATTTCTTTCCATTAACTTAGTTTTCCAGTTCACATTTGCTTATCTATACTATTCTCATTGCACCCTTCATCCTGCCTGCAACAAATACTTTGGAACCATTATCTTGTTTCTCTTAAGAGCAGGAAGCTGATGTTGTGTCTTATCCTCTGAATCTGCTATGGAATTTGACAGTTCCAGCTCTTAGCCTTCTCTCTTCTCTGAAGAAGCATCACTCAACCTATTCTGCTCACCATTTAACAGTGAGCAGGATAGGCTGACACTATGGGCAAGAAAAATAGTAACAGGATGGGTAACAAAAACCACTACGTAATTTTAATTACATTTTAATTATATACTTAAAACTTTTAACAGCCTCCAAAACCACTGGGATACTTGCCTAGCAATTTCAACAGGAATTAGAAGTCTCCTAGCCAGCACATTCAACCTGTGCATGACAGATGATCTTCTGACTCTGTCATATTTGAGAAGCAGCTAAATGAGGGGGGAAAATGCCTTTAGTACTTTCCATCTTTGGCACTGATAGGAAGACATTCTGCCTTCACTTTACCAGTAAATATCTACTGAACTGATCTAATTTTTTCTTTGCAGAAATCATTAGATTGCACCCAAAAAAAAAAATTATCAAAATCATGATTTTAACTCTGAAGTTTTTGAAGGAATTCTTGAAAAAAAAACCCCACACAATCAACAGAGCATCCACAAGGCATCTAAGCTTGACTGTACAGGTAAAATCATCAGCCTGATCTGCTAAGCAACTTTAATCTGCTACACAGTGATGAGGAGGATTTTCTACACCAGCAAGTACTTCTAAAACTACTCCTATAGAAGACCATCAAAATCCCAACAACAGAAAAAGTCCATCACCTGTCACAGGAAAGAAGTACTACTTCATCTTAGGTCATCATTTTCAAGCTAGATACACTGAAGAAACTTGCTTCACAAAATCTCACTAAAATACAGGTCCACAGTGAATGGATGGAAAAACAACATCCAAAGCCCAGGTCTGTCTAACATTTTCATTAGCAGCAAATGCACTTTGAAAAATGCAGAAGTATGGTTTGTGATAAATCATTCAGATACAATACCAAAAGACTGCCCCAAAAATCAGTAAGTAGAAAAATTAAGGCAAGGGGCTGAGCACAGGCTACCTTGTGTATGAGGGGAAATGAATAAAAAAAAAAACCAGATTATTTATTAAAATAAGTGATGACATTCACAAAGATGAATACTATTACTTTCTGGAAGCCAAATGAAATGAGATATACAAAGCAGAGTTTAAAAATAAATACTACAGAGTGACATTGTAACACCACAAAACATATGGGAACTGACACATATCACAACACCCTTACTAAGGGGTGAGCTAACATCGACTGGAATCAAAGTAATTAAAGGGGTCTTAGTTTACTTATTATTCTGGCTAAAGACTGTGTGTGAATACTTTTAGAAACAAACTAATTGAAGTTTTGAGAATTAAGGCCAGTTATTTTGGCTGTGTGAGCATGCGTGCGTGTGCACAGAAAATGGAGAAGTATTTCAATCCAGATGGCACTCAGACTCTGACTCAGAATTCTAACTCAGTCGCAGGACGTACTTGCATTTGCTGTCAAAATGTAAATGCTCACAATATTACCACATAATCTGAAAATACTTCTACAATTCCATAAAGCTATGAGAGGAGCAACTTTTTGTTTCCCCCCGTAACTATCTGTGTCTTCTGTTCCTCACGAATAACTTTCCTTCATTTTTTATTTGCATTTACAAAGTGAAAGCAACAGCACGAATCCATATAGACCCTCCAGGCTGCTCATTATTTCTGCACCTTTAGCAATTTGTCAGTTACTACTCTTCCCACTTTTGACTGGAGTGGAAGGAGGTTTTTCCTCTTACTTTAGCTGCAATATTTTGATAATTTCTGTTACAGCCTGGTATTTCCGCTACTGATGAGTTTTGTCACCTAAAATGCATTTTTCTGGTTTAAACTAAATTTAAGACTCAAAATTGGTAAATAATATTTATAAAGTATTCTGTTTTGTAGAATTAATTTTAAAAAGGCACTATTCATTAACAAGCACTGAGCCCACGACATACTATCTTATTTACTAGTCGTTTACCTGTTCACAACTCAAGTTGTGTTTGAAGCTACCCACTCAAGCACCTGCCTCTTGCTTATGCCCCTAAAGATGAGAGAGGGGACAGAGCAGAAGCAAAGGGGCAAAGCTCCCTCCATATCCAAGAGGGAGGCTGCCAAGAAGGAATTCACATTCATTTGAAGGAAGTCACACAATTTTCGTATCTTTCAGGAGTCTCAGCAGCACTAAAAATGAGTGCTTACAACACAGGGGTATTGGTCATGGTCAATTCTTTTTGGTTCTTTGTTTGCCAAGAAGCTGGTTTTGACCATTTCATATGATCGATGTAAGTACAGGAGAAGTATCTCTGATAAGGCCAAGATTCCCTCACTGTATTGTGCTCAAATAAGTTTCAAAAATGTAAAAAAAAATGCTGCACTTCCTTTTTTTTTTTTTTTGGAGGTAGGGGAGGGATTATTGGGGTACTACAGAAACCAGGAAGAATTGGAATTAAGTCACAAATATTTTCAACAATATTTCTCTAACAAATAATTACCATCGCCTCCCCTCCTCAAATTCGGAACATTTGAGACAAATGTTGCAACTTCAATCACATAAACGTCCAATAAAATTATCTCTCTAGGAAAGCTAGTAAAGAATAGACAATAGACTGGAATTAAAGAACAACAAGGATGAGGCAAACGCTGATGTAACATCAGTAACATCATGGTGAAGGTTAAAGCAAATTTGTTCTCCTATTGCTGTGTTCATTTAGCACACAGCAGAAAAAGTACTAAGCACGGTCATTAACTACTGAAAAATACTTCACTAAATTAAGACAGATCAGTAAATGATATTTTTTAATTCTGTGATAATTCAAAAATTCTGTTTTGAAGTCATGCATTGTCAGATCATCAGTGGTATTAGGCAATTATGAATTATAACTGAGTTAAAATTATTTCTAAAATGTAAATATGTTTTTAGAAAATAATTCATTGGTCATCATTTACATGTAAACCGCAGGAGCAAAGAGGTGTATTTATTCTGCAATAGCAGACCAAAACAATTGTCACTTATTTCTCAGGATGAATTAAAAAAACCCGCAAGATTTTACTGAAAAAAATTACAAACCATGTCAGAAATCTAAGATTTGAAAACTTATGCTAAATATACTCCCAATAAAGCAGTATCTCTCAAGCTTTGTGAACTGTTGAAAAACCTCCGTAAAATCTCTCAGCATCTGGAGCCTAGTTTTCCACCTCTGGAGAAAAGAGCAGGAGAAAGAGTCTGTCCATTTCCAATTACAGCAGAGATGACAGAGACACAAATTTACAAAGTTAGCATGGCGAGATGGGCATTTTTGCACCAAGACAGAAAGAAAAAGAACTAGGATGCGTTGGCCGAAGCCTCTGGAAGGGACCATCTGAGTCGCATCTGGATCTAACCAGGAATTTTCACTCTTAAGAATCCGAAAACCCATCAGTTTCGGAAAGAAAGAAAAAGGACACGGCGTGATGGGGAATACCAAATTTTCACTATCGAATCACGGCAGATATACTGCTTCGTTTCATCAAGTCTTGTGTTCCAATAAACTTACTCTGGCACAAGATGCACAAATCCTATCATGAGGCCTCTGCCTGAAAACTTCTCAGAGAGTATTTTTCTTAGGATGTAACAAGTAACAAAAAGCTATACAGGAGGATTATTTTTCCCTGACATGTTTCTGAAATTGTGGTGAATTTTTAAATTATTTTCCTATTATAAAATATTACATCAAAATATATATATAGAGATATATATACACACACACATACAAAAAGCCAAATGTCACACACCCCATGGTCTTCCTAGGAATTCGAAATCAGCTGGTAGCCTTCACTTCTCATACCTCCTTACTAAAAAAGCACTAGGGAATTGCTGACAGGGTTCAGCATTGTGCAGAATATTAAATATCTTTTTTGCAATACCCTGGTGACTCTTGAGTCTGTCTCTTACAGCACCATATGTACAGCTGTGTTGGAAAGAGGAAGCTATTAAATATATTAAAAAGTAGAAATATTACCAATAGACACTTCATCAAATAACTGGATCTCATTCATCCCCAAACAAAGCAAGAAATGTTAAGGTTACATCAACATAAGAAAATAACTCTGGATTTAATAACACCACAAGCCTGTTGAACATATTTGAAAGTAAAAACATTGCTTAATAAAACAGATTAGTGTTTCTGAAACAATGAATATAGCTTTCAACCATCAGAATGCTTTGGTAATAAAGACATTGGACTCGGTCTTGAAAGGCACTGGGTGTCTCAGTTCCCACACCGCACTCACGGCTTGAAGGTCTTTGGGTCCAAATATATTACCCTTAGTTTACTGCCGACACAGGACTAGGAATATCTTATATCAAAAAGGATTTAATGAAAGGGGAAAAAAAGAGTGTTTTGTTGGAGATTGCACTTGCAAATATATTCTTGAAAGTTTGCCCTCCTCCCACACACACGTACAAATATTGCATCCACTTGCCGGACTAACGCTTAAAGGAGACAGCAACCGCATTCCACAAAGGATTGCCAGTAGAGAACCACAGTAACTCTTCAAAACCATTTAAATGCTTAAGGACTCTCAATTACTTTCTCAAAAGGGTGTTTTGAAAAGGATGTTTTCTAGATTTGTAAGCACCCACAGACAGGAAAAATGCAGTTTCAGTGGCTCCTATTGCATGAGAATATAACTCATCATTAAGCGAGGACGTGCTGCCAAAAGTACCGTACACAGGACTTCCACGAGGAGAGCCTAGAATCCTATCACCCATTGGCTTTTCGTATGATTTGCAATCTTAAATGCTCAAGTAACTTCTGAAGATAAGACTTGGGCTGTTAGTACAGGTTTCCCCATAGGCCCCCATCTTCTGCAGCACAGCTCACAGGCAACGCGCGGCTTCCTCAGGGAGCCCTGGTAGTTTCAGCGCTGGTCGAGGGCAGCACTGCTGCACGGTTACGTAGCGTTGAGTTCCTCACACTTCAGAGAAAGAAATGAGAAAATAAAGAATGTCTATGGAGCCCTGACAACTGCATCACTTCCTAGAAAAATACTGCAGAGATCTGAATGTTTAACTATCACGAGGACTACATTAATTACCGCAGCTACAAATTTTTTCATTTATTCTCTAAGACTCTGACACTACTTCTGCTAAAATTGGTGCAAAAGCGTATGGTTCATCAAAGGGAAAAGTGGGTTTGCTACTCACAGTAATACCTGAATAATTTACATATTTTCCTCCAGTTTCTGAATATATATTTCTAACTAGATTTACAAAGTTTTTACAGTTGTTAGCAGTTCTACTTTGTTCATTCACCTTTTTTTCTGTAAAGCAGCTAAGTGTATAAACTGAGGCAGTTACTTACTGACTTGCAAGATAATTACAACTGATGATTAAAGAATATTTAAGATGCATGTCTAAAGAAACTTCTTGAATCAAGTGTAAATAGAAATTAGGACCCTAAGGCTACAGGTATTATTATGCATTGCATCAAGATAACTAGTTTGTCCTTAGAAAGAGAAGCAATTAAAAAGTATAATACTTCAGACCATGAACCCACAAGAGATTCTGCATAGACACATTCTTTCCTATTGTATGGTTAGTGAACATAGCTTTGCTAAAAATTTAATTTACAAAAAACACCCAAACCCACACCAGGGCAAAGACAGCTTCTCTTTGTCTTTGGTGCTCCTTCAACCTCAGCCACTGCACATAAGCAAGTCCAGGTTTGGAGACAGCTCCTGGAGAAACGGTTGTCTACCCAGCAAGACTTGGCTGATGTTCCTGTCCTGATTTCTGCCTCTGATTACCACCTCCAACTCTGCTGGAGGTTCACACCTCCCCAGCACAGTCAGGGACAGACAAATGATGCCAGCCTTTTAGTCACCTTGATGCAAAGTCCAGCATCTTACCATAGACCTACCATCACTAACAGAAGACACATCAGACTTGAATTCCGGAGAGACTTCCGGAGCCTTTCTACTCTACTGAAGAGACACTTGAGGAGAAAAGGCACCTGGGGTAGGAACCTTTTAACTGCTGCAGAAAGATTTGTCAGTGCTCATATGTCACTAACTACGTATAAGCCAGCTTGGAGTTCTCCATGCTGTTCTTGGACTACTTTTGTGGGACAAGCATAGCTAAAACAAACACAAACCACGTGGTCACAGGCACGTCTGCAGTATTCTTATACCTACAGCTCATCCTGATACACTTTGGAGAACAAATTACACTGGTACCAGATATCTTCATGCAACCAGGTCCTAACTAGAAATTATAACAATTTTACTTACGTAGTTGAAACAGAGACTTAGATACATTTACAGTTCAGCCTAACAAACTGCTGTGATGCTTTTTCTTCTTTTTTTTTTTTTTTTTGCCAAAATTTACTGTCAAACAGTAATTTTATTTGACTAAGGTTTCTACAAGTAATGATGGAGACTAGAACAGCAGATACTTCTCTTTAGTCTTCTCTGTTGAGGCCTGCTATACAGAGCAGCCTGCAGGACCACAGCCTAAGACTAACTGGATCCAAAAAGGACTGTGCTACTGTGGTAAGCCTTTACTGAGTCCCAGTTCACTGACCACTAAAACAAAAATATAAAATAAAGATGCTTGGTTGCAGCAATGGAAGGAAAACATTTTTAACGAGAATGGCACCAGGCTTCAAGGGAACACTCATATATGGTTCAAACTGAGGTAGGAGTTGAAGTAGGGTATGGCCTGGAGAAGTACAAAGCAAAATCTTTAGAAAACCGGACCGTAATGAGTTAATGTACCACACAAGAATCTGTCAAAAAATGTTAATGTTATTGACAGTCCTTCCCTGCACAGGGCAACCACTGTGATTACAGTAAACTTCTCTCTGGAAGAGGTCAGGCCACAATGACATAACTGTATACGTTAGGGGCTTTCAACACACCACAGAAGCCAGAAACGTCCCAATTTCATTTCAAAGTATGTTGATAGTAAGGCTACTATTTCCCACCCTTTCCAAGTGCAAGTGTACAAGGAATACAACTCATAAGAAAACAAAACCCAACAAACCAGCCATCACTTACTCTGTTTTCCGTCTTTGCTTGTCTTCAAATATATCATTCAGGCTTATCGCCACCTGTCCCAGAAACTTGTCCAGCCCCACCAGCGACCTGTGCATGACAATCAGGTACAGGATGTATTTCTCTGGATTCTCCTGCATGAGTAATCCTGGGAGCTCAAAGGAGGCCTCTTCCTTCCAGACGGGATCCAGGGTCTTCTCAGCCACCGAGGTGGAGTACTTCTCCTTGCCCAGCTGTATGATGGTGTAGGCATCGTTGCTGCCATTTTTACCTTTCGGCCTCAGACCTCTGGCTTGAAGGACTGTAACTTGCACGTGAGTTGGGAACCACTTCTGGGCTTGCTCTGCCAACATCATCTTTGAAGATCGCGGCAGCAAAAGCAAACACGAAGTCTGCGAGTCTTTCGAGTTCCTGCGTAAGGGCACTTGCGGCGGTGACACCTGTCAGGGGCTCGGCGTGGTCCTTCCTCCGGCGCTGCTCGCCGCGGGTGGCACCCACCACTCCTCAGGTTGCCCCCTCGCCACGCAGCCCTACCTGCCGCTCCATGGCTGGGGGCCGCGGGCTGCCCCCGCACCACCGACACTACTCCCCTCCTGTCCCTGCCCCCCCCCCCTAGCCCACCGGCACCGCTCCCCTCCCGCCGCCCCCCCC